>CM034153.1:768713886-769041386 GCA_019776745.2 Taxus chinensis
ATAGACGACGTCGGTCAAAGTTAACGCAACATCGGTGAAGAAGACTGGTAATAACAAGAATATAAAAGAAGCTGCTAATTGATTTTTAAAACAACGTTGAGCTATATTTGTCAAGTTATTGATCACAAGAAGACAAAGTATGACAGAGAAAACAGAACTGAGAAACAAACAAGAATGCACACGCAAAATCCAGAAGATTAACCCTAGGTTAATTTTAGTAATGTGGCTTTATGCCTTCAGACTTAGAATGATGTTCGGTATCCCAAACAACATAGACCTAGGGGAAAAGTGTCAAGTTTTGTTTTTGGGCTTATATAAGGTTACCTTCAATCGGACGGAGAGGAAGGATACCAGCGGAAAATGGGGGATTGTTTTTGAGCTGTTGTGTTAATGTGAAGTGAATTCGGTATGTGTTGTGCAGTGAAACAAAGTTAATTTCCTGTCAGTACCGTGGCAATATCACCACCCACGTGTACGAACTTGTTACTTAATCTACGTTTAACTGAAGAATAGAACAACAAACAGGGATGCAGATTGCAACGTGTTTTAAATCCAAATCGAAATTTATGTTCGATAAGAAGCAAGAGAAATATGACTTTCTACTTAATTAAGCGAAAACTAGGAAAGCAAGAACAAATTATATTTACGGAAATATATAACAAAAGCAGCAACAGCAAGTAAATGCTTCCTAAAATGAAAATAAGCAAGAGAAAAGAAACCCAAAATGGGTCCCACCGGACGTGCCAAAATGTTTCGCATCGGATGTTTCGGCTTCTGGGAATAGAGTTGTTGCTTCTATGCCTTTCATTCCTTTATTAGAAAAACAGATGAGGTTAGGGTTAGGAGGAATAACACTAATTTGAATGTCGAGATGTGTGCGCAGTACGGGTAGAAGAAAGATCAGGTTGGACTGCGGAGAAATATGTTTTTGTCTTGGAAGGACCTACCTGCAAATAAAGAAACAAGACCACAAGATTTTGGATTGGAAACATAAATGAGGAAACTGCTTGGGCCCAGGAAAATAAGGTCCTTTCGAAGGTGGTCAGTTCCCTTGCTAATATGAATTAACACAAAAGAACTAGCAAAATCAATCAATTAAGAATTAACTTGGTTGAAAACTAGTAGAGAAGGCTGGTTTCTGGTTATAGTTCAGAGAGTACATACCAAGGTTTCTGGTAAACCGTCGTCAGGTTGGGTCTAAAGGACCGTAGGTTGAATTGTTTTGGTGGGTGTTGTGTTTCCTTGGTGCTGGTAGGTTGGTTTATGGATGATATAAGGAAAGATGATGAGGGGTAAAAGAATGAACTGATAAGTAAAAGGATCTTGGGTAAGTGGGTTCAAGAACTGGAATTTAGGAGGATTGTGATATTAAAGGGCATAAGAAATGTTATAAGACAGAGGACATGCCACAGATATGACTTACTGTATTGGCGAAGATGCAGTTGATATCCTCCTACTGCAAAAGCACTTCTGTTTCTTCACTCATCTCTGCTTGGTTAAGTGAAGATATGCGACTCTGTTTTTCACTCCCCAATGAGCTCTGTTGTTTCAAAAATCATTCGACTGACACTCCCAAATGAAATTTCGATCAGTTTATTGGGTTTGGGAGCCCATTTATAGGAACTGATGGCGGTTGCGTCACCGACGCGGTCGAAGTAGGAACGGCACGGTTAAGGAAAAGTAGGCTCTTTTTAGTAAATAGCCCACCTTCCCTGCTTTTATCCCGAGAGACAGTTGTTGGGCTTGGTCAAGTGGCTAGAAGGTCGGCTTGGGTGCGACGAGTAAGGATGCATTAGTTATGATGTGAGTCTAGACCAAATCAGGGTTCTAATTAGGTTAGTTTAGGGTTAGGGGCTAGGTCATGATGAGGTGGGCAAAGGAGGGTGGTGGCGGGTAGAAGTGATGTGGATTTATCAATTATAAGGTATAATAAAATAATTGTTGTAAGGTTAGGGGATTGGGTTAGATTGCGAGATTGAGATGCGGGTCACAAGGGTCGTAAGACACAAATTGGTCTTGTCTACCGATTTAATTATTCTGTGTGTTTCTAAGTGAAGCTCATTGATCTAATGGTTAAAATGGGATATGCACTTGGGATGTGGTTATTATAAATATGCAGATAACACACTGGTAAGACTATAATAAAAAAGTACCGGTACCTTTGTGTGCTTCAATGTTGAGATGAACTCATATCTTATCTAAGTGATTTATCAACGTGTATAGGTGTTTGAGTTGAGTGGAAAAATAAAGACTACATTTTGGTTTGTTTCCTCCATCGTGCATAGATTAAATGATCTCCGCTGTTATAAAGAAATCAATATTATTATATTGTCCTTTTGATATACCAGCATACATGAGGCATATTTATTCACTTGTGTCCATATTTCTTTTCGATTCAACTTGTTGAACAAGGGTGGCCATTTCCTCAGAACAAGATCATTGAGTGTTGTTATTACACATTGCAAAAAATAAGGTAAAAGAATAATAGACGGGCGTGGGAAGAAGGAAAGAAAAAACTCCCATGTCAGTGTAGTGAGGGAGGAAAAGTAAAAGATAGCTCCTAGTTCTAGCAATCCTGTAGGGAAAAGACACCAGTGTGTAAGAGTTGGGGAGGGAACACATATTACAGAAGCAGTTGGTAGAGGAGTCAACGAAGAATAAGAAACACAAGGTAGTACCAAGAGCTCAAATTCTATGAGATAAAAATTCAGAAAGAAAGAAGAAGAAGAGGTTGGAAAGAGGAAGAGGTTGGTGGTAGGAAAGGTTATTCTCATGGGTATAACATCGATGAATCAGATTGAAGAAGGCCGGAGTGAGCACTACGAGGACACCCATGTTAGGAGGTGGATGAAATAGGTTATCGAGGTGGCCGTCAAAAAATACAGAAGAAAATCTGGAATTAAATAGGGAGCATGGGGACTTAGGCATACCTGAGCCTTAAGCTAGAGCCAATGCTGAGAGGAAAGAAGTTGTATATAAAATTAGGAACATCTTCTAGTAGCACATGAGGGCTGGCGGGAGGAGAAGGAGAAAGAGTGAGGAAAGACTGAAGTCATTATGTGTGGGGACATATCTTGCGGTTGGTGATTTTTCCCAGGGTGTTCATAGGAAGAATAGGATGCCAAGGTATAATCCAAAGGGTCCAAAATGTAAGAGGTTGAACAAACAAAGTAAATTTTGCATGCAAGGTATCAGAGTTTACGATGCCTCCAGAACAAGTATTTTATATTCATTTTTAGTAGGAATGACAGGTGTTGCACACAAAGAAGATGTTATCTTGCGTCACTTAAAGTCAATATAAACGAGACAGAGTTCGAGGTAAGTTTCTCACTCATTAATAAGTAATAGGGAAATGAGAACCTCTGGTGATACATTATCCATAGTGGATTACCTAGCAGTTAGCACGATGAATAAGGGTGTCATGCAATGAATTAATTTATCATGAAGGTGGGCAAAAATATTTGATAAGAATAACAAAGCATGATTTACTGTAGAGGAGCTGGATGAAAAGATAAGGAAATTGGGAAGAGACAAGGAGATAAAAGAGAAAGAAAAATATGTGTTGTAAATAGGCTTGAGCGAAGAAAGGGGTGGATGCACATGGAATATAAGAATTCGAATGCATAGCTGATGTAATCTTACAACGTGATCGGATCTGGTCCCTCCTAATTAAAACCACATATGAATCTTATTTTCATTGCTGGATATTTAACACACATAATTATTATTGATTTGATCATGACACCCCGTAAATGTTAAAATTTTAAGATGGGAATTCAACATGATGCACAACAGTGAAATATCTGAGTGTGGAATGTGAAATGGGATAAGATCTCCAAAGAAGGTCGGTTCTACTCCTAACCAACCTACACAAAACTACTCATAATGCAGGAAGAAAACTACTCATTGAACCTAAAATACAGGCTTACAAGAGACAGAGAAACGGAAAGAAGTATTCATTGAACATAAAGGCCTACATTAACGTGGTGCTACACCAGAAAGGAGTGATAATCATTCTTCCAAGCATACAAAATGGATTAAATGGTGAGTTGAGGAGGTTGGACAACTGTAAAACATGCCTTAAACTACACCAATGCGTCAAGGAGAGGTTGGACAAATACAAACACCAAACAAAAATGCAAACAATCTCCAACCTGTGATAAGAACAAAAACACCCAGATCCTACAATAACAAAAAAAATTATGCAACAATTAAAAACCTTGTTGCAAGAGAGGTAGAGAAGACTTAAAAAATCATGCAAAGGTTAGAAAACTAACACAAACATAATTTTTATTATCATGAAGTATATACAGTACATTGCATGTGGAGGAGAAGGCATGGAAGCCATTACAGATTTTGGGAAAAGGCTTGAAAGAGTAAGAAGAAATGGGGTTGTGCATTGGGGAGAAGAAAGGTGATAAAAACCCCTTGTTTTACAGCCACTTCAAGATTCATAGAATAAATTGGATGTGAGTGAGGACAGAAGAAAGAAGACCTCGAACTTACTCAAAAACCCCAATAAAAATCCATTATAATCTTGAAATGAAGTTGCTTGGAGACTTCCAAAATCCTAATCCATTAATGGCCGTTCACCTTGTGCTTCAAGAAAAACATGTTGTGATTGCACTGGGTCTAGTTAACTCTGTAGACTCATGATGCCCCTAAATTCCACCAACTCATGAATGGCCTTCACCTATGAAGTGTATTGTAGGCATATTCCCACATTTTAGAGTGCCATAACCTCAACAATCATTAAAAATAATGATTCCATGCTGCGCAGCTTGCTCCCATGATGCAAACAACTATTCATTTGTGGAATCAAAACATCGAGGAGCTCAAGATATGCACTTTTTAGAGTTAGGGGACCCTACAATTTTGGGGTTTTTAAAACCTCAAAAAATCCATATTTTTGTAGTTCCATTGATTAAGCTCTTTGGACTTGGCAAAATGGGATAGCTCTCCATAGAAGGGTAGTCCTCCTCTAGCAGGAGAAAAACTACTCACTGATCCTAAACTTACAACTTCCAAGAGGATAGAGAAAGAAGTATGGCATGAACAAAAGCCTACATTTTAAAGCGGTGTGTTATACACCACGAAAGGAGTGATAATCACTCTTTCCAAGCCCTACAAAATGGATAAAGGTGAGTTGAGGGAGGTTGGACAAGCTACAACATAGGCCTAAACTTACACCAATGCATCAAGGGAAGGTTGTACAAACTACAATACAAGCCCAAAAATGCAACAATCTCCACCCTCTAATAAACACAAAACAACCCAAATCATACAACAACCAAAAATTATGCATAGAACACCCTAATGCAATGAGAGGTAAGATGAGACTTAAGAAAATCATGTAGAGGTTTGAACAACTAACACTAAAAGATTTTATTGATCATGAAGTATACACAAGTACAGTGCATGTGGGAGAAAGGCATGAGGCCACCATTACAGATTTTGGGAAGAAGGCTTGAAGTGCTAAGAAGAAATGGGGTGCATGGGAGAAGAAAGGTGATCAAAAACCTTGTGTATACAACCCCTTACAATATCATTAGAATAAATTTGATGAGGAGGACAGAGAAAAGAAGACCTTGAACTACTCAAAAACACATAAAAATCCATTCTTTAATATGCAATGAGTGCTTGGAGATCTTCCAAAATCAGTACTCCATTAATGCCTTCACCTTGTACTTTAAGAAAACCTCAGAACCTGTTGTGATTGTGCTGGTCTAGTCTTCTAAACGCGTTAGATTCATGATGACCCTAATTTCCACAACCTTCATTAATGGCCTTCACCTTATGAAGGGTATTATAGATGTTCCCACATTTTAGAGTTCCTAACTTCAAAAATCCTAAATATAATGATTCCCATGCTATCGGAGCTTGCTCCCATATTCGCAAACAAACTATTCTTGTGATAATCAAACATCGGGATCTCAAGGATATGCATTTTTAGAGTTAGGGACCCTACAATTTTGGGGTTTTTTTAAAACCTCCAAAAATACATCTTTTGCAGTTCCATTAAGCTTTCATTACAAAATGGGGTAGCTCTCCAGAGGAAGGTCAGTTCTCCGCTCCTAATGCAGGAAAACTATCACTGAATCCTAAACTACAAACTTCCAAGGGATAGAGAAAGAAGTATGCATGGATGAAAATAAAGCATACAATTAAAGCGGTTGATTTTACACCCAATGAAAGGGGTGTAATCACTCTTTCAAGCCCTACAAAATTGATAAAGGCGTTTGAGTGAGGGAGAGAAGGTTGGCAAATACAACATAGGCCTAAACTACACCAAGGCATCAAGGGAGAGTTGGTACAAACTACAATTACAAACCCAAAAATGCACCCAATCTCCACCCATAATAAACACAAAACACCAAAATCCTACAAACCAAAAATGATGCCACAAAACACATGTTGCAATGAGAGGGTAAGAGATTAAGAAAATCCATGTAAGAGGTTAGAACAACTAACACTAAAAAAGAATGTTATGATAAGGAAGTATAAACAGTACATTGCCATGTGGGAAGAAAAAGGAAAGGCATGAAGCCATTATAGATTGTGGGAAGGAAGGCTTGAAGCCCCAAGAAAAACATGGGGTGCAGGGAGAAGAAATGTGATCAATAACCATTAGTTATGTAGCCCCTTACAATAGTTATAGAATAAATTTGATGAGAGGAGGAGAGAGAAGAATACCCAGAACTTACTCAAAAATCCAATTAAAAATTACATTCTTTAATCTTGGAATGAGTGCTTGAGGATCTTCCAAAATCCTATCCATTAATGCCTGGACTTGTGCTTCAAGAAGAAACCGTGTTGTGTTGCCACCGGGGTCTAGTAAACTCCTATAGAATCTGATGGCCCTACTTTCCACCAACATTAATTAATGGCCTTCACCTACGAAGTGTATTGTAGATGTCCCACATTTTAGAGTTCTATAAACTCAAAAATCCTGAAATATGATTCATGCTGTAGAGCTTGATCCCATGATTTAAAAATTCATTTGTGGAATCAAATCGGACGAGCTTAAGATATGCCATTTTGAGTAAGGGACCATACAATTTTGGGGTTTAAAAAACCTCCAAAAATCCATCTTTGTAGCTCCATTAAGCTCCACACAAAGATATCTCCTCTCCACTTTCCAAATACTATGTTTTGCGAGATTTTAACATTCCTGACCTCCAGATATTAGGTAATTGAAAATCAGGGTTTCAAATGTTTATTTGGGACCTGAAAATCTTGTTGGGGAATTAGCTAGGCGAGTGGGGTGAGTTTCGTGGTGCTCTGGCTTTGTGAGTCTTCTTACCATCATCGTCCTTATCCCCAATTGACTTGGATCCATGTCTCTTTTCTAGTTATACTTGAGCTCACATGCCTCTACAATATGGTGGCCGAAATACTCCACATGGTAGGTGAGCTATTTATGTTGAGCCTCTTAGATCCTTCTCTACTGCAAACTCCTTTGCTTTCCTAAAAGCTCCTCTCCTTTATGTCGTACGGCTATCCCTGCGGTTCGCACAAAAGGTTTCCATTCGGAATAGAGTGGCTTCTATCCTTTTTCATTCTCTTGAGAAAAAGAAAGGGTTAGGGCTAGGAGGAATACCTATTGAATGTGGGAGGTGTTTGCGTACGTAGAGAGATCAGTCAATGTGGGGAAGAACTCCTTTTTGTCGGAAGGGAAATTTACATGCAGTTAAAGAATGCAAGACCCAATATCTTAATTAGACAATGAGTGGGAGGAACTGCTAGGCCAAAGAAATATAGATTCCTTTCGAGGTTGGTCAGTTCCCCATTTGATATGAATTAAAGGAAAATGGTAACAAATAACTAAAGATAATACTTAATGGTTCTGTGATGAAGTTACAGGTCCAAGGAATGTGGGTGGTAGACATAGGCTTAATTTGGGGATGATTTGGGTATTGGAAAAGCCGAGCTGATGAAGCTAATCCTCAGTCTTTTCCAATGCTAGAATGAGGGTGACAGCGATCAACAGTGGGTGCTCACAGAAATGCAGTCTTCAGACTCGATGCTCTTCTCTGCAACCTGTCTTCACCTTTTTCTTCATGTCTCTGTACATTGCAAATGAATACTGGAATTCTTTGTTTTTAGGCTTGGGGACAGGGTCATTACAAGGAACCGATGGAGTTACAGTAACTGACGTGGGTGATGAGTAGGAACCGATGTCGGTTAGGTCAAAGTAGGCTATTATTTTAGTAAAACAACCATCTTTCCCTCTTTTCTCCGAAGGGATCAGTTGTGGGCTTGGTCAAGATCATTATTTTGGCTCGTTAAATTGGTGTAGGATGAAGGGTGCATGAAGTCATGGTGTGGGTTGGACCAAGACATAAGGTCTTAATTGGCGGTTTAAGGGGTTAAAGGGCTAGGTCATGGTGAGAAGTGGCGAGATGAGGTGGTGGGTTTTGGAGATGTGGATTTATTAATTATAAAGGTAATTATGAATCTATGGTGTGTAGGTTTTAGTGCGTGAGGGAGGTAGGTTGTAGGACGAGATACGGGGTTAAGGGCGTCGTAAGACACAAATTTTGGTGTCTAAGGCATTTCACCCTTTTGTCGGTAGCTTGTATTGTAATAAAGCTAACAGACAAAAATAAAAAAGTGTTACCACATTAAGAGGTATAGGTAATCCCCCTCAAATCTAATCACAGATTGAGGTGCAGATGAAATAACAGGGAATAGGGTTGATAAAGGGTGAAAATGGTGTTGAGGATGAATGGTAAGATGGTGGGTAAGTTCAAAGGAATGATAGACACACATTGAAATGTTGTACGTATGCGACAGGGTACATGAGTGAAGAGAAAAAAAACAATTCATAAAGGAAAAAAGGTCGATAGTTTTACAACAGGGGATATAATCCTTGGATAAAATCACAAGGCATAAGAAAGATAGCGCCAGGGGATATTAATAGGGTAAAGGTACAAGAAACATTTAGGCAAATGTTGGCAGTACCAGAAAATGGTTGGTTTAGGTTGAGATACAACGACATGGGTCTGGTCTAGGAAATTGCTGGTCGAAAATTGATAAATAATCAGTATCCTAGTTAATGCAAAACACGAATAGGTGAGCCTCGATGGAACAAAATCTACATGATAAGAATCGTAGAATTAATGGAGATCTTGGTAATGAAGTTTACTTAATTGGTGCATGCCTTGGGTCAGGAACTCGATTGGTTGGATAGGCCTGGGTCAGGCCGATTGGTGGGTTACGGAAGCCTTGGGTCGGGCCAATTAGTGAGTTTGTGGCCTTGGGCTTCGGGCACGATTGGTGGGGGATGGCCTAGGGTGGGTCAAGGCCCGATTTGGAAGGTCTTTTGCGGCCTTAAGGTCGGGCTGATTGGTTGAAGTTGGCGGCCTTAGGGGTTGGGTTCTGATATGGTTGTCGTGGGCCTTGGGTCAAGATGATTTGTTAGGTGCGGCCTTGGGTCAGGCATTGGTTGGTTGTGGCCATTAGGATCGGGCTGATTAGTGGGATTGTGGCCTTTGGGATGGGGCCATTGGTGGTGGTGGCCTTGGGATTGGGCAGATTGGGTGGGTTGCGGCCTTGGTCGGGCCGATTGGTTGAAAGATTGTGGCCATTAGGGTAGGCCGATGTGGTTTGGAGAGATGTGGCTTAGGGTCCGGGCGATAATGGTATGGTTTGTGGACCTTAGGTCGGCCGATTAGCTAGGGTTGTGGCCTAGGGTCGGGCACGAATTGGGGGAAAATATGGATGGCCTTGGTCAGGCTGATTGGGTGGTTTGGGACCAAAGCACAGGTGAGTATGAGAGGATTCCTCATAGATCGCGTGCGGTGGAAAAAATTTGGATTTGTTCAGGATATACTCCATCAAAGACTTATAGACCATAATGGGATCAGACACTAAGGTAGCAATTGTCACCATCCCAGGCCACAGACACTTATCCAAGAAAGGACAGAAGAGAAAGATAAGCCGATCAGCAGGGTAATGATGCAAGAGTGACAAGAGGCTTAAATAGAAAATTATAAGGTGGGTAGCAGAGCTGTGAAGGTACATGTGAGAGGGCCGATCATCCTAACATAGCTGTGATTACAGTGGAGAGAGATTCACCCTGCAGGGTTTAGTTTAAACACCAACTTACAAACACAGGTGAATGAGACTGGGATTGTTAGTGATTTCACAGGTCCACAGTGGATGAGACTTAAGGGAGTGAGATCCTTCTCTACTTCAACACTCCTTTGCTTTTCCTAAAAGCTCTCCTCCCTTATCTTCTGGCTTATCCTGCTGTTCGCACAAATGTTTCCATTCCGGAATAAGTTGCTTCTATCCTTTCATTCTCCTTTGAGAACCGATAGGGTTAGGTCTGTGTTAATCCCTATTGAATTTTGGAAGGGTGTGTCGTACCGTAGATAGCTCAGATCATGGTGAAGAACTCCTTTTTGTCTTGGAAGGATACCTGCAAGTAAGAATGCAAGCCACAATCTACGTAGACAATAGGTGAGGAACTGCCTTAGCCCAGAAATATTGCCTTCTTCGAAGGTTTCCGTTCCCGATCTTGATTGAATTAAAGAAAAATGGTACAAATCACTTAAGATACATACTTAACGTTTCTTGATAAAGTTTACGGTCCAAGGAATGGTGTGGTGACATTAAGGCCTTATTGGATGATTGTAATTGGAAAGCGAGCTGATGAAGCTAATCCCAGTCTTTTCCAATCTTGAATGATGGTGACAGCGATCCAGTTGTCCGTTGCGTCTCAGCTCGATGCTCTTCTCTCAACCCTTCCCTTTTCTTCACTTGTCTCTGTCTTGCAATGAATTCTGGATCCTTTGTTTTTGGCTGTGGAAGGTCATTTAACAGGAACCGATGGCAGTTTACGTACTGACGGTGGTTGAGTAGGACCCGATGTCGGTTAGGTCAAATGGCTATTTTTTAGTAGAAACAACCATCTTTCCTCCTTTTCTCCCGAGGGATCCAGTTTTGGGCTTTGGTCAAGTCATTATTTGGGTCCGTTATTGGTGTGCTGCGGGGTTCTTCGCGATCATGGGTTTTGGTTTGCCCCGTCCCTCTGTCTTCCTTCGGCTGGTCTCGGTTTGGGCTCGGTCCTGGTGCGGTGGCGCTCTAGGTGGTGGTTTTGAGATGTGGATTTATTAATTTATAAGGAATTAATAAATCAGTGTTTGGTGTGTAACGGTTTAGGTGTTGAGGTAGGGTTAGGTTGTAGGACGAAATATTGTGGTAAAGGGCGTCGAAGACCCCAATTTTTGGTGTCTACATTTTCCCCTTGTTGTCCGTGTAGCTTGTATTGTAAGCTACACAACAAATAAAAAGTGTTCCCAAAATTAAAGGTTAGGTTATCCCCCTCACTCTATCACAGATGATGTGTAATGAAATCAGGATAGTGTTAGAAAGGTGAGGTGTTGAGATGAATGTGTAACGATGGTGGGGTAAGTTCAGGAATAACACACATTGAATGTTTGTAGTTCAGACCCGGGTACATGATTGACGAGAAAAAAACAATTCATAGGAAAGGCGATATTTATTCCAACAAGGGTATATAACCTGGTTCCAGGCATAAGACGTAGCGGCAGGGTATACTGGCGTAGTACCAAACATTTAGGCATTTTGGCAGTACCAAATGGTTGTTTGGTTAGATAAACGACATGGTCTTGGTCTAGGAAATGCTGTCGGCTGATCCATACCCCCCCCCCCCCCCCCCCCCCCCTCAAGTATCCTAGTTATGCAAAACACAATCGGTGAGGGCTCGGATGAACAAAATCTACATGGATAGAATCCGTAAATTATGGGTCTTGGGTTGAGTTTACTTAAATTGGGTGCAGCTTGGTCAGCCGATTGGTTGTTAGGCCCTGGTCAGCCGATTGGTTGTGTTACGGCTTGTCGGGCCAATTAGTGAGGTTTGTGGCCTTGGGTCGGCCGTTGTTGGTGTGGCCCTGGTCAGGCCCGATTTGGGTCTTTGCGGCATTAGTTCGGGCTGATTGGTTGGGTTGCGCCTTGGGTTGGCTGATTGTTGCGTCGTGGGCCTTGGTTCAAGATGATTGGATGAGGTGCGGCCGTGGGTCAGGCCATGGTTGGTTGTGGCCTTACAGGTCGGGCTGATTAGGGGGTTGTGGCCTGGTCGGGCCGTGTGGGTTGGTGGCCTTGGGTTGGGCCGTGGGTGTTGCGGCCTAGGTCGGGCAGTTGGTTGGTTGTGGCCTGGGTCAGGGCCGATTGGTTTGGGTGTGGCCCTTGGGTCGTGTCCATTGGTTGGTTGTTGGCCTTAGGTCGGGCCGATTAGTGGGTTGTGGCTTGGGGTCGGGCCGATTGGTGGGTGTGTCCTTGGTGCAGCTGATTGGTGGTTTGTGGGGACACAGCCATGTGATTATTAAGGATTCCTCTAGACGCGTGCGTGAAAAGTTGGATTTGTTCATGATATACCCATGACTTATAACCATACATGAAGGACACAAAGGTGCATGGTCACCTCCCCGCCGACACTTCCAGAAGGACCAGAAGAGAAAGTAGCCTATCGCATGGTAATGGATGCAAGATGACAGAGGCTCTAGATTATGGTTGGTAGCAGAGCTTGAGTACAATGTGAGAGGGCCGATCATCCTAACCTATCTGTGATTACGTGGATAAGAGATCACCTGCAGGTTTAGTTCACCAACTCACACACAGTTGAAGAGACCTTGCGATTGTTCAGATGATTTCACCACGTCCACGATGGAAGACTATAGGTGAGATCCTCCATCGCGAGGCGTATTCATATTTACAGGGAGAGATTGGCGTATCTTTGGAAGGAACCAATAGTGTGGCACCTTTGATGGAATGAGAGGGTCAGGTGATCACAGCGTCGCCGATCACGATCAGCCACCTGGTTCGGGATGCGGCGGTCAAGGGTCTAAAGTGAATTTCATAGTGTACAGAATAATAGGATGCCGACTACGCGTCGATGATAGATCAGATGTATTGTTTAACTATAAATCAACTGAATATGTAATGTTGATTTGAGTTTATGATAATAATAAGAATGTTTGTGTTGTGAATTTGAATTTGATAAAAGACCAAGTAGTGTTTATCAATATAATCTTGAATCACGAAGCGCGAGAGGGGAATGTATTTTAACACCAATGATAGTTTCTGTAGGGGATGGGCAGCTAACTTGTTAGACCCCATGTCTCCTACGTGCTACCTACATAGCCCATTGCACAAAGCCAAGGATGGCCTCCGACCGATGTAGTTCTCCCTTAGGACGGGAGAGATGAATTTAGGCACTTTAGTTGTGTTTAGGCAATTGTTGGTTGGTAAAAGTTTGATGTTGGTAGGTCATGTTGTTGGTGTTGGTAAGGTATTGGCCGTGTTGTGTGGTATAGGTGAACGAGGTTAAGATTACTGTAGACACCAAATTTGTGTCTTACGACCCCTTGTGACCTCCATCTCATTTCACCACCTAACCTCACCACCTAAACCTTCCATACACACTTAATTTATTAATTATCTAAATTAATACTCCACATCGCCTTACCAACCACCTCATTTTGCCCCTCTCATTCTAGGCTAACCCTAACTACTAATTATACCTATAACTTGTCTTACATCCACACCATGCTAATGACCCCTTTCTCGCACCCAAAACCGACCTTCTAGTCACTTAACCAAGCCCCGCAACTATCCTCGGGAGAAAGAGGGGAAAGTTGGCTATTTTACTAAAAATAGCCCACTTTACTGAACCGATACAGGTTCCTACGCGCCGCTGTCGTACGGAACCCACCATTGGTTCCCTGTAATGGTCTCCTAACCGAAACAAAGTCACGGATTTTGGGTCAATCAGGATCATCAAAAGTTCAAAAAAATCCGGATTTTGCTGTGCCAGAAAGAGACAGTGACGAGACAAGTGAAGTACAAGAAGAGTTTGCAGCGAAGGAAACCAGCCCAAGACTACAACTGAATATGCCATCCCTGGCTACTTCATCTATCATTGGGAGGGAGATATCTCATCTTCTGTGTCAAGCCATCCTACCTGAGTTT
This sequence comes from Taxus chinensis, assembly GCA_019776745.2. Taxonomy (NCBI): domain Eukaryota; kingdom Viridiplantae; phylum Streptophyta; class Pinopsida; order Cupressales; family Taxaceae; genus Taxus; species Taxus chinensis. The sequence goes on from CM034153.1 coordinate 768,727,885, forward strand.
TCCCTTTGTCATTACACTTCTCAGACCTGCATCCTCGTCAATAACATTAAGTTGCATCTTTGTGTTCTCTTTAATATATTTCTTAGACTTTGATCACAGCCATCATAAATCCCTTCCTAGATCTACCACCCCAATAGCATTATATCGAACTATCAGTCATTTACCTCTCATCACCCGTTACCTAATCCCGCTCATTTTAAACCTACCTTACGAAAACCAACCACTCTACAACCGACCCTTAACCAGAAGTCCCTAAAACATAGCCCCCACCGATATCGGTTCGCAGTAACTGGTATTGGTTATTGTGACTCAAACAGAACCACCTTTCCCCCTACATGTTATCAACAAGCAATTACATGGTATGTTACAATATTTATGTTAATTCATATTGCAGGGTGGAACTGACCACCTTCGAAAGGAAGTGTTAATTTTCTTGGCCCATGCAGCTTCCCTCAATTTATTGTCTAATCAAATCTTGTGGTCTTGTATTCTTATTTGGCAGTAGGCCCTTCCAAGACAAAAAGAGTTCTTCGCAATCAACCTGATCTCGCTCTACGGTACGCGCACACCATCTCGCATTCAACCGGTATCCTCCTACCCTAACCCTTATATGTTTCTAAAAGGAATTAAAGGATGAAGCAACTCTATTCCCAAAAGCTGAAACATTCCGAGCGAAACATTTTGGCACGCCCGGTGGCCATTTTGGTTCTTTCTTTCTTGCTTGCCTTTCATATTCGGGAGTCATACTTGTGTTTTCTTCTCTAAGATTTTACAAGTATTTTGTTAATTTTGGTAAATAACTTTCCTTTCTTTTACATCTTTGTCTTAGTGAAGTCCTTCTTTTGCTTTCATCATATCATTTTCCGTTTGGGTTTAAACACATGCAATCAACATTCTTGCTTTCTGTTGTCAATTCTAGTGAACATAGATTAGTACAGGTCTTAACGTGGGTGATACCATGGTAGTGACAAAAACTAATCTACTTCCACTGCACAACACATAACCGAATCACTTCACAATTAAACAACTCAACATCCCCATTTTTCCATGGTATTCCTCCGCCCTATTGAGGTAACCTACAAGCCAACACTTGACATCGTTGTATTTCCCTATCTGTTGGGTTAGGATTCTGACATCAGTCGATGGGCTAAAGGCTAAGCCACGATAAGTTCTATTTGTTTACGCGGCTCTAGGGGTAGTCTCGGGATTTGCTATGCATCTTGCTTGTTTCAGGTCTATTTTCTCTGTTATAACGGTCTTCTGTCATCACCTCAGAACAATTGATAATGTACTAAGCTTGTTAACAATCAAGTCAGTAGCTTCTTATATTTTCTTACACTAGGCTTATTACACCAATATCGGTTAAGTGACACGACGTCGGATATATTCTAACTGACTCGGTTATTAGACCGATTATCGGTTAATGTCTTTTACAGTTCCTTACAAACTCAGCAACCTGCCAATTTCACCATTCTGAGGTTGTTTCTGTTCCAATAGATTAAACCCTACTGTGTACTCTTGTCCATGGTTGTTATGACTCGAAGCAAGCTCCGCCATGGTTTTCCATGCCTGCTCTGTGCCTTGCCTGAATCCCCCCTTCACCTTCTGAGGTACCCTACGGACACCATTGATATCCCCAAATTCCTGTAGGAGATAAGGAATTTTGCCAAATTTCGGGATGCTAATCCTAGCGCTTACAATACTATTTTCTCATGCACCATGACCGTATACCCCTGTCATCCTGTTGGCATGCCTATAGTATAGCAACTCACTAGTCTCCGCACTCCACCTGAAACACCGCCTTGCTTCCTACATCTTTAGCCCCCGTCTCCTAATCAGACACTTTAGAGGTTTTTATACGCACAGATTGGCTTTCCGTTGGTTAATCTTGGACCCCACATCCGTTCCACCAACTGCCCCTACCTTCACTCCTCCCTTGCAGACTGCTCCGTTCATTACTTCTCCTCTGCCACCTATCCACATGAAGCTTTCCTTCTCAAGTCTACTCCTCCCTTTTCATTCCCATACACTTATCCAGTGACCTCAACATCTTATAGATGGGACATCCTATTCGTCGCTCAACATATTCATCCTCCATACTTATCAACACGTAATCCCACCCACATCCTAGGCGGGGCCTTGGTGCCAATGTTCCTCCATATACCACACCACACCATCATCTCATCTAAGCCACGGATTTCATCAAACAATGATGACAAAATGCAAAAATCGGAGGCTTCTGTTTCAGGAAGTCGTAGCGCCTTACATACGACAAGTTGTTAGGAGCCTATTCACCCTTCTTTCCCCTTTCTTCGTTTTTATTTTGTATTCCTCCTCAATGGAATACCAAATTTAACCCGTTTTTAATAGTAAAGGAGGACCCTCAACCAACACTTATTATCATTTAGCCATGCCTGCTATCGATTGCTCCGCAGACGCTTTACTCTTCGCACCTTTCCCATGTCCTTATCAATACCGCCTTGGAGTGGTACAGTGCTTAACCCCAGCACTCAATCTTCCTCTTTGAACCAAATATGCCCAATCTTTCTTGGATCATTTCTCCATACAGTGCCAAGAAAGTATCTATCACCGACCTCTATGGCCCTCCAAAATTTGAAGACGATCTATCAGAGATTTTCGTTGGAGCCGATGGCGAGGCCTTATCAACGCAACTTCCTATTGCCTTTCTCAGACTGAACTTATGCGAACGTTTATTGGGCCTGCGCTAAACACACTCTCCTACCCTCCAATTCAAACTTTTCTGTCCTTGACGGGCCTTTATAATGGCTTGAAACTAGAATTCGAGCCTTATAGGAAGAAAATTGCGGTTTGCGCAACAAAAACCGCCACTTTTTCGAACCCAAGAGTCCACCAACAACCTAACCCACAATCCTCACCCATCGCTGCTTTCGAATCAAGGAGCCGTGCACAGGTGATGGTCAATCCCAACCACCGTCGAATACCCACCAAAACCACCTATAAATATAAAGCAGAGCCCATCAACTACACCCCTTGGGAGAAACCTATGGTGTATATTGGAAAAATTGCTAAACCAGAGCTAATCACCTTGCCTCTTGTTAACCTCACCCGGTTTGACTCCAACCCGCGCTATACCCGTCTTGGTAACAAAGAAAATGACTTATCGGTAACTGTCACCACGTAAAGGGACATTTCACGAAAATTACAAGATGTTGAAAAACATCGTGTAGGTAAATGGTTGTAGCAGGGGTTAACCCTTGATAATCTAATGCCCCCTGCCACCGAAATTTGAAAATCTTCAACACACCCTTCCCGAATCACTCTTCCAATAGTAACATAAACCAGGATATCTTAGCCGAGGAGAGTGTTCATGAGATCATACAGTCTTCGCCTCCAGCGCAAAAGCCTCTATCCGAACATTTTGAATCAGCCTCTCACTGATGCAGGGGCCCTAAACCTCCTTCATCATCATCAAGCCAAGGCGAAATCATTCGGTACCCATGACAGGAGTTACCTCCCAAGGTTCTCTTGCTCATAATAGTCTTCTTACACCACATCCCACAAGACTGACGCAGGGTGTTATCTAACGTACTATTTCCCCAACCTCTCCTTCTACCACTCTTGCTGCACAAGAGGAAGGCTCGCTACTCCTTTTTGTCATCCTGATGAGAAACCTCTTACACCGACATCACCAGATTCTGTAACCATGCCGGATCCTCTCAACATGCCCTCCTACCTATTAGTTCTTCATCGCCTAAATCGTTTTCAGTGACCGGTGACCTTTCAACACCTATTGATACAATGCCTCGTCTACCCCCTACATCACACCCACAGTGGACCGAATCACAACCCACCTTTCTTCCATACAAAAATTCCAATTCACACCTGAAGACTAGTCAGTTCTCCAGAAGATAGATGAGTCCTATGGGAACGTTTGAGTACCCGCCTATTTCTACTCAATGCAGTATGACCGATCCAGACACCTTATCATATACCCGAAATGTGTTACAGAAACTCAAAATGCCTATGTCCTCACCTCACCCCCCGCATCTCTACCCAGTATCTCATCCAGCCTCTGTCAGCCTATCCAAATCTTCCCCACACTTGGGACCTCACCAATACCATGTAGACACCTAAAATTGATTATCCAATTTGGTTGTCCCTTGTGCACGTTTGCTCTCTCTGGTAACACTGGGGCACGTTTATGTCACCACCATCCCCTTGGGATATTATTTGATTTGTGATTTTAAATACCTATTCTAAGTTTAATTCACCCCATTATATCTTACCCGTGAGTAATTAAATATTAACTATTTACTTACCCCTCTTCACATATATCCTAACCACTTATACCCCACATTTTATCCTATCTATGTATCACCCCTATTTCTCTCTTCCCCAAGCGGAATTTCCAATATTGAGTGGAGGGATAACTCTATCTTTCCCAGAATCATTCCATTTTGGCCGCCGGAGTCTGCTCCGCGATCCCCGGCTCCGCCGTATAGTTTCACTGATTTGAGGAGGGCGGCGCCGATTATAATAGAAGCCCAGAACTCAGGTCTGGTAGGATGAAAAAAAAAAGACACGCACGAACACGAAAAACAGAGACAGATCGCGAAAGAAACACCGACCCATGACAGAGGAGAACGAGAGATTTCTGACGATCTAGGGTCACATTATCTATCAAATGAGAACGATCTTGTTCCTAATCAATCCCTGGTAGGACACGTTACACTGTTCTATCACATCAACATCGCACGTCTCCATTGATTTTTTCTGGTGACTCTTTCCTGCATCCAGCACAGGTAGACCGTGCAGTATCTCTCCGGACTCTGCTGATGCCAGCGGACGTTACGATCTTGCCTTCCCTTTCCGATTTCCAAATCTTTCTCGCATTCTGTCTCGAGATCTGGACCAGTCGATGCCGATTTAAATAATCGACGACAAGTTTAACCAGTCGATGCCGATTTTAAATAGTCGACGCTGATTCTCATAATCGACGCCGATCATCTTGCACACAGGTAAAAGGACACAGGTAACACAAATCCAGCTTTGTTTTCACAGTTCCCTGTCTTCGGTTGCTTTCTACCCGCTGTTTAGATTCTGTTTATTACTTTGATCAGAAATCTAGTCTTGTACGTACATCTTTGATCATGTATGCTTCTTTACTTAATTGAAAACGTGGGCTGACATCCGCGAGGGAGGCTCATACGCTTCCGAGACCCGCTTCTCGGGCAGTCCAAGGTAAATATCTTTTAACGTGGTCTTTTTCTGTCAAGCAGCTGTCTCGCAGGTTACTTGATCTATTGTGCCGAATTGCTCGTGGCTGCCCGTCTTATCTACATCAGCCACCCCTTCCTCATCATCTCCGTCTTCGGATCTTATCCATCAGTATCATTTCATTGGAGTTTTTCAGGGTTTTGTGTTTACTTTGGTGCCTTAACTTGGACAGTAACAGCTAAATCCTTGATCTACATTCTGGCCACGCCCGTGGACCTAACCAAAGTCCCTTATGCATTCATTTCTTTTCTAGTTTTGAGCTTTGTGCTTTTTCTTCCCTGTTCCGATCAGTTCTCTTGAACCTTTCTTCATCGTTAATCTTGCTCTTTATGTAAATTTTTTATTTCCTTGAAATTTTTTAGTTCCTTGAAATAGAAATTTCCGTTTCACCATTACCGATATATCTTTCTGGATTTGTTTGTGTTTTATACCCTCTTCGTTTCGGAGCAGCTTTGCTGTTCGTGATTGTTCTCGGGAAAGACTCAACACTGCGCTTTTGAAGTTCCACACACCTTGGAGAGCTAAATCTAACAGGTATTTCTAATCTTTTAACGGTGTTTTCTCCCTTTTTAGGACACCAAAAAATTAAAAAAAAATAACAAAAATTCTTTGTTTGTTGCTATTCACATTCGAACATTTCATTTTTGTGCTTAAAAAGAATTTAATCGTCATTTTGGGAAAGAATTTGTTGACGTGTCTTCCTCGAAATCAAACACTCTTCGTTTTTAAGTGCTTAAAGAACTTCTCTTGTCAATTGCTGTATATGTTTTCTCATCTCGTGTAATTAGGCTGGAAAAATTGATCAAAATCGTAGTGCCCACTATTTTTGATTTTTAGTGTTTCACCTTGCACACAAAGCAAAATCACTAGGTATAAAGCATTAAACAAAATTCCTTCCCTTGCCTCGCCTACGTGGAAGTGGCACATCCAAGAGGAAGAGCCCCTACGCGGTACTCGGGCCGCGCTATAAATTCACGGAGTTCGGTATATATGGGCAAGCAACTGACTCCCTGATCGCATGGTTGTGTGAAGTGTAGGGGGTAGGCCTCCTATATCCAAGCCACACCTGTCTTTTACTGAAGTGCCTTCGGGCTCCTCACCAAACATGCCCACAACCATCTTAGTTTGCTATCTTATTAGTTCCTTTCTAAAAGCCTTCCTCTAATATTTTCTTTCTTCAACAAGCAAGCAAAACTTAAAGGAGATAATCACCTTCGCTGCTTGAATTTCTGTGGTTTATTAGGTCAATCTTCTTTTCTACGTGTTTAGATGGTCATCACTCGGTACAATCTAGAAGCATGGCTCAACTGCCCTTTCCTTCTTCCGAGATTACCAGCTAGTGTGGATGTTTTCGGCACCCCCAGATCTTCTCGGGACCACTATTGACTGGTGCCCCATCCTGGTCATATAATCCTTTCTATCAACCAAAGCAACCCCATCATGTCCAGCTTCCCTAGTCCTTCAAAATATCATCTCACTTCTTAACTCAGAGTATGTTCCTCGCAGGGATCCTGAATTCAGGCGCTCCTCGATTCAATCCGGTAGCCCTCATTGGACTACCTAGTACGCAAGTCTATTCAAATATCTGATCAAGGACCCCAATCCAGCAAGTGTATGATTATTCTCGTGAACCAATCCCAGGCACTTGTAGAACAGTTAGCATATCTCTCTCGCCTCAAGCCACGGAGAAGGGCGGTGCCCCTGTGCCTCCTTTTTCTCTTCCACCGATCATATCGACTAGTTCTCAAATAGTCTTACTATTCCTAACACTGCAGTTACCTCGAATATTCCACAACCTACTTCTGAGAGGTCCTCTGCCCTGGCTATAATGAGTGCGTCTGCCAACCCGCATATTGCTGTTAATTCATCTATGCCCTACATCGTGTCCCAAGGTCAGTACCCCTTTATGAGTCAACCCCCTCCGAATAGTCAGTTGGTTCCTATTCTGCATCCCTTCCAGTGGGTCTCTTCTTCCAATGTTCCAGCAACAGTGACCTTCGCCCATCCTCTAGCATCAGCACCCTTAATGCCTACTCCGGCAGTTAGAAATCCTCTTTCAGGTCTTGTTCCCCAATATGTCCACATCAAATCGGCACTCATTGTTCCTCAATCTGTCCCGATTCAATCAACAAGCATAGGAGGCCACCAATCACAGGCTCCATCCGTCATCCAACCTTCATTTTCTCAACCACTTATTATCTCAAAACCTGCCTATACACAGGCTCCTTCACAGTAAATACCCCACAGGCGTCACCCAGAACGCCTGGTTATTCCTCTTATCCTCCTATCAATCAACAGATGAATCCCCCGTGACACCTCAACAACATCCACCATTGCTTCTTATGTAGGACATTCCCAGTGTGCCTCCTCCTCAATCTGACGTGGTTCAAATTCTTTTCAAGAAAATCGCAGACTTAGAAGCCTCCACAAAAAGGGGCTCGTCCTTCATACTCCCTTTGAAGAAGTGTGTAATGAACCCATTCATCCTCAATGGCTTTTAAGCCTTATCCTGCCCATGGGAACTTCCTAAATTTTCAAATTTTCATAGTCGAGAGGACCCTCACACATTTGCGAGCATTCAAACATGCTTACTACCTCAATAGTCCAGGATCAGGAGCTTATGCTCCGTACTTTCCTATTTCTCTAGAAGGTCCTGCTTTAGACTGGTTACAATAACATTTCCTCAACATTCCTTATTTTCTTTCTCTCAATTGGCTCAGATGTTTGTTGAAAAATTTTCAATAATATCACGCATAAGATCTCGATTACAGATCTTATAACATTCGTCAATTCGATGATGAGTCTATTGCAGACTTTGTCGCTCGTTGGAGAGGGATAATCAATCAATTGTCTTTCTCCCTTCCTCAATCCCAACAGATCGAGGTTGTTACTCGATCTTGTGCTAATCACATTTCTTCTACTTTAAGGATCCATACTTTTCACACCTTCAAAGAATCCTTTACGATGCCCGCAACCTTGAATCTCTCGCCATTGAACAAGGAAGTTAAACTCGCTCTAATCGAAACCAATTTTTTCGGTACCAAATCAAATCCTTCCACTTCTAAGACAATAATCAGGGATCCCCACCTATCGTATTAAAAACAACACGAGCCGATACCACTTCTAATCAAACCACGAAGAGACCCTCATCTCTCGAAAAGGGACTTCATCAATCTCGATCCATTCACTTCATTGGGGGAATCAGATGCTTCTATCCTAAAACAATGTTGGAATTCCACATGATCGAACTCCCCCATTAGTAATATTGATGACATCCAAAACGTCCATTCGTATAGGAAATGATTTCTGTCATTATCAGATAGCCAAAGGTCCTGACATGGACGATGTCCGCCTTTAAAAATATTGTCCAGAAATCCTTGAATAAAGCGAGCTCATTCTGGTCCGGCAAATACTCCCCCAAATCAGGCACTGGATGTTTTTAAACAACCTTTTCCTAATCATTCCCCGACCCTAATGCTTCATAGTCTCAAAACCGAATACTCATACTATCAGCTTCTCTCTACGGAAGCATCTTCTTCTGAAACTAAGCTATCTGCAGCACCCCCCAAACCATGACCAAACCAGAATCTTCCTTCCCTTCGGTCATCACTAGATTCCACCATCTGTCAGATAGCCCATCTTTGAATATCCTACATTGGCTAATACGGTTCATCTCTCTCCGCTGTCTTTATCTGACCTTCCCCACCATACCCAGACGTTTCACTCCCCCTCTGTCTCACGTCAACATTCTTTCTTGCTCGAGCATTACATCCCTTCGAGTTTCACTAAGATACATCTACTCTTTTGCATCCCATTCTCGCGGCAACTATGCCCCTTGTGAACGTCCTATACTTGTGGCTGACTTCGCCAAACGTCTCGTTTGACTCTTCCCTTGTTTCCTTCCTACAGTAGTTTCACCCACATTATTGTATCAAAGGTAGTTCCCTTGCCAAGAGCTGCTTCTTCATCACCCACTTCTTCCAATCACCAATACTGCTTCACCCCTTAAAGGAAAATCTAAAGAGGTAGCACCAACACCTATACGCTCGGTTCCTGAACTTTAGACCGAGACAACCAGAATATAACATTTTGCATCATCAGTACCTCCCCATTTGCTTCCCCCGAAAAGGTACACTCACCCTATGCCGTTGAAGTATTTCCACCATCCCTAAAAAGGAAAAGCCCATATTTTGAACATGAAGACTCTTGGTGCTTTCCCACAAAAATCCTCTCTACGCCTCATAAAGATTGGATTTGTCCACTAGAGAAGGCGTCTTCTTCTACACACTTATCAAAACCATCCTCTTCTTCTACAACAACATTCTTCACCAGCAACCTGAAAGATGGACTTACCTACTAAAAGGACGTCACCTCTATTATCAGGATCATCATCTTCAGTTACCAAAACCAAGGCGCCCTATGTTCTCCGATTACACCTACTTTGGGAGCTTCTTCCTCATCTAAATCAACATTATCTAAATCATCAGTAATTTCGACCAAGCAACCTCCTTTATCTTGAAGACCACAACACTTGTCACATCCCATCATCTTAAAATCTATTTTAGGGGCTCCCCCTCCACCAAAATCAATCATGTCTCACTTACTTCCATCTCAAGTGCCCAAGACTGCTCCTCCAGATGTCCAAAAAAAAGATGATCCCTAAAAAGACTGTCAAACCTAACATGCAGGTTCTTTACCTCGGCAGTCTGTTAAAGTAAAAGAGGCGCCTTCATCATCTCTGTCCTCATCTTCATCTACCGGGTTCTACACCGAAATCCTTCGCCAACTTATCCAATCTTCATCCATATCTCTTCCTCCGATTAAACCCTATAACCCTAAAGGAGTTAAACCTACCTGGTTTAACTCTGATCTGATTTGTGCTTACCACCGTACCCCGGGGTCATGATACTGAGGGATGTAAAGCTCTTCAATCTGTCATCAACAACCTTTTGGAAGAAAGTGATCTTTTGCTGGAGGAGGAGAAAAAAGTATCTCCTGTCATCTTAGCTCCATCTGAGCCCCAACGATCCACTCAGACCTCTAGTGATTCCACTCCAAATGACCTTCACCTTCTCAAATCGAACACAATTCATATCGCCACTAGAACCCAACAGTATGATAATCCATCCCCATCTACAGGCATCTCGACACAGGTTTTCATTCTGCAGCTCCCGAAGGAGTTCCTCTTCCTCATTAGCCCATGACCTCGGGTCTCTATTTGTGCTGCACCTCGGGCTCAAATTCCCTTGTCAGTTGAGGAGAGGGTTATGAAACACTCACCCAGGCTCCGGTCAAATGTCTATCTTTTTGACCTCATTCAATCCTCTCCACAACATCACCAGGATCTGATTGATAATCTCGTCGCATCGAGTGAATTCAGATTAATCCCCCGCCCTTTGAGTTGGTTGTTGGTTAATAGAACCATTAAACTGCCATTTCTTTTGAGATTCGAAATTCCTCCTCTTTCTTCAGAGTATTTGGAGGCTCCCTCGTTATCACAGTCCAAATCGCCACACTAAATTAAAAACTCGTTATGATTACAACCATCTTAATCCTAGTCAGTATGGTATACCAGACAAACAACCTTAATATCAGCCATGTCTCGTTGCATCGTCACCATTGGTCTACCCAATCAACAGACTAATTTTCAGCTATGGTGGCTTGATGCCGGCCGCACTATTGCCCAGATTCCTCCTCCTAGGACCAAACCTTACTTACAGGTTCTATTTCTACAGAATGACCCCACGTTTGTAAAAAATTATTTATATCTAATTGCACGTGGACGGGTTTGCCTAGGAACATATGAACAAGTGTGCATGACCTCGCGTCCATTCCAACTCTCAAGCCACATCAAAAAATTGGTTTGGATGTAAACCTCTTTTAAAGCGCACCGTCACATTCTCGATGAGCCTCTTCCTATTGAGGAACCATCTTCTCCCCTAATTCAGAGCATCTCCACTCGATGTGGAACTATGGCCATTTCATCCCGTCTAACTTTTTTTTTTATCATACCATTTCCTTAGGCCGCTATCCTATAAGACTAACAAACAGGTCCACTTCCAATACCGTTAATCTTCCCTGAATATGTTTGGAGACGAATCTCCTACTATCAACACGATCCACTGTGCGGATTATGATCTTCCGCACCTATCTAGGGGAAAGGATTTCATATCTTCCCAAAGACTATTCGCTTCTTGACACGTCTGACGCTTCTTCAACTAAGCCACTTCGACCTTATATAGGGACTTCTGACGACCCTCGCTCATTACGGTGGCCAACCCTATCCATAGGGTTAGGAGAGTTCACGCACTTTCTTTCCAACCATCGTCCAGCCCTTGCTTAGAATATGAAGATATTCCAGGACTCTCCCGATATGTGGTCGCCCAATCTCGTTACTCTTCCAACATCAAACTAGTTAATACAAAAATAAAGTAAAATGCCCCCTAGATTATCCCTTCTTTTAAAGAATATTGCACGCTTGCTCTCGGCTAACTTCATCCAACCCATCGATTATCCACATTGGTTTCCAATGTAGTACACGTACTAAAGCTCTCAAAATCGAATGTACGGCGACTCCGGGATCTTAATCTTGTTGTCCAAAAGATGATTTTCCTTTACCAATATCTACCACTCGTGGATTTAACTGCGGGGTCAGGAGTGCTTCGCTTATGGATGGTTTCTCTGGATATACATCAAATTCTCATCACACCAGAAACCAACATAAGATTCTTCAATAACTCCTTGGGGGACCTTTTGTTATCATGCATGCCTTTCATTCTTAATAACGCAGGGAGCAACCTATCAGCTGAGCATGACCTCTCTTCCAGATCCTTACAAAAACTGTGGAAGATTACGTTGAGATCTCCTCATAAATCAACGTCGTCAGGATCATCTTTTCATCCTGCACCTCTCTTGCGAGGCTATCCCTTTTGTCTTCGTCTAAAAATCCATCTAAGTGCCGTGTTTGGCGTTCTCACTGGTAAAATTTTAGGTTTTATCATTTCCATCTAGGGGTATTGAAGTGGACCCCGCAAAAATAAAAGCTATCCTTGAGATTCCTCCCCTTCTAATAAGCAACTCGCAGTCTCCCAGGCTTCTCAATCCATGCGTCGTTTATCTCACATTGTCAGACCGTTGTCAACCTTTTCATGCATCTCCTCCGTAGAATGTTCTTTTTGAATGGGATGAACAGTTCCAAAGGCCTTCGAGGACTCTCAAGCTTTCTTCTTTCCCCACCTGTGCTTACACCTCCACGCAAGGGGAGCCTTTCTATCTTTATATCTCTGTGACTGACCATGCTCTGGGAGCCATGATCTCGCATCGGGACCTTGTGGTAAAGAACAAATTCTGTCTATTATGTCAGTCACACCCTCCATGAGTATGAACACGTATTCTGAGCTGAAAACTTTTGTTTGCTCTCTCTTCATCAACTTCTAAGCTTCGTCATTACCTCCTTAATCACAAAACTTACATTTCACAAGTGTCAATCACTCAAGCGATTCATGGCAAAGCCTTACATAATGATCACATAACTCGATGGCTTATGCTCATGACTAAATTTTATCTCGAAATCATATTACAAAAATCTATTAAAGGTTAGGCCATTACATAATGAATCGTTGATGCACCCCTTCCAGATAATCAACTCCCTCATGAATGTTTTCCTGATGAATCCCACAACAAAATTAATGAATCTAATTTCATCACCGTTAAAATGACCCTCTTCTTCGACAGTGCTAAGTGCCAAGAAGGGGGAGGATCTAGAGTCATTATCATACCGCCCTAGAATATTCCACTTCCATTATCATTCAAACGTAACTTCGAATGTAATAACAACATGGAAAAATACGAAGCCTTAATCATGGGTCTAAATACTACCATTCTCTTAGGTGTCCACATTCTAAAAATCTATGGATATTCACAGCATGTTGTCATTCAAGTCAAGGGAGAATATCAATGTAAAAATGAAATCCTTCAAACATATAAAGTTGTTGTCTATTTTCTCGTTAGCGCATTTGATTATTGATCACCATGTTACAATCCATTCTGTCACGATCTTCTAACCAAAGAAATGTGTCTTTGGTAGATACTATCAGGAAATCTTCTTGGTTTTATCATCTCTTTGCGTCCCATTCAAAATGGAGAAATCTAAGGATAACAATAGCTATTTTTATATGTGCCCCAACGTTTGGATCATCCTTCACATCAAACATGAGTTTCCTTTAGTTAATAACATTGTACAACAATCCACATCTATCCTATGTTTCATCTCTCAGACTATCGGATCGATGTCAACCTTTCCATTGACCTCCTTAAAATTAGACATAAGATTTATCACATGGTGCTAAGAGTGCCACCAATTTCTTTAACGCATCACAAAGCTTATCTCTTGCAGCCATAGGTGGCATTATCCCACCTCAGGATGTACCGCCCTTTCTGACCTGGTATACCTATTACGATGCCACCAATCACATGAATCAATAAAAATAATTGAAGAGGACCATGATGGCATATGTGGAGGCCACTTCGAGAATCGCAAACATGACGTTCACTAAACACAGTCGTACTATGGCTAGGACTATGAGACTAGGTCCCTACACATGTACGAAGGATTGTTGTGCATATGCCCTATCAGAAGTGTGCCACCAAATTACAACTACTACCTCCAGAATCTCATTCACTGTCCCTCAGTCAAGCATCACAGACCCGCATCCATTAGACTGTATGCCAAACCCCATCTTTGTCAATGGGAGTTAGACCTCATTGGCGCAATGCAATCCTAAATCGATCCTCAATATCATCATTCCATTATCACAGCCACCAAATACAATTAGTAAGTGTCTTAAATCCATCCCTTTGATCAACTCAAAAAAATTTGGACCTATTACCCGAAATTCATATATACAAACTATCATATGTCATTTCCCCGATGAACTCATCGCCACATAAGCTTTTCACAGATAATGGAGGAATCCTATCAAAAATGACCCTAAGTTAAAAAAAATTGTTAAAAATGCCAACGCATCGGAGGAGCTCGACATTTTTCATCACCATATTATCCTCAAGAAACTGGACAGGATGAGGCCTCTAACAAATCCGACTTAAGAAAATCCCTGCACTAATAATACTGCTAGATGATGCGAGGCCCTAGGAACTGCATCTCCAGGTTGCGTTACACTTAGGTGTCAAATCTATCAATATTTTCGGCGACTCTCAATTGGTAGTCAATCAAGTTATGGGCATCTACCAATGTAAAAATGAGGAAATTCAAAAGTACAAACACTACTGTGGATTCACTTCTAGCCTTATTTACTCACTATTCTATCCAAACTATTCCTCGCTCCACTAAAAAATTTGCAGATACTATGGCTTGCTTAGCCTCGCAAATTCCAGCTTCATCAACTGACTCTGACAATTTTTGTCTTGGTCCAACAACACTTTGCCCCATCTTACTCACCCCTGGTTGTTTGTATGATAAATAATGTGTCTGCTAATTCACGGGATACCTGGTATCACCAATTTCACGACTACCTTACAACCTCTGGTTCTCCCATACTGAACTTACTAGTACCAGCAAATGTGCTTTTCTTAAACATCGTTTCTCACTTATGTCATTATGGGGGGACTCCTTTATAAACGTGGCTTTGATGGCATCCTCCTTCAATGTCTCACCGGCGCGGAGGTCACCTATACCATCCAACAGGTCCATGACGGTATTTGTGGTGGACATTTTAGCGGCCTTCACTCCGTGGCCAAGCGAATCCTTCGCCTAGGTTATTATTGGCCTACTCTCAATAACGATTGCTACGAATATGTTAAGCATTGTGTTATGTGTCAACAACATGCCAACCTTCAACATACTCCTAGCCACCTTATTGCTACAGGTCATCCCCGAGATCTTTGGCCTTTCTCACAATGGGGTTTAGACCTTATTGGTGAGATTCATCCATCCTCTTCGCAACGTCATCGATGGATAATCACAGAAACCAAATATTACACAAAATGGGTGGAGGCTATTCCGCTCATTTCAACTAAAAAAGAAAAAATTGTAGAGTTCATTAACCACCACATTATCTGTCATTTTGGTGTTCCTCATCGCCTGATAACAGATAATGGAAAATCTTTCAAAAATAGGTTGTTGCAAGACCTTTGTGACAACTTTGGTATCAAACTTAGCTTCTCATCACCCTACTATCCACAAGCGAATGGACAAGCCGAATCTTCTAATAAAACACTAACCAAAATCCTTATGAAAGTTGTCAATGAGTCTGGAAGAAATTGGCATGATCACATCCCCTTTGCCCTTTGGGCTTATCGTACTAGCATTCGTACCTCCACTAATGCCACACCTTTTTCTTTGGTATATGGTACCGAGGCTGTCTTGCCTCTCGAAATACAAATACCCTCCCTCAGAATATCTCTTCAGGATATTCTTACCAACGATGATTTCCGCCAAGAGCGGTTAGCCCAATTAGAGCTTCTTGACGAGCGTCGTCTTACAGCTCTTGATCACCTTCAAATCTACCAAAAACGCATCAAGCGTGCTTATGATAAGCGACTTCATGAGCGTACCTTTAAGGTTGGTGATCTTGTCCTCAAAGAGAATCAACATGTAACCAAACTAGAAAAGAGCAAACGTGGAAAATTTGCTCCCAATTGGATTGGGCCTTACATAATCACTCACACTTATGGATCAGGCACTTATCGTTTAGCTTCACTTAATGGTAAACCTGAGCCTGAACCCCTTAATGCCTTGCATCTTCGACCTTTCTACTGTTGAATTTAGTGTTATATCACTTCTTATCTACCTACCGCTCGTCCCTTGAGCTCATTTACCGTTACATACACTTTGTTTCCTACATCTTACAATCAAATCAAGCTCACATAGTTTGATTCCCACCTCCCCTTAACGATGCCTTCCCTTTTTAGTCTAGTCCATGACTTCAAAGTATTAAAATGACACATTCTTAATTATATGCTTATGGGATTTTCTTGAGTCAAACTTTCTACCAAACTAGATGCTTTACGCCAAAAGGACATCTGGCTCTCTAAATTATATATAGACTGCTCCCTCGAAGGACAGCTATATGCCAAACTATTGCTGCTATTATATATAGACTGCTCCCCCGAAGGACAGCTATGCACTAAAATCACATCTGCTACTATAAATAGACTGCTCCCTTGAAGGACAGCTATACACAGTCAGCCTTTATCAGAAGCTTCTCGCATTGATCAGCTTCGTGAAGACCTCAAGAATAATACAATCAATATCCCTTGTAGACTTCCCGCATCGATCAGTCTATATTCAGTAAAATAAAGCCACCTTCAAAAGAACTTTTGAGTCATGGACTTGTCTATTTAGGGTAGGTTCTCTTTCGTCAGAACACTCACTTTGTAACAAGTTCTCTGTACCTCAGCTATACCATCCACCTCACCTCACCATTTGTTTAAACTCAAGGGACGTAACGTACACCCGATATATTGTGATCATACAACTCTTTTCACCTATTGACTTCTCGTCTATGCACGGTACCTAGGGGTTCAAGCTCATCCTGCATTAATATGTGGTTTGTTTAGCTCTTTTCAACTACGGAGTAACTTTTTCCTCTTTGACTCGAATCTAGGATTATGTGTTGATCTTAATCAGGACATGGTTCCCTACCACTTGGGTAGGCTAACTTTCGCTTCCCTTCTACCTATTCCAAAATCACCAATTCATTACCAACACCAACAACATTACCCTACCAATATCAATATCAATATTTTTACCAACCAACAAATTGCCTAACCATACCTAAATTGCCTGAATTCACCTCTCCCTGGTCTTAAGGGAGAACTACATCGGTCTGAGGCCCCTCCTTGCTTTGTGCAATGGGCTATGTAGGCAGCACTTTGGAGACATGGGGTCTCCCAAGGTTAGCTCGACCATCTCCTACCATAACTTATCATGTGTGGTAAATATAAATATTTTTGTGTATTTCTATTTTAATCACATTCCTCTTTATCCTTTTTCAAAACACCGAAAGTCAAAACACAAACATTCTTATTATTATCGTAACTCAAATCAACATACATATTCAGTTTTATTTAGATGTTAAACAAATACATCTTCTCTATCATCGACACGCAGGTCGGCATCCTTATTTATTCTTATACCTCGATAACATTTATTTCGACCCTCACGCCTCATCCCGAACCAGGTGATGATCGTGATCGTCGACGCCTCTCGCCGGGCCTCTCTGTCCTCAAAGGTACCACGGCTATTGGTACCACCCACTGATCTACCAATCTCTCCTGTAACATATGAATACGCTCCCTCGCATGGAGGTATCTCACCTCTAGTCCCTCTGCCCGTGACTCCGCAACCGCTAACAATCCTCTTGCCTCATTCACCTGCGTTTGGAGCTGATGAACTAATCTCTGCAGATGATCTCTCTCCGCTGTAATCATAGCTATGTCAGGATGATCACGTACCCCTCGTAGCTCTGTTACCCACCATAATCTATAGGCCTCTGTCGTTCCTGCATCCATTACCCTGCGATCGGCTGCTATCTCCTCTGGTCCTTCTGGAGGTGTTGGCCGGGGAGGTGAGAATGCTGCCTCGGCGTCGATCCTCATATATGGTCTATAAGCTAGGGGTATATCCTGCACAAATCCAAATTGTCGCCGCACGCGATCTAGAGGAATCCTCTCATACTCACCTGGCCTGTGCCCTGCGATCCACCTCAATCGCTCTACACCCCTCAACTCCTCAGCTATGTTCTCTGTTACCATATAGTTCCCGTAAGGCCTCCAACAGATATCTGCCATCATCACCATCTCCCATACCTGCCTATAATACTCAATGTCACCCGTCACGGCCTGGGATCTTGCCTCTTGTTCTGTCTGGACCCATCGTCTGAATCCCAACCTCTGCACTCGGTCTCTCCTGACTGGATGGGTCGGCCTATTGGTCGCACACAAACAATGTGCTCATAGGCCCAACAATGTAATAAAAATGAACAATCCAGTGTCGTCCTGTGATTTCGTCTACACGCCCATAAACCCCTGTATAGCTCCGCCAAATATGCAGGTGCCCATGCAAAAGTCACGTTCCTTTCTATCATTTCCCAAATAACACACATCAATGCTTTTGGAAATCTTCCCCCATCCGCCCTCGGTAACGCATAATATCCAACCGCTATCATTAATATCACTGCTAACCTTGTTTCCTCAGGGTGCGCTGCATACATTATACCATACGTGAATGTCAAACCTCGCTGTGTCAAATCTCGTGCGTATGGACCAAATACTGCTGTTATCGCTCCCCGTGCTGCGCTAGGTAATGCCTGATATACTGGTCTTCCTGTAATTGGGAGTCTCAAAATACGGAACACATCTTCCAATGTCACTGTCATCTCCCCTGTTGGCAGATAGAAGGTATTCCTGTCTGGATTCCATCTCTCAATCAACGCCTATAACATAGCATGGTTACGTGTGATTCGTGAATAATAGCGGATTCCACTTAACCCCAAATGATTTATCAATGTCCATTCAGCTGGTGTTACATCCGCTCGGATTCGTGACAACAGCGCTGGCACAGTATCGTTCATCCTGAACCCTGCCTCCGCCTGCACACATCAAAACGACACACAGCCAATCAATAACTCAAATTCCCAAGGGTTCTTTCTCACATTCTAGAAATTCCTGCAGTAACCGGCATCAGTTTTAGATAACCGGTATCGGTTCCACAACCGATACCGGTTATCTTAAGCCGATATCGGTCAATATCGACTTTACACACCCTGCCTAAAAACACCACCTATGACAATAATTTGATCGTTTATCCCTCTCTGTACATACAAACATACCCGACACTCCTGACTACCTTCCCCATCACATTCACCCTATCCCGAATCATTGCCTATCACCTTTTCTTTCTCATCTCTATCTACTTAATCTCCATCATACTATTCACACAACATGCAAGAATCAAATTACAACCACGACGTTTACCTCTTGGGCTGCAGCAGCTTGAGATGGCACTTGTCTTCCTTCTCGTCCCTGCCTGCTGGACGCTTCTCCTCATTCTGCCATGTTCACCACCCTCTTCAAATCTAACTTACCGTTTTGCCTTCTGAATCTCAGCTCACATTGATTTTCCCTGTCTCTTTTCTCCTTATCACTCAATTCTCTCATGCAATTACCTGTCTCAGTAGTCAAAAAGCATCGCAGTCGCGTATTTAACTTGTTGCATGACTCTAAAAATAAGAATGCTTAAAATAAGAACTTAAGTTGCCAACCCAGCAGTTCTATTTTTAGGGAAATAATTCTTCCATAACCGATATCGGTTATGTAACCGATATCGGTCATACATATACCGACATCGGTTACACAACCGATGTCGGTCATATACCCCTTGTTGCTTAAACCTAAGCCGTTTCTTCGTTTTTGCAAATTTTTGTGGCGCCCGTCCCTTTTTCCTGCATAAACAACACCATTATCTATAAATTTTTCATCAAATCCATATCTCATCACAATTTCATCAACATCATCTATCCATATCACAAAAACAACTAAGCCATCAACAAACAATATCAAAAACCATCAATCTATACACCATTTGGATCCAATTCAGCAGCTACATACGTTCAATTTCACAAACCAGCAACACAACACATCAAACATTTCATAAACACAACATGTCAATTAAACTCATCATTTATATATACATACATACATCCCATCAACAAAAGACATCAACATCATTAATATATAACACCATGTAAATCAAACTCATCATACATTAAATATCACAGACCATTTTTCAAAACACTTAACACATTTTTACGCACAACAAGTGGGTCAAATCATCATATCTATATATATACAAAGTTTCAAATATACAATGTGCTCTGCAAAGGGACCTCTGTGAGCTCATACTAATACAAAGCCGGCACGCAGGCCAATAATACTGTCAATAATCTCGACTCGGCTCGCAGGCCGGTCTCTCATCTCAAAAACATCCTCGGCTCGCAGGCCGGTATCAACTGTACAACCCGTACTCGGCTCGCAGGCCGGTATATACAATAAATGAATGAATGAATAAATGAATACCTAATATGTAGGCACACAGGCCTCTATAAACATAACCGGTTCGCAGACCGGTGCCCATATCCAATGAACCAATACAAAAATATGCAGGGACCCCTCAGCTCTCTCCACCGCCCTCTGCCTGTCTGCCTGCTGGTCCCTGTGCTGCCTCTCGCCTCCTGCCTGTCACAGACCCACCGGCTGTGGCTGCACCTCCCTGAGATCTCTGGCTCCGAGAGGTCTCTGCTCTATGTGCCGCATATGGCTGATAATCAGCCCCGGTACCATCAAGAATATCCTGATAGTACCGGGCCTCCGCTCTAGCCTCCATATAACGATCTCGAGCCACCGTAGGTGCTGGGGCTGGTCCCCTGACACCTAATACTAGTGCCCCCTGTGCCTGTGCTGGTGCCGCTGGTGGTGCCTGTGGCTGGGGCGGTACCTGTACCTATGCCGGTGCCGCTGGTGGTGCCGCTGGTGGTGCCTGCGCCTGTGCCTGTACCTGAGCCTGGGCTAGCTGCCCCTGTAAGACACCTATCTGTGCCTGTGCGGCAGCAAGCTGCCCCTGTAATAACTGTACCTGGCCCCTGAGCTGGTCCCTCTCTGCTCTAACAGCCGCCAAGTCTGGCTGTGCGGGCTGTGCTATCCTCGCAGCTCTCTCTCCTGCCCACCATACTAAAAATGATCCCGTACAGCCGGCGTCGTCCACGGTATCATCTGCCTGCCTCTCTGCTGCCCAATCTGGGTCCATAGGATGTGGTGCAGGTAGTGGAGCCTCTACATCATCCCTCCGGTACTGAGGGAAGGGAGGTGGCTCATCCTGTCGTAGCCCAAGCTGTCGTCGTACCCTCTCCAGGGGTATCTGCTCGTACTCTCCTGGCCTCCGTCCCGCTATCCAGAATGTATACTGGATCCACTGCAGCTGTGATCGGGCTCCTCCACGGGGGTGATGACCTCTATACGGTCTCCATACAATATCTACCGCTGTCAGGCCCTCTAACATATGTCTGTAATAAGTGACGTCCCGCCCTGCAAGCACTGCTCGTGGCTGGCCCACGACCCCCAACCACCTCTGAAAGCCGTATCTATAGATGACCTGTGGCCCTGGCTGCTGGGGCAGCCCTACTGGTCTAATGCATATGATATGCTCATATGCCCAACAGTGTAGTAAAAACGTCGAGCAAATCCCGAATCGCCTCATCCGGCGATAGCCCCACAGCTCTCGGTATAACTGCACCAGGTATACTGGTGCCCAAGCATAACATGTGTGCTCCTCCACCATCTCATGTAGCACCCCCATAAGCGCCCATGGAAAGCGGCCTCCCTCTGAGTCTGGGAGGGCGAAGCAGGTGATCCCGATCATCATCAGCACGGCAAGCCGTGTCTCATGGCGGTGGGCTCGGTACATATCCCCATACGCGATACTCGCGCTGTGATATGTCAGTAGCGCAGCTGCATCCCCGAATACGTGTAGGATGCTGTCCATGGCTGTCTCAGCGTCAACCTGAAAGACTGCCTCTCCATCAATCGGTAATCGAAGGATGCGATACACATCCTCCAATGTGATGGTCATCTCTCCAGTCGGGAGATGGAACACATTGGTCGCCGGATCCCATCTCTCGATGAGGGCGACCATCAAACTGTGATCCCTGTCAATCGCTCTGTATCACTGGACTCCGCCGAGTCCCACCTCGCGCATGATACCCCACTGCGCTGCGGACACGTGTGGCCGCATCCGTCTCAACAGTGGGGGCATCCTGTCCCGCATCGTCAGCTGCTGACGTGCCTGCAAAACCAACTCACTACGTTAGCCCTACTCTTTATCACAACATCTACTTATACCCTCTACACCCACCTATCTTACCCTAAAAACCTCTACGATATCCCCCTCCCTCTTCACACCCAAACAACAACCTAAACCATACCAAAACACCTCCAAACCAACAACCTAAACCATACCAAAACACAAACAATACCAAAACACCTCCACCACAACCCAAACAATACCACAACACCCAAACAAACCAAATAATACCAACACATAAACAATACCAAAACACCAAACAATACCACAACACCCAAACAAACAACAACCTAAACCATACCAAAACACCTCCACCCAAACAATACCATAAACACCCCCACCACAACCCAAACAATACCAAAACACCTAAACAATACCAAAACACTCAAACAATACCAAAACACAACACCACAACCCAAACAATACCACAACACCCAAACGAACAACCCAAATAATACCAAAACACCCAAACAACAACCAAAAATTCAAACCAACAACAAAACCCAAACCAACAAAAATAAAAATAACTAAGGACCGGTACCGGTCACTTATGACCGACACCGGTCCTCTTCACCGACGCCGGTCGCTATACGACCGACACCGGTCACTCACAAAACTCCGTCCACCAAAAATTTCATGACCGATGCCGGTCGTCGCTGTAAAATTCTGGAGCCGAACCCCGCGCGGCCCCCCCCAAATCCATTTTTTCCTATTTCTCCCTCTATACCCGCCCAAACACCCTAAAAACCTACCCACCCAGCCGCCTTGGCCTATTTAACCTATCTACCCTCTCCTTTTTTCAAATCATTTCTATTTATTAATTATTTTATCAAAATCTAACATTCCTACCCAAAACCCAAATACAGCATAATATACTCAAATCCACACAATGAGGGGTTTCGAACCTACCGGTACGACGACACGTCGTCGTGGTGGGATGGGTGGTGGTGGTCCAGCTGGTCCAGCACCTCCTGCTCCTCCTGGCTGTGCCATAGCTCCACCTCTCCTCTGCTGGGTCCTCCACCAATCAACTGCTGCCTCCTACTCACTCGGGCCCACTACTCACTCACTCCTCCACTCAAATAGCGCCACCTCAACCAACAAATGCTCCAATCTCAATAATCCACCTCAGACAACTCAAATCGGTTTTCAAATTGCAAATGTGACAATGACAGGCCGTATTTTTCTTTTTATAGGTTTTTGACCTATAACCGATATCGGTTTTATTATGCCCTAAGGAACCGGTATCGGTCCCCTAACCGATATCGGTCATAGATAATCGACATCGGTTTTATTCCAACTTTTCCCCCAATTTCTGCCCCTATTTACTAATCGCCCTTTCTCACAAACATCGCCTATATCAACCTTTGCTGCAACCCCTTTGTTAACCCATTTGGCCTGACCCAAGGCCGTAACCAACCAATTTGGCCTGACCCAAGGCCTCACCCCAACCATTTTGGCCCGACCCAAGGCCGCAACCCAACAATTTGGCCCGACCCAAGGCCTCACCCCAACCATTTTGGCCCGACCCAAGGCCGCAACCCAACAATTTGGCCCGACCCAAGGCCTCACCCCAACCATTTGGCCCGACCCAAGGCCTCACCCCAACCATTTGGCCCGCCCAACCCAAGGCCTCACCCCAACCATTTGGCCGCAACCCAAATTTGGCCCGACCCAAGGCCCACCCCAACCATTTGGCCCGACCCAAGGCCACAACCCAACAACTTGGCCCGACCCACGGCCCTCACTCATCAATCAGCCCGACCCAAGGCCGTACCACTTAAATACCTCGCCCAACATCAACAACATACACTTTTATCCACCCATCATGTAACTTTTGTTCACTCGAGCTCACCTGTTCATGTTTTAGCATGATTAGGGTCCTTGACTTGATCTGTCGACCAACTTTGCCTAGACTTAGACCGTGACGTTTATCTCAACCAAACCAACCATTTGGTACTGCCGAACATGCCCAAACGTTCCTGTACCTTACCCGTTATATACCCTGGAGCTACTTCCTATGCCTTGGATACCAGGATTATATCACCCTTGTTTGGATAAACTATCGACCTTTGCCTATGCATTGCTGGTTTGCTCGTCAAATCATGTACCCTAGTCGCACTAATGCATTTCCACGTGCGTCTGCTTCTTTGGACCTACCTCACCACCTCACCATCATCTCCACACCATTTACCCTTTATCAACCCTATCCCTGATTTCACGCTATCTCAATCTGTGATAGATTTGAGGGGGATTACCTATACCCTTAACAGGGGAAACCACTTCATATTATTGTCCGTGCAGCTTTACAAAACAAACTACACGACAATAAGGGGCTAATGTAGACACCAAATTTGTGTCTTACGACCCCTTGTGACCCGCATCTCATTTCGCAACCTAACCTCACCACCTAAACCTTACACAATTATTTATTAATTATCTTATAATTAATAAATCCACATCGCCTTACCTGCCACCTCATTTTGCCACCTCATCATGACCTAGGCCTAACCCTAAACTAATCTAATTAAGACCTATAACTTGGTCTACATCCACACCCATGACTAATGACCCCTTTCTCGCACCCAAAACCGACCTTCTAGTCACTTGACCAAGCCCGCAACTAATCCCTCGGGAGAAAAGGAGGGAAAGTTGGCTATTTTACTAAAAATAGCCCACTTTGACCTGACCGATACCGGTTCCTACTCGACCGCCGTCGGTTACGTAACCGCCATCGGTTCCCTGTAAATGGGCTCCCCTAACCAGAAACAAAGGTCGAAGGATTTTTGGATCAATCAGGATCATCAGAAGCGATAAAAAGAATCCGGATTTGCTGAGCCAAGCAAGAGACAAGTGAAGAGACAAGAAGAGTTTGCAGCGAAGGAGACCAAGCCCAAGACTGCAACTGAATAATCAGAGCCCTGTGATACTCATCTGATCATCGGGAGGGAGATATCTCATCTTCTGGGTGTCAGGCCATCCTACCTGAGTTCTACCTTTGTCATTACACTTCTCGGACCTGCATCCTCGTCAATAACCAGTAAGCTACATCTTGTGTGTTCTCTTTAATAATATTTCTTAGACTTTTGAATCACAGCCGTCATAAATCCATTCCTAGATCTACCACCCAGCAACACATTATATCTAACTATCATTCATTTACCTCTCATCACCCCGTTACCTAATCCCGCTCATATACTAGCCTTACAAACAACACAACCACCCTACAACCGACCCTCACCAAAAGTCCCTAAAACATAGCCCCCACCGATATCGGTTAGCAGTAACCGGTATCGGTTATTGTGACTCAAAACCAGAAACCAGCCTTTCCCCCTACCTGTTTCAACGAAGCAATTAAATTGTTATTTTACAATATTTCGTGTTAATTCATATTAGCAGGGGAACTGACCACCTTCGAAAGGAAGTGTTATATTTCCTGGGCCCAAGGCAGTTCCCTCATTTATTGTCTAATCAAAATCTTGTGGTCTTGTATTCTTATTTGCAGGTAGTCCTTCCAAGACAAAAAGGAGTTCTTCGCAATCAACCTGATCTCTCTCTACGGTACGCGCACACCATCTCGACATTCAACAGGTATTCCTCCTAGCCCTAACCCTTATCTGTTTCTAAAAGGAATGAAAGGATAGAAGCAACTCTATTCCCAGATTAAGGTCAACATATAATCCCAGATTTGGGTAAAAGAGGAAAAAATGTCCTATAGTTGAAAAAATGCTAAACAAATCACGTATTATCATAGGATGAGTTTGAATCCCTAGGTACCTCTTATAGGCAAGAAGTCGATAGGTGAAAAGAGTTGTATAATCACAATATATCGGATATACATCACGTCCCTTGAGTTTTGTTTTTTTAAAGAATGGTGAGGTGAGGTGGATGGTATAGTTGGGGCGCAGAGAACTTGTTATAAGGTGATTATTCTGACGAAAGAGAACCAAACCAAAATAGACAAGTCCATGGCTCAAAAGTACTTTTGAATACTGCTTTTATTTATTAGGATATAGACTGATCGGTGTGGGAAGTCTATATGGGATATGCATTTTGTTGTTCTTGAGGTCTTCACGAAGCTGATCAATGTGAGAAGCTTCTGATAGAGGCTGACTTTGTATAGCTATCCTTCGAGGGAGCAGTCTACTTATAGTAGCAGATGTGGCTTTTGTGTATAGCTGTCCTTCGAGGGAGCAGTCTATTTATAATAGCAGATGTGGCTTTGCACATAGCTGTCCTTTGAGGGAGTAGTCTATGTATAACTTAGAGGTCTAGAAATCCGTTTGGCATGAAGCATATAGTTTTACAGGAAGTTTGACTCAAGAATATCTCATAATTGTATAATTGAGAACGTGTTATTTTGATACTTTTAAGTCATGGACCAGACTAAAAAGGGGAAGGCATCTTTAAGAGGAGGTGATGATCAAACCACGTGAGGTTGATTCTACTTTGAGATGCATGAAACAAACTGTATGAGGTGGTAAATGAGCTCAAGGGACAAGCGCAAGGTAGATAAGAAGTGATGTAACACTAAATTCAATAGTAGAATGGTCATAGATGCAAGGCATTAAGGGGTTTAGGCTCGGGTTTACCATTAAGCAAAGCTAAACGGTAAGTTCCTGATCCGTAAGTGTGAGTGATAATGTAAGGCCCAATCCAACTAGGAGCAAATTTTCCACGTTTGCTCTTTTCTAGTTTGGTCACATGTTGATTCTCTTTTAGGACAAGATCGCCAATCTGAAAGGTACGCTCATGAATTCACTTATCATAAGTACGCTTGATGTGCTTTTGATAGATTTTAAAGTGGTCAAGAGCTGTAAGGCGACGCTCGTCAAGAAGCTCTAATAGGGCTAACCGCTCTTGGCGGAAATCATCATTGGTGAGAATATCCTGGAGAGATATTCTTAGGGAGGGGATTTGTATTTTGAGAGGCAAGACAACCTTGGTACCATATACCAAAGAGAATGGTGTGGCATTAGTGGAGGTACAAATGCTGGTATGATAAGCCCAAAGGGTAAAGGGGATGTGATCAGACCAATTGTTTCCAGAATCGTTAGCGACTTTCATGAGAATTTTGGTTAGGGTTTTGTTAGAAGATTCAACTTGACCATTTGCTTGTGGATAGTAAGGTGATGAGAAGCTAAGTTTGATACCAAAGTTGTCACAAAGGTCTTGTAACAACTTATTTTTGAAAGATTTTCCATTATCTGTTATCAGGTGATGAGGAACACCAAAGCGACAGATAATGTGATGGTTGATGAACTCTACGATTTTTTATTTTTTTGTTGAAATGAGTGGAATGGCCTCCACCCATTTAGTGCAATATTTGGTTGCTGTAATTATCCAATGGCGACGTTGTGAAAAAGGTGGGTGAATCTCACCAATAAGGTCTAAACCCCATTGTGAGAAAGGCCAAAGATCTCGTGTGACCTGTAACAGGTGGCTAGGAGTATGTTAAAGGTTGGCATGTTGTTGACACATAACACAATGCTTAACATATTCACAGCAGTCTTTATTGAGAGTAGGCCAATAATATCCTAGGCGAAGGATCCGCTTGGCCATGGCAAGGCCACTAAAGTGCCCGCCACAAAGTCCATCATGGACTTGTTGGATGGTATAGGTGACCTCCGCGCCGGTTAGACATTGAAGGAGGATGCCATCAAAGCCACGTTTATAGAGGAGTCCCCCCATGACGATATAACGAGAAATATTTTAAAGAAAAGTGCGTTTTCCGTTACTAGTAAGGTCAGGTGGGAGAACAAAGGTTGTAAGGTAGTCGTGAAATTGGTGATACCAGGTATCCTGCGAATTAGTAGATACATTATTTACCATACAAACATCCGGGACTGAGTAAGATGGGGCAAATAGTTGTTGGACCAAGACAAATATGTCAGAGTCAGTTGGTGAGGCAGGAATTTGCGAGGCCAAGCAAGCCATAGTATCCACAAATTTATTAGTTGAGTGGGGAATGGTTTGGATAGAATAATGAGTAAATAAGGTCAAAAGTGAATCCACGTAATGTTTGTACTTTTGAAGTTCCTCATTTTTACATTGGTAGATGCCCGTAACTTGATTGACTACCAATTGAGAGTCACCGAAAATATTAATAGACTTCACACCTAAGTGTAACGCAACATGGAGACCCAAAACAAGGGCCTCGTATTCCGTCGTGTTGTTAATGTAGGGGAAATCAAGCATGAATGAAAGGGGCATAGGTTCACCTTCAAGAGGAATGAGAACAATGCCTACCCCTCCACCACGCTGGCAGTTAGATCCATCGAAGAAGAGGGTCATTAGATACGACACATCACTGAGTGAAAGAGTTGCGATGAGCTCATCAGGGAAAGTAAAATTGGTAAATTGTTCCCCAGGTAAAGGTGCTTCCGTGAGTTGGTTTGCGATAGTTTGTCCTTTGACTAATTTTTGGTGTACAAACTCAAGGTCGAGGTTGGCGAGTAGCATAAGCCATCAGGTGATGCGTTGGTTTAGATGAGGTTTGACATACATATAATGTATGGGGTCAGCATTGGTGATGACAAAAGTTTTGTGATTCAGGAGGTAATGTCAGAGTTTGGTGGCCACAAATGATAGGGCTAGGCACAAATTTTCTACGTGTGTATACCTAGTCTCGTAATCCACAAGAGTACGGCTTATGTAATAAATTGCTTGTTCTCGATGCTTAGAGTCACGATGTGCGAGCATGGCTCCTACAGCATGGTCGGTGGCAGAAAGGTAAAGGTAGAAAGGGCGATCGTCCTGAGGTGGGATAAGCATGGGTGGCTGCAAGAGATAAGCTTTAAGAGCCTCAAAGGATTGGTGGCACTCTTCGCTCCATTGAAAGACAATATCCTTTTTAAGGAGATGATGGAAAGGTTGATATCAATCTGAGAGTTGTGAGATGAAATGCCAGATAGATTGGAGTTTTCCCTGCAAACTACGCAATTGTTTGAGGTTAGTGGGTGGGGGCATTTCTAGGATAGCTTTGACTTTTGCTGGATCAACCTCAATGCCACGCAAAGAGATGATAAAACCAACGAGTTTTCCCGAAAGGACACCAAAGACACATTTCTTTGGTTGAATACAAACACAGTATTGTAACAGGCAATCGAAAATAATGGTTAAAACATCGAGATGTTCACTGCGATGTTTATATTTTCCAAGAAGATCATCGACATAATCCTCAAGGATAGTGTGCATAATGTCATGAAAAATGTAATTCATAGCCCGCTAATAGGTTGCACTAGCATTCTTAAGGCCAAATGGCATGACACGATAGCAGAAGGTTCCCCAAGGAGTAATGAAGGCGGTTTTATGTTGATCGGCCGGGGCTACCAAAATTTGATTGTATCCCGAGAAGCCATCCATGAGAGAAAGCATCTCATGGCCTGCAGTGAGATCAAAAAGTTGATCAATACTAGGTAGGGGGAAGTCATCTTTTGGGCAAGCAAGGTTAAGGTCCCAGAAATCCGTACATATCCGAAGTCCCCCCGTCGCTTTAGTGACAGGTACGATGTTAGAAATCCATTGAGGATAGTCAATAGGTAAGATGAAGGAAACAAAAAGGAGTCATTGAAGCTCTTCTTTGACCAAGAGGGCAATGCGTGGATGCATTTTTCTTAGTTTCTATTTAACTGGTTTGGAGTCAGGTTTCAGAGTAATGTTATGGACAGCAATGTCAGGATCGATTCCTGGCATGTCAGCGTAGGACCAAGCGAAAGCTTGGTTGCGGGCACGGATGAAGGTAGTGAAGGTAGTTTGTTCTGATGCGTTAAGAGATTGTCTGATCTTCATAATGTGAGGATCATCCTCTGTGTGGATGTTGATTTTTATAGTCGACTCATTCAACATGGTTTGAGTTTCAGATCGTAAGGCGCGTTGAATATAAGAGTCGTCCGCGCCAAGGTAAGTGAGGATGGAGTCGTCATCCTGGAACTCAACAACATTAATTGAAGGCAAGTCTTCTTCGATCATGTCTTGATACAGAAGGGGAGAAGATGGGTCTTCATTATCGCGTTGATAAGTGAGAGGTCCCAAGAAGATAGCATTTACGAAAAAAAAAAGTTAGGAGGGATAG
Source organism: Taxus chinensis (assembly GCA_019776745.2). Taxonomy (NCBI): domain Eukaryota; kingdom Viridiplantae; phylum Streptophyta; class Pinopsida; order Cupressales; family Taxaceae; genus Taxus; species Taxus chinensis. The sequence continues at coordinate 768,758,094 of CM034153.1, forward strand.
ATTCTGGGTCTATCGACTCTGTGGGTGAAGATGGCAAAATAGGTGATGATGGTTCAGAAGAGGTAATGTCATTTTCTTCCCGGATACAACTGACACGAGGTTTCTTTGGTGTAAGTGTTTCAGAAAATCCAAGACCACTACGATCTTTGTGTTTGCGTGTAGTCATGGGAATGATTGTATGTTGGCCTTGTTCATAAAGACTGAAACCAAAACCTTTCCAAGCACAGCGAGTCAAGAAGGTGAGGGCGAAACGACGATTTGTTAGATATTGAAAATGAGATTGGAAGGGAACCACACCAAGGGGAGGTTCAGGGGTAACAGAGGATGCATCGACAGCCCCATACGTAAGGCTGGTGTGGCAATTAGGTGGTCCATAGGAGATCACCTCCCCCACACAATAGTCGTAGGTAGGATGAGCATGTAACTGTCTGTACTCCTGTGGGGTATGGAAAGTGCTAACGTTATATAGGTGATACTCCCCTAGCGTAAGGCATTGAAAAACATATACCAAGGGATCTGAGGTTGGGATGTTGTCCACGAGGAAGGAAGTGGTATTTGCGGTGGTAATTTCATTGGTTGAAGGTGTAGGTGTGGCTAAGGTGGATGGTTGAGGTGTGGATGAAGTAGATGGTTGGGTTGGATGAATGGGTACCTTGAATGGTACAAGCAAATCATTAGGGTGATATAACATATTACAAGTTTTGAAGGGTTGAGCGTCAGCTTTTACGATGTATGACTTCCCCTCATACTCAAATTTTATGCATCTATGTAAGGTGGAGGGAACACATCCCATAGCCTGGATCCAAGGGCGGCCTAATAACATGTTGTATTGGAATTCTCCCTCAAGGACATAGAAGAGTTCGGGTAAGGTACGTGGCCCTACATGAATGTTAAGGATCACGGTGCCTAAAGTAGAAGTAATAGCATCATTGAATGAACGCAACATGGTGGGGTTGGCACACATGCAGCTAGAAGGGATATTCATTTGTTGGAAGGCTTTGGAAGAGATGATTTTTAGGCTAGTGCCCTTGTCAATCATAACACGACGTACTCGGATGTCTCGGACATAAGCTGAGATGAAAAGAGTGGGGTCAGGATCTTCTGCACCAAAGACAAAAATTTCATCTTCAGAGAAACTGACAGCAGTGGCTTGCTGTATAGGGATAGAAGTGGTAGATTGTTTGGTGAGAGAAGCAACGTGGTTAAGTGTTAAGATGGAGGCAACGGGCAATGTTTCGTTAGGTAGGACCTCTATCCCTTGAAGGATTTCAATGAGATCTTGTCGATGAGATTTAGAGGTTTGAATGAGATCATACAGTGTCATTTTTACAGGCGATTGGTGAAGCTGTTTGATCATGGTACGATCGGAAACTCCATCAAAGATGGGGTAGGCAGGTCCACGAATAACCACTTTAGGTGGTGTTGTGATCAGGATGGCGGATGGAGAAAGAGAGGCTGCAGGTGTGCTTTCTTTAGCTTTCCCATTGTTTTTCTACCCAAATGAGTAGCAATACTAATCATGTTGATCTCGTGAAAACGAGAGGAGGAAGATGGCAAGGATAAGTCATTGTCTTCAAGAGGTGGGGTTGCAATAATGATAGATATTGGTGAGACAGGGACAGGTGGTATAGGAGAGGGGATTGAAGCTAAAGGTTTCTCCCTTCATAAGTTGTCTTTCTTAAACTTTCTATCCGAGATAGGTGACTGATGAAGGATGGCTTTCAAAGCTTTGCATCCCTCCACATCATGTCCTGGTGTGCGGTGGTAAGTGCAGATTTTAGACTCATCATAACCTATAGGTCGAGGTTTAGATGGATCATAGGGTCTGAGTGGGGGTAGGGAAATGGTCGCATTCTCCACCAACATATCAAGGATCTTGGCGTAAGATCTTTTGAGCGGGTCAAAGTCAGAGGAAGATGAGGCTATTGATTGGGTGGGTTTTGGTAATGGTTGGGCATGGTTGGTTCATACGGGTGGTGGTTTAGACAAGGGGTTTTGATAATTGGATTTAACTAAACATGGCTTCTTCGGCGCAGAAGTCATTTTTAGCTGGTTAGATGATGAGGCCACAGATGACGTGGTGGCAGGAAACAACCACAGGGAAAGAGGAGTGATAGCAAACAAATCCTTTGATGATGGAGTTTGTTTAGGGTTGGTAGGTGGACAAGATACTTGGGGTGACGGTGTTGATACACCCGTGGATCTCTGTATGAGTGCAGAAGGTGCAGGTCATTTTAAAGAAAACGCAGGAGGTATGATGTATTGAGGCAAGGTGGAGGGGTGAGGTCCCAATATAGAAGGTAGGTGTGACGGCGAGGGTTTTAGTTGTGATAGAGGTATAGATTGGACTTGAGGAGATTGGGTCTGTCTCCTAGGTGGATGGACAGCTTTATTTTTGGATAAATCTAACCATTTAGGTGGGTGTGTTAGGTTGGGTATTGGTGAAGTCCCAAGCATAGGGGAAGGTTTGGTCAGGTTAATAGAGGTGGATGAGGTATTCGGTAGAGATGAGGGGGGTGAAGATGAATACATAGGAATTTTGAGCTTTTGTAAACACCTCGGGTATATGGTAGAGGTGTCTGGATTAGTTATCTGCATTTGAGTAGAGCATGGTGTACTTAAACGCTCCCATAGGACTCGTCTATCTTCTGAGGGATGACAATCTTCACGTGTGAAGAAGAAATTTTGTATGAAAGAGAGGTGGGTTGTGATTCCGATCCACTGTGGGTGTGATACAGGGGGTAAATGAGGCGCTGTATCAATGGGTGTTAAGAGGTCAACCGGTCGTTGAAAAGATTTAGGCGATGAAGAACTAATAGGTAGGAAGGCATGTTTGAGGGGATCTATCATGATTAAGGAGTTTGGTGATGTCGGTTTGAGAGGTTTCTCTTCTAAGGGTGACGGAAATAGTGGCGAGCCTTCTTCTGTTGCAGCAAGAGTGGTGGAAGGAGATGTTTGGGAAATAGATAAGTTAGATAACATCCGCTCACAGTCTTGCAGGGATGTGGTGTAAGAAGACTCATTTGTGAGAAGAGAACTCTAGGTGGTTAATTCCTTTATGGGTAAAGGAATGGCAAGGTTATCATCTTGTCTTGATGGTGGTGTAGGGGGTGCGGATCCCTGCGTTAATGAAGAGGCCTGATTCAGAATTTCCTCGATAGAAGCTTTTGGTTGGGAGTTGAAAACTGCATGGATTTCATGAACACTCTTCTCCTCGGCTGAGGTGTCTTGATTTGTATTACTGTTAGATGCATGGTTTGGAAATGGTTTGTTGAAGATTTTTAAATTTCGATTAGTGGGGGCGTTAGGATTATTAAGAGTTATATCCCCTGCATCAACCATTTCCTGCACTATGTTTTTCAACATTTTGCAGTTGTTGTGACTGTGTCCCTTGACGCGATGGAAGTTACAGAAGTCATTTTCTTTATACCAAGAAGGAATAGCGTGGGTGGAATCAAACCCGAAGTGAGGTTTAATAGGAGGCAAGGTGATAGCTCCTACTTTAAGCAATTTTTCTAAGATCACACCATAAGTTTCTCCCAAGTGAGTATAGTTGATGGGCTCAGCTTTATACTCATAGGAAGCTTTCGGCTGAGTATTAGACAGTGCTTGAGATTTGACCATCACAATGTGTACGACCCCCTTTGATTTTGAAGCAGTCGATGTGTGAGAATTGGTGGTGTTGGGTTTGGTGGTAGAGTCTTGGGTCTGGAAATTTGAGCTTTTGTTGCGTAACCTCAATTTCTCTTCCTCTAAGGCTCGAATCTCTAGTTTCTGAGCCATAGTAAAGGCCTCATCAAAGGTGCGGAAAGTTTGAATTTGGAGGGTGGGAGAAATGTGTTTAGCACAGGCCTGCGTAAAGAGTTTGATGAGCTCAATCTGAGGTAAGGCATAAGTAAGTTGGTTGATGAGGCCCCGCCATCGTCCAACGAAATCTGTGATAGACTCGTCTTCAAATTCTCGGATGGTATAGAGGTCGGTAATGGATACTTTCTTAGCAATATTGATGGAGAAGTGATCCAAGAAATATTGGGCTAACTGGTTAAAGGAGAAGATTGAATTCTGGGTTAAAGCACTGTACCACTCCAAGGCAGGTCATGATAAGGACATGGGAAAGGTACGGAGTAGTAGGGCATCGTCATGAGCAATCAGATAGCAGGCATGTCTGAACGATCGTAAGTGTTGTTGAGGGTCCTCCTTACTATTAAAGCGAGTAAATTTTGGTAATTCCCATTGAGGAGGATATGTATAAAGGGGGACATAAGGGTGAATAGGCTCCCGACAAACTTGCTCGTATGTCAGGGTGTTATAACTTCCTGAAACAGAAGCCTCAAGATTTTGCATCTTGTCCATCATCTGTTTGATTAAATCACTGGTTGGGTTAGATGATGGTGTTGCCATTGTAAACAGAGGAGGATTGGTCCAAGAGCCGCTACTAGACAATGGTGGGATTGAATGTTGATAAGATAATGGTGATGAATGTGTTGGGGCAGCCGAATAAGGGTGTCCTATATAAGAGGTTGAGGCCACCGGATGAATTTGTGGAAATGAAAAGTTGGGCAGAACTTGTGAGGGAAAGCTCATGTGTATAGGTGGCAGAGAGCAAGTTATGAAAGGGGTAGTGGATGGTAGTGATATGTGGGGTCCCAGATTAACCAGAGGAAAACCAATCGGTGCAGTATGAACCACCGAAAATACTGAGCTGGGAGACGGGGCTAAGGATGAAGATGGTGAGGCGGAGTTATTAGGTGGGGAAGGGGCTAAGTGAGCGGTGATACTAATAGGCATACCAATGAGGAGCTAACCATCAGGTGCATGGTCAGGGGTATGAGACAAATAATATTGTACGGTGCTAGGATTAGCATCCAAAAATTTGGCAAATTCCTTATCTCCTACAAGGATCTTGGGAAAATTGCTGGTATCCATAGGATTCCCCATAGGATGCGAAGGGGGTGATCAGGCAAAGGCACAGAACACGCATGTGAAACCATGGCTGTTGCTTGTTTCCAGGTGATAACAACCATGGAAAAGAGGACATAGCAGGGATTTAGTCAATCTGAAATGAAAATAGCCACAAAATGTTGGAATTGATAGGTTGCTGGTGTGTCAAGAACTATTAAACACAATAACCAATATCGGTCAGATAACCGATATTAGTAAAAATGTAACCGGCATCGGTCAGTTAACCGATGTCGGTAGTATGGGACCAGTGTCAGTCACTGTGAAAGCAAAGAGAGGATGTAAGAAGCTACTGGTTTGGGGATAACAATGCTTAAAATACCTACCAAACTGTCTTGAAGTGATCACTGAAACAGTGTATGACAGAGAAACAGAACTAAAAACAAGCAAGATGCACACGCAAACCAATAGAATAACCCTAGGATTAGTTTTAATCACTTTGGGCTTATGCCTTAGACGCCAGATGATGTAAATCCTAAATGAAATACCTAAGGGAGATGTCAAGTTTGTTGTGGCTCATAAGGCTACCTCAATCGGGAGGAGGAATACCACGGAAAGGGGGGAGGTTTGAGCTGTTGTATTGATTATGATGTGATTTGGTATGTGTTGTGCAGTGAGAGTAAGATTAATTTCTTGTCAATACCATGGATATCACCCCCACGTGTACGACCTGTTACTTAATCTACATTCACTAGAATTAAAAACATCAAGCAAGAATGTGATGCACGTGTTTTAAACCCAAATTGAAAATGATATTCGATGAAGCAAAGAAGATGACTTTCACTCAATGCAAAGATATGAAAGCAAGACAAATTATTTTACCAAAATGACAAAATATTTTGTGCATATTTAGCAGAAACAAATAGCAAGTATGCTCCCTATATGAAAGCAAGCAAGACAGAAAGAAACCTGAAATGGGTCCCACCAGGCGTGCCAAAATGTTTCTCACAGAATGTTTCCGTTCCGGAATAGGGTTGCTTCTATCCTTTCATTCTCTTGACAAACAGATAAGGGTTAGGGCTAGGAGGAATACCTATTGAATGTTGGGAAGGTGTGCACGTACCGTAGAGAGATCAGATCGATTATGAAGAACTCCTTTTTTTCTAGGCAGGAATACCTATAAGTAAGAACGCAAGACCACTAGATCTTAATTAGACAATAGGTGAGGGAACTGCCTTAGGCCCAGGAAATATTAGACTTCCTTTCGAAGGTGGTCAGTTCCCCATTTGATATGAATTAAAGAAAAATGGTAACAAAGAACTACAAGATAATACTTACTGGTTCCTGATGAAGATACAGGTCCAAGGAATGTGGTGGTGACAGTAAGGCTTAGTTGGGGATGATTTGGTATTGGAAAGCGAGCTAATGAAGCTATCCTCAGTATTTTCCAATGCTTGAATGAGGGTGACAATGATCCAGTTGCTCAATTGTAGTCTTTGGCTCGATGCTCTTCTCTGCAACCTCTTCCCTTTTCTTCACTTGTCTCTATCTTGCAAATGAATTCTGGATCCTTTGTTTTTGGCTGGGGAAGGTCATTAACAGGGAACTGATGGCGGTTACGTAACCGACAGTGGTTGAGTAGGAACCGATGTCGGTTAGGTCAAAGTGGCTATTTTTTAGTAAAACAACCATCTTTCCCTCCTTTTCTCATGAGGGATCAGTTGTGGGCTTGGTCAAGTCATTATTTGGCTCGTTTTGGTGTGGGTGAGGGGTGATGAGTCATGGGTGTGGGTCTAGACCAAGTCATAGGTCTTAATTAGGTTGGTTTAGGGTTAGGGCTAGGTCATGGTGAGGTGGCGAGATGAGGTGGCAGGTTTGGAGATTTGGATTTATTAATTATAAGGTAATTAATAAATCATTAGGTGTGTAAGATTTTAGGTGGTGAGGTAGGGTTAGGTTGCGGGATGAGATACGGGGTAAAGGACATCGTAAGACCCAAATTTGGTGTCTACACCTGCACTTGTATTGAATTTAATTCTATGTTACATTTTAACAGCCCCTATGTTGGGCTCAGGCATGATTTCCAAAGCTTGAATGATCAAGCTCCCACTTCCAAGGCCGACCTAGGCTTAACCTTTCCTTTCACCACCATCTGGTTCTTGAAAATTTAGTGAGCTCTCCATGGCCTCCTTTTTGAATCTAACACATGATGGTATCTCCGAAGACACCTGTCCATCACATTCCAAGCTGATAATTCCATGAAAACTCCTCCCTTCAACATGTCATTCAAATCATTCACCCTTCACCCATGTGGCACCTGTCATCCTAACGTCCACATTGACTAGGCTAATCTAGACATTTCCATTTCAGGAATTTAGGATTCTTTGGTTCAGAGTTTATTACATTATTCACCTACCAAGTTTTCTCATGATCCCTAAAATTTCAAAAGCTCTAAGTATGAAATTTGGACTTCAGGATTCAAACATTACAAGCCTTTCATCGACCCAACTCACTCATAGCTCTAAAATGTGCAAGCTCTGAACTCTGAAATTCAGACTTCAAGGTTCAGAATTCTTCCCCGAATTCGATGCACTGCTTATCTTCCCGTTGATTCATTTTCCTCCAAAATTCCAAAGGATTTTTTTTTTCAAAATCAATCATCTTGTCCATCGAGGCCATTGACATCCTACTACATCTGCGAGTTTTCTAGCATACCCAGCTCACTGCATATCTTTTTCGTATCGACCGGCCTATGTTATGGCACACTTTGTTTGTCCCAAGAATATCTCCCAAGCTCTAGAAAATAACCCAAATCTAAGCCTTATTTTGATTGGACTGGCCTCGGCCTAGAGAATCCTTATTTTCCTCTTGGAAACACCCGCCATAGCTAGCTCTTCATAGATTGCTTGGTGTTCTCAGATATTTTTCTACATTTTCAAGCTTTAAAGAGCTCATTGTGTTGAGCTCCCAAAATGCTACGTTTTCCCTATTGTTCCTTTTCTAAGACTTTATCTCCATGGTGAGCCTTTCATTGATTGTGGTCTTCTTGAACCATGGGCTCGTTCCTTTTGCTGAGTCATATTTTTCCACTATGGTTCTGAGATTTCCATTAATGGGCCGAACCCATTGGTTATGAGTTTGAAGTATGCTAAGCACCCAAGTTCAAATTCCCTATAGAGTGGCCTATTTTCATTCCACTTTACATAAAATGACTCATACCTTTCATGCTTGCGAGCTACATGCTTAGTAAAATGCATCATTGAACAAATGACCCAATGCCTATACTACCCTTCGAGTGAGCTCGCACTGAGCTCCCTTTGTCTTTGTATTCCAAGCCATTCACTCACGTGTTTATTTTTCTCCTAGAATCACCCCCATGATGCATGCATTTGGTTGATCTCGGCCTCATTGTTACTTTCTGTAACATCCTCATTTTATACATTAGAACAAGTCAATTTTTTTTGGATAAATGCTTCCTAGTTCTAAATACATAATTTAGAACTCACAAATCAAATAACCATTCTTATATAGATAACCATATGCAGCTGTAATGACTCGGAGTACCTCCGATCTATTCATTCCATGACTCGGCAATCTACCGATCTATTCATGAGTAATAAGAGTTAGCGTTTTTATTTAACACATCACTCTTGTGGTTCTCTTCCCTATTCTGGGATTCAGAATGCTCTGTCCAAGGAACCAAACTAAATAATTGTTACCATTATTCATCGGCATCTCATCCCTTAGACCAGGTGACTCAGGACAACACAATCAGCAGCTTGCGATACTTTGGCCAAAGATTTGAAACATACCGCTTATGTCTCGTATTCCTTAACGGCATACTCGTCAATCTAGAATATGTCCTTCACCCCATTCTTATGTTATATAGAATGTCTTATACCGACTTCTGTCAGTCCTCCTTATCCCAAGTTATTCACTTGGAAACGGATTAGTAAGGTGACAACGTTATATGGATGCACTCGAGGACTAGGGATAAGATGACATACTGGGTCAACCCTAGTTGAACCAGTGTGTCAAGATACCTCGAGTCTCCTAGGCAGCCATATAATGTGACCACATTCCTAATTGGTCCCAGAGTAACTTTTTCGAGTTAAAGGTGTAAATCTTAACGATCAATGCAAAGGGTGTCGTCATAAGTCACCTACATTGTTGTATCTTTGAGAAGATCCTAATCTTCTCAAAGGTACAACCCTGCAGTTGACTTGTGCCGTCAACCTTTAAATCCGCCTCGAAAAGGTCTACTTATTAATAAGCATTATGCACATTGAGTTTAAATTATATTAAAAGATGTTCCCCTAAGGTTAGCCTTTCCCGATCCCTGGATTCCTCATCATAGAATGACCTTTCTCAATAAAACTCACTACATAGAGAAGTTATTAAGGCCAAGGTCTCATCAAGGAGTTCATAGAATATACATAATTCTAAATCAACGAAATTGGACAATAACTCATAAAATTCACATGAGATTGCCATCTGAACCCCATTTAGGTTTATATCAGTTCTCATAACTGAATTTATATCGTACTTATTAGTATCAAGATATAATGATTAAGAATCCAATTAAATGTTGTCCTGGCATAATCAAGACTAGGGATTAATAATTTAATTCAGCTTGTTTAGCGTTCTACTTAGGTTTATTTTAACCCTATCTTTCAGAAAGACAGTGATCTATATTTCAATTTAGCTTTAGATAGAACACACTAGAATTGCTAAACAATCATAAGTATTCAGTCACATATTCTTGCAAGCTTACATTGATAATCACAAAAGTCTCCAAATTTTTACAATGATAACAATGCCCTCCAGGTTTTTGAACCAAAGAAAGTCAAACTATCATATAAGAATACAAACACATAAGTAACAAATATTTATTTCCATTCCTTTCAAAGCTAAACAAATACATTTTATGCATTCAGCATACTTGATACAATACTCAACGGAAGAAGAACATCTTTCCTCATATAGTACATTTAGAAAATCAAGCTGTATTTCAACTTAAAATCAAATTAAACAATCTGATCATCCTATCAGATCTGCGTGCTTTTACCACTTACGGCATCCATCTGCAAAAATTGTCAACATGGGTCAGTTTGATGAACTGAGCATGATAAGCACTAACTCTTAAAACAATTGCAATCCATCAATTGTTTTCATTAAACACCATGTTTAAATGAGATCAATTCACCCAACAAGTAAACATATTTCATCATAATATTAGGGATCAAGAAGAATGAAAGTATCTGAGATAACTATCCATCTGAATCCCTAGGACAGCAAACATCAGACGGATCATTACATTCATCATAGTAAAAGGAATATCATAACAACCCATGCTTCCAGCAGTAGTTAAAACAGTTCCCACATTTAGAGAAAAATATATATCAACATATGCTTTACAACAAAAGAGAAATGAACGAATCATACATATTTCCCTCGGAACTGGCTCATGACTATACTGTCTTTCCAAGAGACAAGCATTCACTTTAAACACATGCGTATATAACAAACGAGACCGCCATAAGCACCAAAGATTTGTTAAAGAGCAAATATAACAAACTACTTTAGATATCCAGCAGTACAGTAGCTCTCACGCCAAGCAGTGATGACCATCTACCAAACAGACTCCACAAGACCTTCCACATGAAGCGGCAAACAAGAATATATTCACCACGTCGCCTGTCGAGGTGCAGTCGACGGCTTCTTAGTTCAGTCAAGCTCAAGGTAGGATAGTCATGCTATAGAATACAAAAACACGACTACAATCCCTCACATCAACCTACAGCCCCCTTCTAGTCCCTAATAAACACTGTAAGGGTTCTAAACCCAAGGTCAAAATCAAAAAACTTCTATTTTATCGCAATCAACAATAGACTCCTTGACATTAAGTAATTGATGTTTCACTAAGATTTATGCAGAGATAATCATACAAAATCCCCGTAACATGCTCAGCCTCATCAAACTGGGATAAACAGAAAGGAAACATAATATTATGTATTCACATCTGAACATATTCAGAGTTTGAAGTATGGTATTCACAACCCATTTGTACAGAGCCACGATACTTGATATCATTCAATACTCAAGGAATCCCAACAGTGTCAAAAACAACAGTGTACCAAACAGACTTAAATAGAGGCAGATACACTGGTTACCTATCAAAAATTCAACTGAATCCGAACAACAGTATACAAGATAAATAATAGTTAATGATTCTAACTGAGCCAACAATGGTAAACCTTTAAAATCAGGCTCATTCAAAAGCTAAATACTGAATTTGTAACAAGGAATCCAACTGAGCCTCTTCCATATTTTTCACTCAAGCTTCCACAGAAAGGAACGTAAAAGTACACTAAAGAGTCTGTACCAAAAATTCATTACAAAATAACAGAGATCGTATACCTGTTACTCCTTCAGGACTCCAACAAAATCAAATTACCAGTATTCAAAGATATATAGCCTCAACAGTGGACCATAATATACGAACCATTCAATGTACTCCACAGAGTTGTTTTGAATATAATAAATATAATGCAAACTATCATTGAGTTAAATCCCATAATTGTAACACAAGGGAGGGAGAAACAACTTCCACAGGATCACAATAAATACTGAAGCACAGCCAGTTATTCATTCAACAAAACCTAAATATCATAGCGGAACCCCAACAAGATTCAATAACCACTACCTTAATAATCTCGACAGAACTTACAAAGAAGTCCAAACAACTAAACAAAAAGTCCATCAGTGTCCTTTCCATCGAGTATCAACAACAATCATCAACAGTAAGCATTATCAACAAGTTCCAACAGTAGGCATGTACCCTATCAAGAGAACAATTCATGGGCTCTCACAGAGCAGGCCTAGTATGCATTCTTGCATATATTTCGCCAATTAAATCCGGAATGCAAAACACCAAGAAATATAGCAACAGTTCAAAAAATAAAATACACCCATCAAGGTTTAAATTGAAAAAATCGAACCAGCAAGAAGATACAGTGACAAAATCACACAAGGCTACCATATAAATCATCTAATTCCAAAAATCATTTGAACAGAGTTGTTCTAATGAAATCATTTGAAAGAGAGCAAGATTTTTAAAGGTTAGGGCCTAACATGCCTGGTTATTTGCTTAAAATTTTGAAGCAGACCAATGAAAGAGCTCGAACCTTCTCCTCCTTTTCCAAGTTAGATCCACCAACAAAATTTTGCTATTTCCATGACTTATATATTTTCCTTTCCAGAGAAAAGAGCTAGTTACGCTCATACTTGCCATGCAACTCCAAGAAGACTGGTGCGATGAACTAGTGAACAGACAGAGGGAAAACCGGAGCTCAAGAAAAACCAAACAAACCATTAACTTTCCATTTTGCATGCCTTCCCGTGAAATCTGAGCTCGACTACCGAGTTCATTAATTGCATTTACTCCCAATTTCCCACTCAATCTCCACTGCCACCGACCGCCATAGTTGGCGATGGACAAAAGCACATCAAAGACCATTTTCCAACTTTGGCGACCTGCCACGTCGGCTCTAGTTAGCCGTTTTTAAAAACCTCCACCAAATTACCTGTCCCTCATGCTTATCCATGCATTTAATAACATAGAAACTGCTGCCCATGGTTCGCACCCTTCCATAGGTCCCCTTCCTCCTTGTTCAATAGTTAGGTTAGTAACTTAGGTTAGGATTTAGGATAACACCTAGTCTAATCTCTTAGTGCATAGATACTAACTTATAACATTAGCTCTTAGCCTAGGTCTAGGTTAGATTAACACTAATCCAACCCCTAGGTTAGGTTTAGTTTTAGGTTACTAACCTTAATAAATCCAGTTAGGTCTAACATTTCATATGCTCAGAAAAGAACCTACAACATACATTCACGAACAGGGTTCACTCCTGCACTGCCAAATGGCTTTGAATTATATGTAACTGAATTATTACCTGGTCCACGATCAAGACCTTCCAGATATATTACAATATCGGGAACCAATTCATTTAACACGATCAGCCTGAGTTATACTCCAGACTAGCTTATTCAATGCATCCAGACCTTGCAACCTGCTTAAGGTCTATAATTTTAATTCATCACGAATAAGCTTAAAGCACCACTTGGATCAATACCATTGATCCAAGGCTTGGTCTTATAGATGGATAACTCCATAATTCATTCCAAGATCAGATTAAACTCAAGTGTAAAATGAAAGAAATAAAAGAGTCCAATCATATTCTGACTCAGTCAAGATCTGCAATCTTAAAGAAGATACAGTCCATATCAAGCATGACTTCTCAATCAAAGAAACACATCCTGTTTACAAAAGAAATCACATATCAACACTTGTATGCTCAGGAGGAAGTAACTACAGTCCAAGGTGTTACACTTTCTTGGTCTATACTTGGGCCCTTCATCAACACGAGCATTGGTTTGCTTCCCCATACTCAATCTAATCTCTTCTTCCTCATTGACACCAATCCCCCACACCTTGACTCACCCAAGAAGGCTTCTTTATGTTTACAGTTATCCTGAGATGAGCTTGGAAAGCTCACAGAGCCCATCACTGTGCTCCTTATGACTTGGCTCGCCAAGTAGCTCGTCGAGCCAATCAACGAGCTCTCCTCTAGCTCATTACCCTTTCCAATACCTCAGCCCGATTTGGAGCTCCATCCTCATGTCACCCAAGGCTTCTTGTTCACATCACCCACTGATGCATGATTGGTCAAGCTTAGGGAGATCAGATCCAAATTGACATAAATCAACCAACTCACCGAGTATCTCGTCGAGCTATTTTTAGCTTGGTGACCTATAAAGGCCAAACTGGAGATTTTTGTACCCTGGGCTCAATTTTTTGAATTTTTTGGAATTTTTGCATGTTGGAGGCCTAAAAAGGGGCTGAGTATGGGAAATTATCAGACTTGTCATAATTTACCCCTTTTCTTTTCTGGTCCTGATTTGGGCCCGGGTTGACCAATTTGGCTTATGGGGGCCAAAATTGTCAACTACCTCTCAACAGCCACCTCTTGCGTTAGAATATGTAGAAGAATTTATGGTGCAATAGAAACAATAGGAAAAAGAACAATTTAAAACCACCATAATTAAATATAATAATTTAATTGAAGCATTAAAGGAAGATTCTCATATGGAAGAAGTTTTTTATTATAATTACAAAGACCAGGATCATGTGGCAAGACTGCTTATTGGTAGATCTAAAAGAATTTTAGGCCAAGAAAAAAGGAAACATGGAAGAATGAGAAAGGATATTGGATAAGGTTGAGAAAAAGAGAGAAGTAATTGATTTATTAAGGGATTTAATTAAGAATAAGTTAAAATAATGTTACCCCCATGTTACACACAAGTTGATGTAGGGAAACATATGGAGTCACTGGTTGAAATGCTGAAGGCAAAGGGTGAAGACTTGAATTTTCCTGAGGGTCCTTCCATTATAGGTGATGCCTTTACTCAAGCAAACGAGGAATTAGAGGGGTGGAAAAAATTTGAAGCATTGGTGAATACATAATTCCCCCTCCTTTTTGCCCAGTAAAACTTAGATTCCTTCATTGTTTGACACAAGACGGGAAAGACATTGTTTCATTATTTGACTATCAAAGGATTATTTATAATTATTTGTGCAACCAAGAAAAGTGTTTTTGAGGACAGAAAAATATACATAGTGTGGGTTAATTTTGCATACTAGAAAGTAACTAAGTGTTGAAACATGCACACGCGGGAAGGGCTACAGAGGAAATGAACGGATGACTGAATAAGATAAGCGTGTTGGATGACAGAGTTTGCGCATGGGAGATGAAATGAAGAGCACGTAAGGACTACTATAGGAAGGTAGCAGATTTATTCATTTTTGAGTGTTGGGATACATATAGACATTGAGTGTGCGACACGCAAGGGAATTTTGCAGTCAAGAAGAGTCTATTTTTGGAGGAAGAAACTTGTAGTTTGAATTGAAACATGGGAGATAATAATAGGATTAGAACTAGATTTAACTCTAGATGATCTATTATTAGGTAGAGCTTTCATGATTCCTTAGTTTCTTTTGTAATGGCACATGACTATTTTGAGCATGCAAACTATTTTCAGAGTGCATGGGTGGTGAAGGGAAAGTCCCCACCTCCTATATATAAGTATTGATTTGCACAGTTTTGATATCAACATGATCATCAATTCATATGTGTTAGAGTTATGCTACCAAATTATGAGAATGTATTACCTATGACATTATTATGTATGTATTCAACTACTGGTTTGTAATGATTTAATACAAAGGATCATTATGGTTGGATAATGATTTTTTATGTTTCTTCCCATAGTTATTTTGTGGTGAATCTAGTATTAATCTTTATGTGATCTGTATGATTTACTTATTATGTGTGTTTCCAAGTTGAGCTCATGGATCTAATTATTAGAATGGGATATGCACTTTGGGATGTGGTTATAATAAATATGCATGCTAACACCCTGGTAAGATAGTAATAAAGAGTGACCTAGTACCTTTGCACACTTTTGGTGAGCACTCAGATCTGTCTAAGTGATGTACCAATGCGTATAGGGTTTGAGTGGAAAAATAAGACTATAATAATACTTACCCCTATCATCCCCCCCTTGGAGAAGATATAGGGGATGCGATGTTATAATATGGTATAGTATATATATGGTTGGGGGTTGGACCGCCCATCCCATATATAGATGTATGTTTATTAGATAGAACTATAGGGCATTGTAGACACCAGTTTTTCATCAACCCATCTACTTCATATTAGTCAATCACTATTTGAATCCAAAACATATCCAAAAACCATAATCCTAAGTCACTTCATCCACATTTCCGTAAAAATAATTTTACACCCCCATAGAATTACTATTTACACATCCTAAACCACCTAACCACTTTAAATCTACCTTAACCATTTAAAAAAACTTAAATCTATTTTATTCTCATATCCAAACCTCCATAACTCATCCATAACCTCCCCATAACCATTTCACCTTGTCAAAATACCTGAATTCCGTGTTTATAAGTGATTTTAACCACTTTCTAAACATTTTCCCCAAAAAATTAGATCTTCAATGATCCTAACCGATCACTAGTGATTATAAATAAGAGTTCTCCCCCATTCCCAGGGATCTTCATAAATCATTTTCTCATGCCCATGCCATATTTTTAACTTCTCAGGGAGTTCAGGTCATTCCAGATTATCATTTGGACATGGAAGCTTCATTTGGACTCAGAAGCTTCAATCATCTATCAAGATCAACATCAGCCATCTCGCGGGTGTCGGTAAACCCCACCATCTTTGGAGGTCAATTATTTTTTGTTATTTCACTTCATTAAGTTAAAATTGGAAAGGAAAAACTCTCTGGTATATTCTGGCATGCCCGGTGGGATTGTTGTACCTTTTCTTTCATTTCAAATTAATTAAATTTTCACTTCTAGGTTCTCTGCTCTGCAATCTCTAATGATCCAGTCAAATTTGTAGGGATCTAAGTGAATCACTGGTGATTCTTTTCAATTTCCAGCGATTCTTGTGAATTGTCGACAATCTCTACAGTTTTTTTTATTTCTTAGTTGGTTAACCTCTACCATCCATTTGTTTGTTTTTTGTCTTCTATTTTAATCTAATCCTTACAAATTTCTATCTTAGGATCTCATTTGTTGCGTTGTAGATGTGCTAAAAATAAATAAAAAATTAAAAAGGAATAATTTTATAGGAGTGTTTCTTTCCTTTCCTTTTTCTTTAAAAATCATTGCATTCTTGTTTGTTGTTCTCATCAAAATCTATCTTTCTTTTGGGTTAAAAAAATGAACTTTTCATTCTTCTTGATCACATAGATTAATTAGAATGTTAATAGATTTCATTCACTTAACTTCCCCCACACACAATCAAATCACTTCAAACATAAATTTACATCAAAACATTCCTACCCAAGTGAACCTACTTGGATTTGATCAAAAAGAGGAGAAGTTGACTTGGTGTTATGATCGAGTATAAATAATTGGTTGTCGGTATATTGGCTAAGCACCTGACTCCCTTATCATTGTGGGAAAGTGAAGTGAGGGGGTAGGCCCAAATACCATGCCCTGTACTAACACCAACATAGATTTTTGTATCACGTAACTTTAAGTATATCAAGTACTCCATCCTTAAACATTCTTGAAACCATCCATAGGAATCCTAATAATTTGGTTCAAGTTTAGGATAATTAACACAGTAAAAGATATTCTATTCAACATAATATGAAAACATTTCACAAGCTATAATATAGCCATATAGATAGGAAAACAACCTCCGATTATCTAGGGAGGTGTTATAACAAATATCCTGGAATAATATTCACGGGTATAACAAAACTATATGTGAACTCTAAATAACAACTCATTTACATCCTCATATTAATGTAATATTATAAATATTACATTTACATATAATAATATATGATTAATAATGTGAAACACTATTAATCCTAACAAATCCATTTCCTAGGACCTTATCAGCCATTTTACACATTTTATTTTCCTTCTAATTTAATCAAGACGATAAAAAAATCCTTCTGCATGATTTGGTTTGTTGTTTGTAATCAACACTTTGGATTTATTTTCTCTTTTAAGTGATTTCTTTCTTCCATGGTTCTTACAAGAAAACAGTCCCATATCCAAACCTCCAAAAATATGATAGAAAACGTGACTAATTGATTCCAACAATCTATTAAAAACACCCAACAAACTTTAAAATAGGCTCAAACCTGTATGGAATATGCTACATGACTCATTAATCAACATGAAGCATTCTTTTCAACTTCACAGCCTATTCATCAAGAACAATCTCATTCTCCTAGTAGCCAATATGCTTCATCTGAGATACCTGATCCTTTTAGTCCCTGATTCTTTGATAGCGGGGATCCCATTTTTTAAAATCCTAGATTCAAACCCTGTTTCTCTTAATGCATACCTTGTTTCCAATGGTTTTCATCTTCATCCATCCCTACCTAAACCACAAACTTATGTACCAAACCCTTCATGTGTTTACTCCCATATTATTGATCCTAATTATGAACCGATCATTCAATAATTATATCCCTATCCTACTAGTAGCCAACCAGAAACATCCAATGTTGTGTCTTAGGATCCTATTATTACTGTCAACCTTAATGTAATCTCTTCACAAGACATAACCAATCAAAAACCAATGCCTTGAATAGACCTTTCAACTAGTTCCACATCACCTCAAGACAACACAAATTCTTCTCTATCCACACAAACACCTCCAGCTTCCTCTACCATCCAGAAACCTCATGTAATTTTTTCTGATATTCCTACTAGTGTGTCTCAACCACTACCCTCACAAAAAACTATTCCACCCATATAAAACATAACCATGTCCATCCCTACGTCCATACCTCTCATCAATACTAGTGTTATTGCTAAAACCCATCCAATTTCACAATAGTCCTCAACCCCACCTATTTCACAAACTCCTTCACAACATATACCTCAATAATCATGACCACTTATCTCCTCCCAATACATGCTTCAACAATGACAACCCCTTATCCACACCTCCATCCCCTTCTAGCAGGTGCATCAATATTCTCAACCCCTCTTTCACACATCCACACATCTTTAATACACACCTCAACAATCAGAACCTCTTCTAAACACATCCATGCCCATCCAATATCAATATATCCAACCTTCACAGTTAGTCTCACAACCCATTTATAATATCCTTATAAACATTCCTTATAAAAACATTCCTCAACAAAATATTCCCTTTCAATAAAATATCCCTCAATAATATCATCCATACCAACAACCTAATCAATTTTCATATAATAAACACGGTTCATCCTCATCTGGTACACAACAATAACCACAAACAAACCCCTTCAAGATTTAATGAACAAAATATTTAGCCTAAAGTCCACTTCCATGGGTCCCAAGAATATGTTATCATATAAAAAAATATGAAATGATCATATTCATCCATACATGTTGTACAAAGCTTATCCTCCTAATTAGTAACTTCTTAAGTTCTTCAAATTCTACAACAAAGAAGACCCTCAACAACATATACAGGGCTTCCGTCATACCTGTTACCTTATAGCTCATGATCAAGACCTGATGTTGAGAACATTCCCCAAGTCCTTGGTTGGTCTTGCTTTAGAATGGTATAATAATATCCCACAATATTCAATCTTTTCATTTGCACAACTTTCCCAACTATTTCTTGAACACTTTTCAATCAATATCACCCGTAAAATCACCATCACTGACCTATATGTAATCAAACAATTTGAAGATGAATTCATTTCAGAATTTATTTCCCATTGGAGCGGTATTATTAACCAATTATCATTTTCCCTCCCACAAATAGAGTTGATATAATTATTTTCTCGTTCTTGCGCCAAACACATCTTGTCCACACTACAAATACAATCCTTTCAGACATTTGAAGAATATTTTACAATGGCTGACAAACTCAAACTTCGAGCTCTTGAGGAAGGAAGAGTCAAACTTAGAAAAAAGAAACCAAAATCTGAATTTTTATCCAAACCATTCTCCAGCCAAGACAAATCCAAGCCATTAGCCAATGCAGTATTCGTAAAATCTTCTTCCAAAGAACATTTAACCACCAAAATCTCTCATCCTCAAAAAAACTATGTACTCCTATTAGTGAATTACATTTAGACAATCCCAATGCACCTCAAAATCAGAACCTCAATGTCTTTAAATAACCATTTCCAAACCATTCTCCATTTACTAGTCAACCACAAACTAATCATATTCAAACCCATCATAACATAAACACAATTAATGAGACACTACCTACCACCGAATCTATACCCATACCTTATTATAGTAGTGCTACTATAGAAAAACCAAATAATAAATCCATAAAACCCATAAAATTTGTCATCATAAATGAACCTTCTTCATCTACACCTTCCCCCTTCTTAATCCATCCTACCTATGAGCTCTTCACAGATGTCACAAAAGCCACCTATTCTATAAATCATGAAAAATTTGTATCATGAATCTGTGGCTAAATATCACGCTTGTACCGTTCAAAAGTATATCCCACCTCCATCTAAAAAGGTTACAATAATATATGGAAACCATCCTATTTCTTCAACACAAAAAATTAAGCCTCATCCCTCCATCTTAGGGCCACATCCTTCATCCAAATTACCTATTTCCATAACACAATCAAAAACCATTCATCAACACACATACAAAAAATCCACATTTAAAATATTCCCCCCATGACTGCAAAACCATATGAAACATGGCTCCCTTCAACATCCACTTTGAAAGGATATTATGCTTCAACCCTTGATAAGATTCTTCAACAATCTCTCATAACATTTCCTCCTCTTAAATCGTCATCTCTTGAGGCTCTATGGATACTTTTGTGATTATCATCAGACATCGAACTATTCCGTAGAAGATGTTAAATCTCTTCAAGTTGCTATCAAAAATATTGAAAACAAGGATCTTCTTCCCCTAGAGTCCCAGAAATCGAAAACCTCCCATAAAACATCCACAACAACTATATCTACATCATCATCAACACCTACTAAAGAGTCTTGTAGATAAGTCCCTCCTCATCAAGTTGATGCAGTTCATATTACTACTCGAGCACGCACCCATGTACCTAACCCTTCAGAATAAAATAATTCCAATTTTTCCATTCCTCTCACTCCTAAATTATCTGCTCAAACACCACCTACCAAAAATAAGGTTTCCATCCTTTCCACCCCTTCTACAAAATCCACCACCATAGTACACAAATTTATCATTAAACAATTACACCAATCTCCCATCAATATGTCTCTTTCCGAGATGGTTTAGACATCACCTTAACATAAAAAATCCATGATTGAAGCTCTCCAGTCCATATCAGTTCCTTAGGATGACCCACAACTCTTCTCAAACCTAGTAGGCACTCTCAAAATATTCGCTGATATCTCCTTCGATACTTCCTAAATAATGTCACTACAACCAAAAGATCATGACCTTCCCATTTTCATCACTTCTCAAATCAACGATCTCCTCGTAAAAAGATTCATGATTGATATTAGTTTTGTGATCAACAATATATCATCATACATCTTCAACCAACTATGATTACCAAATACTATTTTCTCCCAAACACCAGTTGTACTCCGAACCATTAATGATATGATCACTCCCACATTGGGTACAATCATCTTATCACTTAAATTTGGTGTCAAAACTCTCCATGATCTCTTATATCTTGTAGAAGTTGAGTTCTAATATAACTCATTGTTAGGCTGACCCTAGATATGCACCATGCATTATATCCAATCAACACTCCATTGATTCCTTAAATATGAACACGAGGGTAAAACATTTACAGTTCCTATGAATCCTAATCCCTTCAGAGGTTATAATATAACGTATCGTCCAAATGTTGTACTTATTCCAAAATAAAACTAGAGATCCTCTGATGAGGTGTCTACCAGCACATCTATCCCATCATCCAAACAACCAGATGAATCTTCCTTCAATAACATTATGGAACCTCTGTCATTGGGGGAGTATCGTCTCCTTATTCTTAATTCACTTCATATGCCCAATATGTATGGAAGACCAGATAAACAACCCATGTATGAACCTAATGTCAGAGATGTCATCTCCTATGGTCCCCCATATCTAAAAACGAATCTCATCTATTGAGGGATTCATCGCCCCTCCTCATAACCTACTCATCAGCTTTATGCCATGCCATTCATATCTAACTTTAAATTATTATATACCCAAGTCGTGTACCTCCATCGATGTGCCTAGAAAGGATTTGGATTCAAATGTTATGAATAGGGAATACGGAATTTAATTATCCAAAATTCCCTCAAACCACATGAAAAATATGGACTAGGATATAAAAGACCAACTTCCAAATCATCCACACATGCTGCATCCCCAGACGTTATAGAATCAAAACCATCATCCTCAACTGTTAGCATAATTTAGCATAGGCATATTTATTGCATTGTCTTTTATTTAATAATGTGCAACATGTGCACTCTAGTCTAGTGACTTGCATTCAATATTGTTATGTTGGATAACATTCAATATTGGTTTTAGTAGTAATTACATGTGCATGTGAGATGGGTCTTATCATCTCATAGTTAGTGTCTGCTAGGATGTCATGTCTATCCATATGAGGTTGTCTAATATCTATAAATATTACAGCTCTTGCATTGTTATGTAATTTGATTTCATGATCAATAATATTTGTGAGGCTTCCGTCCCTCTTTGGTCATTGAAATCTTATTCTATTCTATCATTTGGTATCAAAGCTATACCATTATTATCATTTGGTATCAGAACAAGTTCTATCCAAGCAAGGTTGAAGAGGAGCACTATTGGAGAGGATCCATTGGAGAAGAAGATCTGCATCAAAGGAAAGTCATTGAAGCATCCCGCAGCCTCCATTCCTCCCAAGCATCCATCAACTAAAATTTGACCTATCCACTTATTTGGAAGGTAAATTTTTTTTAATTAGTCATTGGCATAGCCAATTGATCTAACATATTGGCAGAATATTTCAGATTTGGAAATCTTTTAAAAAAAAGGAGAAAGATCTTGGAAAAATTTGCATATCTAAAAAAAAAAAAAGATTTGTGAAAAAAAAAAGAGATCTTAAAAAAAAAAGGAGAGAGATCTTGAAAAAAAATTGCAGATCAAAAGAAGAAAAAAAAATATTATATCTAAAAAAAAAAAAAAAAATCAGATCTGAAAGTGGAGGTGTGAAGAAGTCGGGAGCAAAGGTTGAAGCAGTCCCGTCAACAAAATTCCAGCAGATAGCTCTTAGAAAAAAGGACGTAACTTTTTCATACAATGTTGGATTGATGTGTCATTTTTTTTTTGGAAAGATAAGAAAGAGGTGCACAACTTTGTAGTTTACATTATCTTTAGATTCGGCCTCTACATGTGACGAAAAAGTTTGTACAATCCGGATCATTTTTTTCTGAAAAAAAATCAGATCTAGCTGGTAAATTGGTAAGACCTCAAAAAATAAGATTCTGATTCTTCTGAAATTTTGTGGGTTTCAAGAAAAATATTGTATGATGCTACTGTCAAAATTTTAGAAAAACCCAGATCACGGTTTGTGAGAAAAGGTGAAAACAATATTCAGATTATTTGTTTGGATCTTGGGAACAAACAAGTCAGCGGTTCAATTCCCACTCTCTCCATATTTTTTATTATATTAATTTTTTAAAGAAAATTTGGAGAAATTACTAAATTTTGGGAGATTTCCAAATTTAGAATCTCACCAAACACATTTAGATCCACCGCTAAATTTAGCGGAAAAACACCTATTAGGGGGTAAAAATATTTTTGGCCTAAATTATGTATTTTGTGATTCTAGACCCTTTTTTCTAAAAAGGGGGGACACAAAAACTTCATTTTGATGTAATTTTAGAGCATGTTGTACTAATCTTGGTGCATAAAGTGAAAAGAAAAAAAAAAGTGCAAACTTTTTATTTTATGTTTGGTTCTATCACACGAGATCTTTGATCTCATAGCAGCGTTCGATATATACAGTGCCTCTAGGAAGCGCTTACGGGTGATACTGTCGCAACTACTACTGCACTTAACACCTAACACAACTGCCTAAACGTCATCTGGGCATCGACCCTATAAAATCGATGGGGAGTAATAAGGACACAATACACACACATTTGAGCCCTCCCATCCATTTGTGCTTGCACAAACCCCTCTTCGTACTGTCTAAGTACCACGTACTAAATTATTTCACGTGCGTTAACACCTCTTTCCATACTGACGGGTATATTGAAAAGGTGATCTTCTTCCATGTAGTGATGGGTATATCGGAAGGGAGCGTATATAGAAAGGTTTGGTATATCGGCCTGACGGTATATTGAGAGGGAGACCATAAACCTGGAGTGATAAGAGCCTTACCCTTTGTCAGAAATTCTGAGTTTCAGAAATTTAGATTGCAGAAATGGGTGCACAAGCACCAAATTTCTTCTTGCCAGATTCACAACTGCTTAGAGGAGACAAATATGCTACATGGAAACTGAAGATTAAGACGTTACTTGAGTTTGAAGACCTATGGACAGTTATAGATGGACAAACAACAAGATCACTTGATGATGGAAGACAACAAGTTCAATTTGACAGGGCCAATCAAAAGGCCAAGTTGATCATCTTGTTTAGCATAACAGATGATGTGCAAACCCACATTAGAGATGCCACATCAGCCAAGGATGCATTGGATAAGTTGAGCACAGTCTATGAGGCAAAGAACAAGAATGCCATCCTCAACCTACTATCACAACTGCATACTCTCAAGTTCAAGCACAATGAGAAGGTTGAAGTTTTTTTGAGAGGAGTTGCTACTTTGAGGGCATCTCTATTGGCATTGGGAAAAGAGATAAGTAATGAAGACCTCATACCAATTGTGTTGCGAGCACTTCCTCCTTCCTACAGAATCTTTGTGACAACTATCAATATAAGTGACCACACAGTCACCTTTGAGAAGTTGGTCAATCTACTACAACAAGAAGAGGCAATGAACAACAAAGATCATGAAGATGAGCAAGCTCTATCTTCCAATCATAAAGGAAAGGGGAAATTTCAGTCCAATCACAAGAAGTCCCAACAAAACCAAAGTCAATGAGACAACACCAAGAAGTGTCCCATTTACAATAGAGGGGGACATGACATCAAAGATTGTTGGTACAATTCCTACAAAAAGGGTTCATCAAGCAATTCAAAACCCAATAACCAACAGGGTGACAATAATTCAAATAAAGGGAAGTCCAACAACAACAACAATCAAGGGAAGAAAAATGGTAATTGGCAAAGAAAACCCAAACAACAAGGGTACATTGTCGAACATGAGGATGATTCAGATGAAGGACACCACATGTATTCTTCTCAATTTGATAAAGAAACCAAGTCCACACAAGATATCTGGTATGTTGACTCGGGTGCAACTCGACACATGACTGGACGTAAGGATTGGTTCTACACACTGCATGACTCACCTAACAAGAACCATGTGTCATTAGGTGATGACTCATCATACAGTGTCAAGGGGATTGGAAACATTTCACTACCTCTTGGAAAGCATGACTGCAAAATCACAAATGTATTGTATGTACTTGGGTTGACCAAGAATTTGCTATCAGTTAGTCAACTCCTTGATCACAACTTGAAGCCGGATTTTGACAGTAATAATGGAGAAAAAGTGTGCTTGATAAGAGATAAGTCAAGAGGTTCCAAGATTGTAGCAAGAGCCTCCAATGTGGGATGCATGTTCCAACTTGATTTTGTCCACAAGGATGATCAAGATCTAGTGGCCAAAGACACACAATCTGCAGAACTATGGCATCGTAGATATGGTCACATCAGTTTTGGCTATCTCCAAACACTTCAAAAGGGCAACATGGTGAAAGGATTGCCTACACTCAAGCACAACACTAACAAGTGTCACAATTGCCTAGCTGGAAAGCAACACAGAGTACCCTTCCAAAAGAACACATATAGAGCTAAGGGAAAGCTTGATTTGGTGCACATCAATCTTTGCGGGCCCATGTAACCAAGTCATTCTGGATGTCAATACTTCATGCTTTGTGTTGATGACTACTTAAGAAAGATGTGGATATATTGTCTAAGAAACAAGAGTCAAGCCTTTGAGACATTTCAGAAGTTTAAAGCACTCGTTGAGAATGAAGTTGGTCACAAGATCAAAACTCTCCACTCAGATCGAGGGGGGAATTCACAAGCAATGAGTTCAAGAATTACCTTAAAGCTCATGGGATTCATAAACAAATTCCTCCTACTCACACACCACAACAGAATGGTATAGTTGAGAGAAGGAATCGTACTATCATGGAAATGGTGCAATGTATGATTGACGACTCAGGTTTAACAAAGACATTTTGGGCAGAAGCTGTAAGAACTGCAGTCTATTTATTGAACAGAGTGCCCACAGTAGCTCTTGAAGGAGTGACACCTCAACAAGAATGGTCAAATTGGAAACCATCAATTGCACACCTAAGAGTATTTGGGTGTAAAGCTAGCATGCACATACCCAAGAAGAATAAGAACAAGTTGGATATGAAAGCTAAGAAACTGATATTCATTGGATACAGTGAAGAAGCACTTGGGTATAGATTATGGGATCTGAAAGCAAAGAAAGTATACACAAGTAGGGATGTTGAGTTCTTTGAGAAGAAACAAGCAGATGCTCCACTCAACGACTCAACAAACATGTAGAATACACCTCTTGTGAAGACAGAATTTGATGTTCCCACTAAAGATGATAGTGATGAATTGGATGATGGTGAAAAATTGGATCCACCACAATCTAATGGAACAGCTAATAAGTTACCTAAATGGTATACTCAATTAATAAGATATGCAAATTTGGATGAAGCACCTAGCACATCATCCAATCCTGGACCTAGAACTCGCAGTCAAGCTCGTGAAGAGGTCAATTATGCCCTAATGAGCAGAGTTGTTGAAACAGTTGAGCCATCTACAGTTCAGGAAGCCCTACAATCAAAAGCTTGGAAAGATGCCATGGATTCAGAGTATCAGTCAGTGATGAAGAACAACACATGGCAACTTTTCGACCTTCCACTAGGGAAGAAACCCATTGGATGCAGATGGATATTCAAGACTAAGTACAAATCAGATGGGACTATTGACAAGTATAAAGCAAGGCTTGTAGCAATGGGGTATGCACAACAAGAAGGCATTGATTATGAGGAGACATTTGCTCCCATAGCCAAGATCAAGACAATCAGGATTATCTTTGCTCTAGTTGCATAATTTGGTTGGAAAGTCCACCAAATGGATGTGAAAAGTTCCTTTCTTAATGGAGATTTGCAAGAAGAAGTATATATGACTCAGCCAGAGGGTTATGGAATACCAGGAAAAGAGATGATGGTATGCAGACTCATAAAATCTCTATATGGCCTAAAACAGGCACCCCAGGCATGGTACATCAAAATTGATGAGCATCTCATAAGTCATGGATTTGAAAGGAATCCTTATGACCCCAATCTCTACCTCAAAAAGTAAGGGGGGGAGATTGTCATTTTGGTTGTTTATGTCGACGATCTAGTCATTACAGGCAGTTATGTGAAGATGATCGATGCAAAAAAGAAGGATTTTAATCAATCGTTCGACATGATAGATCTCGGGCTCATGCACTATTGTCTTGGGTTGGAAGTATGGAAAAAAGAGAATCATATCTTTGTGTCACAGTTGAAATACACCAAGACAACGCTCGAGAAATATAGGATGATGAACTGCACTCCTATTGCTACACCTATGGAAGTGAGACTTCAGTTATCTCGTTCCAATCCATCACCACCGGTGAATGCAACTCTCTATCAGTAGTTGATCAGGAGTCTCATTTACCTGACATATACTAGACCAGATATCAGCTTTGCAATCAGCTATTTATCACGCTTCATGCAAGAACCGAAAATATGTCATTGGAAAGCAACAAAGAGAATACTAAGATATCTAAAGGGTATAGTTGACCTTGGTCTAGAGTACAAGAAGAACAACAATTTCTTCTTGACAGGATATTCAGATTTAGCTCATGTAGGAAACATGGATGATAGGAAGTCAACATTAGGCTTCGTCTTCTTTATGGGATATGGGCCGATATCATGGGGAAGCAAGAAACAGAACTTTGTTTCTTGCTCTTCTACAGAAGTAGAGTATCGAGCTATAGGTGAAGTTGTTTGTGAAGCAATATGGCTACGCCGAATACTGGAAGGAATTGGTCTACCACAACAGAAATCTACTCCAGTATATGTTGATAATGAAGGAGTTCTAAAGCTTGTTCGCAATCTAGTATTTCATGAGAGAACCAAGCATATTGAAGTACAGGTTCATTTCATACACAAGCATGTCTTGAAGCACAACATACAGCTCCATTTCTGTCCTATAGCTAAACAGAAGGCAGATGTTTTCACTAAGTCACTTGCACGTGACAAATTCACACTGTTCAGAGAGTTCCTCTCCACTTCATTGGAAACTATGCAAAATTAAGGGGGGGAATGTTAGCATAATTTAGCATAGGCATATTTATTGCATTTTATTGCATTATATTTTATTTAATAATGTGCAATATGTGCACTCTAGTCTAGTGACTTGCATTCAATATTGTTATGTTGGATAACATTCAATATTGGTATTAGTAGTAATTACATGTGCATGTGAGATGGATCTTATCATCTCGTAGTTGGTGTCTGCTAGGGTGTCATGTCTATCCATATGAGGCTGTCTAATATCTATAAATATTATAGCTCTTGCATTGTTATGTAATCTGATTTCATGATCAATAATATTTGTGAGGCTTTTGTCCCTCTTTGGTCATTGCAATCTTATTCTATTCTATCATTTGGTATCAAAGCTATACCATTATTATCATCAACCACACACGATGATCCTATGGACACTGATGACATAATATCCATTCCTCCTAAAAAAAATTAGTCAATACTATTACATTTTGTCTATCAATTTATCAAACTAGTCATGTTACTAAAACACTTCCTCTCATCTGGTTTGAAATGATCGAAGAGGACTTATCCACCATCAATATTATTCAATGTTAGGACGATCAAGATATCATCTCTAACATGGGGGCAGAATACCATTTTCTTTAAAGAGCCTTACCACCTGACACATCAACACTCCTCAATGAATCCACAATCGACATTAACATAGGAACTATACAAGAACCTCACATAGTTAAAGTCGGCCAATCCTTAAATCCAAAATATTTAAATGACTTCGCCACCTTTCTATCTGAATATAGTAAATATTTTTCCTAGTCATATAGTGATATTCCCGGTATCAATACCAATATCATCATATAAAATATCGTCACCTATCCTAACGCTAAGCCAGTCAAACAAAATCTACGTAGAATGCACCCTCGTATAGCTCTTATCATCAAAGAAGAGTTACAATACCTACTTTCTGCTAATCTCATCATACCCATTGACTATCCACAATGGGTCTCTAATATCGTACCCATAACCAAAGCATTGGGAAATTTACACATTTGTCCTGACTTTTGGAATCTTAATCTCACTTTTCCTAAACATGATTTCCCTCTTCCAAACATCGATCAACTCTTCAATCTAATTGTCAGAAATGAGATGCTTTCCCTTATGGATAGCTTCTCTGGCTACAGTCGAATTCTCATCGCTATTGATGATCAACACAAAACATCCTTCATTAATCCTTGGGGACCTTTTTTTACCATGTTATTCCCTTCGAATTAAAGAATGTAGGGGCCACTTATCAACACGCCATGACATATATCTTTCACGATCTTATCCACAAAACTGTAGAAAACTACATTGATGATATCTTTGGTAAATCTAAACAACGTAGTGATTATCTCATTTTCCTTGCTTTAATATTTACTCATCTTATTCAATAATTTCTCACCGATAAAATTCTAGGGTTCATCATATCTATCTAAGGCATTGAATTACACCCGACCAAAATCAAAGCAATAACCTCATCCATCAAACCTGAAACAAATGTGTAACCTTCAAGGTAAACTACATTCCATTTGACATTTTATATCAAAAATATCATACCACTGTTAACATTTTCATCATCTCCTTTGTAAAGACATTTAATTTAGGTGAGATCATAATTGTCAAAAATCCTTTGACAAACTCAATCAATACCTTTTATCACCACATGTTCTCACACCTCCTTGTGATGGGGAACCATTTTACCTTTACATATCCACTACAAATCATGCCTCGGGTTTCATGCTTACTCATTGAGATGATCAAGGTCATGAACAAGTTGTTTACTATATAAGCCACACTCTCCATGAATAAGAAACCCATTATACTGAAGTTGAAAAAAAAATTGCACCTTGTACTTCACAACTTCTAAATTGTGTCACTATTTACTCAATCAAAAAACTTACACTATCACCAGTTTCAACCCACAAAAAACCATGCATTCCAAACCATACCACAATGACCGCGTAACTTGATGGCTTATCCTTATGACCGAGTTTGATCTAGAATTCATACCACAAAAATCTTTTAAGGTTTAGGCCATTGCGGATCATCTCGCCAAAACATCTCTTCCTAATAATAAATTACCCCACAAATAATTTCATGACGAATCTATCAACACTATCAACAAAAAATAATTTACTCCTATCAAAATGGCCCTCTTCTTTGATGGATCTAAATACCAACAAGGGGGAGGGGGTGGTATTATTATCATACCTCCCTGGGGGACTCCTATTCCTCTATCCTTTAAAATTTACTTTGAATGCACTAACTTTAGGATCCCTCATTACTTTATCAACTGAAGAATCAACTGAAAATTCCAAACATTTCATTTTCATCCACAAATTGGATCAACTCTCACACAAAAATCAACCCCTTTCTATCAACATCATCGAAAAAACATCCAACTGAATTATGAAAGTAAAAAAATATTTGACTACCTTTTGGAATCTAAAATTCCTCCAGATCTATCTAGAAATGCTACGATATCATTTCTTCAATGTGTTACCCACTACGTCATTCTAGGTGATATCCTTTACAACGTGGTTTTGATGGCCTTTTATTAAAATGTCTTAAATCTCATGAATCTACTAAGGTCATCAAAGAATTCCATTATGGTATATGTGGTGGACACTTCAATGGTACCATTGTCGCTAAACATGTCTTGCAATTGGGCTATTATTGTCCTACCGTTAACCAAAATTGTTGTGCGTATGTTAATAAATGCTTCAAATGTCAACGGCATTCGAACCTCACTCATATTCCTAGTCAAACTTTACAGCCATCTCAGTATATATGGCCTTTCTTGCAATGGGGATTAGACCTCATTGGCGATGTCAATCCTCTCTCATCACAAAAAAAATCATTCTAT
This sequence comes from Taxus chinensis, assembly GCA_019776745.2. NCBI lineage: Eukaryota > Viridiplantae > Streptophyta > Pinopsida > Cupressales > Taxaceae > Taxus > Taxus chinensis. The sequence goes on from CM034153.1 coordinate 768,788,962, forward strand.
TATCACAGCCACCAAATAATTTACAAAATGGGTTGATTTCATTCCCTTAACTTCAACTAAATCAAACAAAATCATCTACTTCATCTATCAACACATCATATGTCACTTCAGTATTCCTCAAAAACTTGTCACTGATAATGGAAAATCCTTCAAAAATAAGGATGTTAAGAAACTTTGTGACACATTCGAAATCAAACTCAACTTTCCATCACCATATTATCCTCAATAAAATGGACAAGTGGAAGATTCTCATAAAACACTTGACAAAATCCTCATGAAAACAATTGATGAAGCAGACATGAATTTGCATCTCCAAATCTTGTTTTCTCTATGGGATTATCAAACTAGCATCTGTACTCCTACAAGTGCTATGCCCTTCTCATTAGTCTATGTCTCTGAGGTGGTTCTACCCCTTGAATTTAAAATCCCATCACTCCAAGTATCTCTCAAAGAATTTATCCCTTACAAAGATTAGCAACAAGATCATCTAACATAATTAGAATTATTAGATGAAAAAAATTTAACAACACTTGAACATCTCATCATGTCTATCAAGAATACATCAATGTGCATATAAAAAACATGTACAAGAGTGTGAATTTAAGATAGGTGATATCGTTCTCAAAGAAAATCAAAATGTCACTACTCTAGAAAGGAGTAAACATGGAAAGTTTTCCCCTAACTAGATCAGTCCATAAGTTATCACTCATAAGTATGGGTCGGGAGCGTATAATTTAGCCTCCCTTGATGGTACACTTGAAAAGGAACCTTTGAATGCCTTGCACCTGCATCCTTTCTACTATCAATATTTTGACCATCATGATAGTAGCCACATCAAAGGTATTATTTCATCACCAAACCAACCATTTTATCATCGTAATGATTTGAAAAAATGTGGTTCTTCAAGTTATTATCCTTACAAAACTTTAAATATGAGCACCATGGCCCTCTTCATCACATCTTTCATATGAAAATGTTCCTCTTTAGTAGGAACCTTGCAATTGTTACACTCATCCACCCTATATACCAACCAAAGACATGTCATGGGGGACACATGTATAGTTTGTGTACACATCTCTTCCCCTCTTTGAAATGGTCTATTAGGGTTTTTCCCTCAGCTGAAAATAAATTCAAAAATATCTATGGATGTATGTTGTCAAAATAAATAGACTAATCCTTTAATGAAAACTATTCAAAAATCAAAATCATATTGTCAAAATAAAAGTAGATTGATCTCTCAAAGGATAGCTACCTGTTAAAATTATAGAACAATCCCTCTAATAGCAGATATCTGTAAAAACAATTGTAGACCATTCCCTCAAAAGATGGATACCTATGTAAAAAGGCTTCCCGCATCGATTAGCCTTAAAATGTCAAAATACCATAAGCATCCTAGGAAAGCTTCCCACATCGATCAACTTTCCCATCAAAGAAAACTTCCTCACATTGATAAGTTTTGTAGTCAAAAATAAAATATATAGCTTGGGGCATCTCTCTATAAAACCATTGAAAGGATAACCTTCTCTCTCACACATCCTATATGTGTTAATCCTTCTCATGCTCTAGGAAGGTATATGTTTAACTTACATACCTATTTATGTGACTACTCATTGTTAGTCATGCATTAACATTTATTATAAAGGCCAAACAGTGCAAGTGCCTTCATCATGTTTATTCCCATCACGTGATGTATCAAATCCAATAAAAAATTAATCATTCCATATTTTATTCTTATCCAAGAGTTAGAACACATTTTGAAACATTTTAATCATATTAAAGTCATAAATACCACCATCCATAAATAATAACACATATTAAAACATTACATTAAGCGAAATACAATCATAATCAAATAACATCATAAAAATATAATAATCAACACATAAATCATAAAATCAAACCCATCATCATCATCACACATCATATATATATATATATATATATATATAATATCATACCAAAATATCTCTATACAATCATGAGGAGTCCCCCAAAACTCTGCATATCAAAATCTATATATCGAAATCAAGGCTTCATAAAGAGACGTATACATATCAAATTATGATACATATCATGTCTATCTTGTAAAATAGACACCAACAAAGAAATGTATTACCACCCACAATGCTCCCCTAAGCACCCTGACCATCAACTCCCTGAGTGCCACCATCATCACCACCTCCTCTGTCAAGTCCTATATCCATTCCCCCTCCATCTGCACCCCGAGGTGGCTGACCCACACTCACTGCACTAGTGCTAGGAACTACTCCCTACTGAGCTCAATGCTCCCCATATCAGAGAGTGGTGATCATGTTCCATATCACTAAATCCTCATAGTAGGCTAGCTCCTTTCGAACTCACTAGTAATGAGCATAGCTAACCATACCTGGCACACCCATCTGGCTAGTGGCCTTTGCCCATGCCGCCAACTCAGAGCCTGATACCGATGTCCTTGTAATCCTGAGAGCCCTTTTCAGGGTATCTTGGTGCTGTCTATATCTATCACAATCATTTGATTCCCAGTGCCAGCTACTGACTAAGACCTATCATGCTCAGTCCTTAAATTTCCCAGATCACCAAACTATCATGCTCTCCTCAACCATTTCTCTCAATACATCCTGCTTCACCCTCAAGCTATCTCTCCCTACCTCTATTGTGGCCTTCTCATCCATCAATTGTGTGATAGTGGCCTCCAAGGCTGCTCTATCTCCATCCTCCTCCTCATCACTAACATCAACCACCTAATGTGCCCCCTCTACTCAGGCTCGTACCCTCCTACCTCCTTGAGCTAAGTGTGTTATCTCCCACATGACATATTCCCCAGTCCACCATGCCCTATATGTCATGGTCACACCGACATCATCAATTAGCACCCTATCACCATGCTCATCAAAACCCATCACACCCTCCTCCTCAGGTATAATATAGATATGCCCCACCACTACCTTGTTGGATATCCAAATACCCACTCATCGTGTCTATATGGAACTACATCATCCAACACATCATGTATCAATGCAAATTGTCATCTGATGTAACTAAACCTCATAAGATCCCACTCTCCTCCTCATCGTCCCTGGATCCTAGAACTCTTGTTGAGTAGAGTTTCAACTCAATCTCATGCCCTCGCTACACTAGGAAAATCAATATAAGGCCTCCACAATATATCACCGGCTTGTAATTCTTGCAATAAGCTGTCAATAATGCTCCTCACTCCGCACCCCTCCCAAATTCCCTGCCTCTACACTCTATCGCATACAAAACCTGAACTATCCATAACCATATCCACACCACCCCATGGTAAGCCATGAGGATGAGCCACAACAATATGCTCAAAGGCCCAACACTGTAACAGACGACCAACACTGATCCCAAATCTCTTCTGAACTCCTCCACATCCATAGCACCCTGTAGGTTTGTGCAAGAAAAGTATGATGCCCACTTGAATATTGTATGATGTTTCTAGCATCTCATCCACAACACCTTCCATCATCCAATGAAATCAATCACCACCTGATTTGGGTAGAGAAAAACATGAAATCCCCATCATCATCATAGTCATAGCAGCATGACCCTTGCATGTCCTCCTCATCTAAAGGCTGATAGTAAAATACATCAACTGTAAATCCTGCATCATCTCCATACAATCTCCTCATACACTCCTCCCTCTTTGTCTCATCTATGCAATATATCCCCTCTCCCCATATAGGAAACTTGGTGATCCTATGACGTATCTCTAGGGTGATAGGACATCTCACTTGTAGGTAACCAGAAAGTACAAGTGGTCAAGATCCCACCTCTTAATCAAAGCCAACAATAAACCTTGGTGTCTGTTAATGTGTCTATAGTAATGCATCCCCATAAAACCCACCACCTCTAGATGTGCCCAATCATCATCAAACATATCCTCCCTCACATCTTCCAAAGCCTATCATAATTTGATTCAATCTATGATGGTCAACTTGGCCTTCACCTACATCCATAAAATCACAAAAAAATTAATTAGAACACATCCCCATAAATATGTTTATCAAGTTTCTATCAAAATACATTAATCGCTAACAATTTGGTATGAATCAATAGTTAACTGATCCCACCTCTGATTATTGATAATTCTGTTATGAATCACTAACAATCCATATCTGATCGCTAGATGATCCATACGATCACTGGAGATCCTAACAATTTCCACAAAATATACCTACCACAACATTTTAAAAAAAAATCCAAAAAAATTGGACAAAAACTCACAAAACGAAAAAATGTGAATACATACCTCTACCTAGGTGGGCCTCCTCTGTCGTCTAGATGGTCCCACTACCACCATTTGTTCAATTATCTCTCTTAAAACATGATGTTTAAGCCTCTCTGATTTCACAAACCCATCGATCACAAATGATTCATTTGTTAATGAAAAATGGCTATTTATAGCCCCCAAATTACACACGCAAGAATCGTCTGTGATTCCTATAATCATTGACAATTTACCTTAATCGCTCAGTGATCCACCCTAATCATTATCTAATCCATCCAGTTTTATCACAAATAATCTTTTCTCAAAAATTACAATCATTTTCAACTATTTCATTACATCCTTTGATAATAATGCCTCATCTTGAGGACCCTAAAGCTAAAATTACCCTTCACATGCGTCATTTTACAAAATCGATAAGCCAATACGTCAATAGGATATGAACCCATTGGTTTCATCCTATAATTTGGCTTCTGTACAGATCCTTTTTTTATGGATCATACATCCATAGGACACGAACCCTTTGGTTTCCCCTATCACTTGATCCTAATAATTCGGTATCCACCTTGTTTCGATACCTCATCATGGGGAAACTTTAATATACAACACACAAGTTAAACCTATTTCATCATAACTCAATCAAACTAGTGATTCTTGCGCTCCACCAAAATCACCCCCAATTTTAAGGAGGATCACCCACCCAAACACAAAACAAACCTAACCTCATATCGTTTTTGTCTAACAGCTCGACTTGTCACTGAACTACTCGATAAAAAGGGGCAAATGTAGACACCTAATTTTCATCAACCCACCTACTTCACATTAGGTCACACATTATTTGAATCTCCAAACCTAATACTAAAAATTATTATACTAAGTCACTTCATCCACACATCTCCATAAAAACAATTTTATAATCCCCATAAAATTACTATTTACTCTTCGTAAACCACCTTACCGCTTTAAATATACCTTATTCATTTTAAAAACAACTATAAATATATTTTATTACTCACATCCCAACCTCCAAAAATCATTCATAACCTCCACTGTAACCATTTCCCCTCGTAAAAATATCCAAAATACTCACGTTTAGAAGTGGGTTTAATCACTTTTTAAAATGTTTTCCCTAAAAAACATAGATCGTCCGGTGATCCTAACCGATCGTTAGCGAGTTAATAAATAGGAGTTTTTTCCTCCTTTCTTAGGGATCTTCAGAAACCTTATTGTCTCATGCCTATGCCTTTGTTTTTGACTCCAACACGAATCCAAGCCATTTCAAAGATAATCAAGATCTTGTATCAACCTCCAACTACTATCAATACATCACTTTGATAGTGTTTCCCGTCAGTCAATCTTCTGAGGAAGTTTTACAACGAGACATAAATCTCAATCAACTTCATTTTGACGATTTGAGGCATAATTTAGCTCCTTCTCACATCCAAAGGTATTCCTCTATTTTATTTTTTCATTTGAATTTTGATCAAATATCAAAAATAGTAAAAAAATATCAATTTATAACTTTGTTTATCGTTTTTAGAAAAGTTGTCCCTTTCAACAATAATCACTAGCAATTACCTGAATCGTCGGTGATCCCTGTCAAACCAAATCTCTTTGTCAATTCATTAGATTATTATCATTTATATCTAGATATTTGCATTTAACTTATTATTTTAAAGCATGGATTTCTCTTAGATGGCAGTTCCTGTCCGTTCTCAATCAATTACAAGCATTTACAACCTTCCTATAGTCCATCAAACTTTATTCTGGGAACAATATACCATTCTTCATGAGTTGACTTTGTGTGTAATATGATTTTATATTGAGGAATAAGATATCAAATATTAGTTCAAATTACTCCATGAAATTGAGCAAGATACTAAGGAATTTTGGTATGATTACTTCAAATCTGTTCAGATCGCGTCCACCCTCACTTGGGGCACATTCGAAGCCACACATGACTTACCTTTCAACCTTGATTTCTAGAGCTTCTTACATATTATCTATCTATCATTGTCTAATACATATATTTATCATTATCTTTGTCAATCTACTTAATTTTATAAAAGTGATCTGACATCCTCTAAGGAAGTCCCTTTGAATTATTGGAATTGGCCTTTTCCAAGCAACTCGTTTAACCATATATATAATAAATTGGAATAAGTTTAATTTGATTACAAATTTAGTTTTAGGACAAGAGGACTTATGCTTTTGTAGACACCAAAATTGGGTCACACTCCCCTCGGTCCCTCGACAAATAACCAACTAGAACACATTCACCTAACCATGGTCCCTTACACCCCATACTAAAATTAATTTAATTAAATTAATCCATGTCCTCAAAATATTTATTATTTAATTATCCTAATTAAGATAATTCCCACACCACCACCTCACCTAGCCACCTCACCCTAAGACTATTCTTAGTATATTGCCATAACTAACTAAGACCTACAAAAACCCTAAAAATCAAAGCCTACATTCCCTCTAACCACATTCCCGCCCATTAGAAAAGAATCTTTCATTCTAATCCATGAAAATAAACTAAATGCATCCAAGAAATCAAGTAGATCTACCCATTTTAGTAAACCTAGGAAATCCCACCCTAACCGACAATGTTCACCCCTAAATTGATGCTGATCAACCCGGAACCATCATCGGTTACCTTTTATCCCCTTTGGTAACCTTATTTCGAGGTTAGCACATTTTTGAGAGAAAGAGATAATAATCACATCTGTATGTAATCAGAGTGAGCATCTGTTCATACCCAGACATCCACAGCCATCCAAGCCAAGATCTGATTCAGCCAAGCAACGATAAAATCCTAGTAAGCTCAAGAAAGAGTCTCCTATCAACTAGTGGACCTTCACAGAAGAAATATCCCACCACCATATCCAATCTTCACCCACAGTCGACTGGTAGAAAATTCCAAGTATACTACTCTATTCAGTCTAGTTTTATTTGAATAATTTTAGTATTTAGATTCTTCTGTGTGCTATTGCCTTCCTAGCCACTCACAGGTCCTCTCTGGTAACTATCACCCTATACTTCTTCCAAAACCCCTCAAAACCCTGTCCTAGCAATCCGACATTCCATTCCAACCTACCCAACCCTTTGTGTAATCAAAAAGAAGATCCAAAATCCATTCTACAACATCTACCACTTTCCCACACTCACCGGTGTTGGTCTCCCAAAGCCGTCATTGGTCGAGCCTATATCGGTGTCAGTTACCTACCTGATACTACCCCTTTGCTACCATTTACCAACTTAAACCATAACTCCTCCCCGCTTCACCAAATCCCCACTAGACCTACACACTGACCTGCATCCCTACTCACACCTCCTAGACACCTCACTCATCTCCCCATCAACCTTGAAAATAGTCCTAGACCCATGTTCCTGACCCCCTATCATTTCTTCAGTGACCGACATCGGTCACAACTAACTAGCATTGGTCCGGATTAGACCGGCATCGGTCTCTATGTCTGTCAACATAGTACAAACTAGCAACCTACCTATTTACTCCCAAGTTACCTATAATCACCTATGACCTTCATTAGATCTCTGTCAGACCTGTAGAAACCTAGAACCATTTACCTGACCTCTGAATCTGATCCTTACAATGTTAGATTAGATTTTTCTTATTGTGTTTATATGAGATGCCTAAATCATATTGACTACAATAGGACAATATTTACTTTATTTCTTGCATTAACTTGTTTACAACATTGGATTGACAACCTTCTTGGGATTACCGCACTTCTCAGAACTAGCATATGCTAGGCAGTTCACTGCATATACTATTTAACTTCTATTTGTTGGTCTTGTTGTTTATTTCAGGTAGTTCCTCCTAGCCAAAAGGAAGCTCTCATGATCAACTGTGGATCAAGAAGTCATACACACACAACAACCTTCAACCAGCTTTAACAGATATTCCTCCTAGCCCTTTTACCCTTATCTGTTTCATCACATTCCAATAAACACTCTAACAATCAGGTGAAACATTTTGGCATGCCCTGTGGGAGCCATTCGGGGTTCCTTTCATTTCTTCATTCCTAGGTAAAAGTTGCATGTTTGTTTCCTTTCCGAAAGGTTCTCACATTAAATTTCTCCCCTGGAATCTTCTCTTCTTTCTATTAGCTCAAAGCAATTACATTTTGGTGCTATAAAAATAACTCTTCTTCTCTTTCATCTTTACTGCATTAGTGAAAGATCATATTCTCTCTTGTTCATCTTTTGTGACATCAAATTTAATATTTCGATTTGGGCTTAAAATTAACGGCATTTCATTCTTGTATGCTATATTAGTGCACACTAAATGAGGGAAACCTACACGCTGGAAGTCATGCCCAGTTGATGGTTGACAAAAGAATCATAGAAAACACATTCTCTCTCTCGATCTTAGTCTTACCAAACTACACAAATTCAAATTAACACATCTTTCTTAAACAACATCTTACCCGAGAACAAATGTCAGTGATCACATGGTCCAATTGACAGGTACTCCCCAGCTCATTACTTTTGTCAAGTCATTATCTCAAGAGATGACCCACCCCCACCATAACATACCTGAAACCTCTCCTTTTAGATATCCTTCTTTGTAGGATGCCTTCCCAACCAAAAAAATTTGTTCTAAATACACACAGACAGTCCTTCATAGCATAAGTTGAACAAACATAATAGAAAAATCACTTTCAGGATCATACTTTTTCTTAGTGTTTCTGCTTGGCTTGTATTTTGTGGTGAGAGGACACGTTCTTCATCTTTTTATTTCTCCTTACATGCTCCTCATTATAGTTGGTGTATTCCAACTTCCTCTGAGTGTGTCTAGACCCCAGTCTTATCATTCTCAGAGTTTTGGGTTTGATTCCACACTTGGTTTTAAATCACAACCACCTTTTTCTTCATCTTTGTTTCAATTTCATAGTAACCAGTGTTGGTCATACAACCAGCATTAGTTACCCTTTGACCGTTACCGATTTTATCCAACCGGCATCAGTTTACTTTTATTTTGGTTAACCTACCCAAAAGGACACCTGCTTCATCTTCTTTACTATTCGTAGTCTTTGTAACTCTCAGTATCTTCTTCATTTTGATAAAATTCATCCTACAGCTTATCTTCCTGGTAGATTTTCAGTCTTTTGCCTTGTTTAATAACTATTCTTTTTTCACAGTGACCGACCGCAGTTACCTCTGACCGACATCAGTTTACCCTAACTGGCATCAGTTAACTTGTGTAGTTTTCTAGCTGACATATTGACCCAATCCACCTACCACTACATTTTTTTCCTATTTTTACTGTGTTTCTATGTCATTTATAGAAAGCAGTATTACCAAATCAGCACTTCTTCACATGGTGCTAACTCGTAGCCAAGCAAATTCCCTCATATTCAATGCTATTTGTAAATGACTCCCACATATTCCTTCACCGCCTTCCATTCTAGCACCCATAGATCCTACCCAACCTATCACCATCGCCATAGGTGACGAGGAGTTCACACAACTCCTTGATTAGAAGCTTTCCGCCTTATAGTTCTATCTTTCCCACTCATCCACTCGAGATGCCTCAAGTCAATTGATATATGTCATACCCATATCTATCCCCTCAACACTCGTTCCTACTTTTACGTCAACCCCTTCTAGCTCCACACTACCTATACCTACCTTGCCCCTGGTCATTTCACAGCAAGGCCCCCTGTTATGACCGCCGCATCTGCCACATTTATTACACCCGTAACATCCACTATACCATCGTCAACCACCCAAAACATAACCTCATCCATGCCTATTGTCTGACATATACCCATAGAAACACAACCACCCGTAGTGTCGATGAGCCTTACCCCTTTTCAAAATATTGTCTTTTTTATTCCACAGTCCTTAACCCCCATCGCTACTAGAGTCACCTCAACCCTTAAACCTTCATATACGTATTACCAACAACCTCCCATTTCATCTATCATTCATTCTAGATACGTGCCCCCTATCTCACTCCCTCATTCTCAACCTACCTATTCGGCATCGCCATATAATAAAATTCTCCCTCCATCATATGTCCAACACCAACCCTCTTATGCTACAAGAGGTACCCATCCATCACCGCCTACCAATGACCTCATCAAGTTAATGATGGACAAGATGTAGACACTAGAGGCATTGGTTTCTAGGTCATGCAATTGTCTCACCTATGATGAAATTTGTAATGAGCCCATACACCCATCCATTCCTATTCATCCATATCTCGTACTTTGGGAGATGCCTAAATTTAACCGCTTCAACAAAAAAGAGGACCCAAAACAACATTTGTGGTCTTTCAAACATGGGTGTTATCTAATCGTCCATGATGATGCTTTTCTCCTGAGAACCTTTCCCATGTCTCTGACCGGGCCTGTGTTAGACTGGTATAGTGGATTACCTAGACATTCTATCTACTCATATAATTAGGTAGCCCAAGCCTTCTTGGATCACTTCTCCATCAACGTTGTTAAGAAGGTTACCATGACTGACCTCTACTCTACATGTTAATATGATGATGAGTCTATCACATATTTTTTCACTCGTTATCATAGTCTGATCAATAAACTCACATTCTAATTACCACAAATTGAACTCATAGAGCTCTTTATGCAGGCTTGTGCTAGAAATATTTTTCCGAGCCTGTAGGTGCAGACTTTCCAAACCTTCAATGAGGCATTAACCATAGCATGGAAACTAGAGATTTAGGCCATCGAAGAAAATAAAATCCAACTACGAAATAAGAACATGACATTTAAGTCAAATGATACCTCTTCTTCTTTGAAACCACAAAATAATTATTCAAAAACCAAGGGAACAGCTAACGTGGTGGTACTCAAGGCCAACCCTATTCATCTATCCAATCAGGCTAAGCCCTCATCTAATCTTTCCCCTATCCATAATTTTCAATTCATACGAGAACAACAAAAATACACCCCAATTGGGGAGCCTTATTCTTTTATTTTAGAAAATATCATTAAAGTTGGGGCCATCACCCTTCCTCCTATAAAATAACACACTAGTTTTGATCCTGCTTGCCCCACACGTGTGTGGTACAAAGAGCATGACTTCTGTAACTATCATTGGGTAAAAGGTCATAATGATGGCAATTGCATCACTTTCAAGAAAATTGTCCAGGAAATGCTCGAGAATGTCGAGTTAGTCTTGGATAATCTGAATCACCTGCCAACCAAATCCTACACATTTTCAAGAAACCATTTCCTAATCATGCCCCTTCTTCTGACCAAACTGGGGAGACCTCAAATAATGATAGCAATACCCGCGAGGTCCATGCTATTTTCAGTGATGCACCATTTTCTTCCCAACTACCTCATATTCCTTCTAGAGAGGATATCCTATCCAAAATTCCTCCACCTACACACCTATTCCTCCACCCACAGAGGAACATCCTTCATCTCCTCCCTCACATGTGAAGGAGCCTTCTGTTAACATCGAGAACACTTGGCCTTTGGCTTCCCCACCTAGGGTGTCGTCACCAACAATATCTCTCTGACCCATAGGAGATGATTTTTCATCTCATCCACCCATAGAGGATCAACCATCATCTCCTCTACCTATCAAAGATCCAGTAGAAATGTCGTTACCTCTAGGTGACCATTCTCCATCAACCACCCAAGATCCTGCTGACTTAATTTTGACTCTCTTACCCACAGAGGCTGAAGTTGGTGATTTCCTTGTTTCTAAAACACATTTTACGAGAATCACCATTGGATCCACATCAACCTCACCCACATCAGTGTTTTTCTCACGCTTAGCTGATCACCTAGATTATGTTGATAGAGCCTTAATTTGGGGGCGACTTCTACTTCCTGTCTTAACACAAATGTAGATGTCACTCGATGACACCTCCAATATCCATCCAAAAGTGTTTCAGCCAACTGAAATGAACACAGCCAAAATTATCTCAAATTCTCCCATGACACCACCCATAACCCACCATGCATCTACATCTAAACTCACACTTACATCATCTTCGTTGCCTAAACCTGTTACTACTTTAGGGGTCATCCCAACAGCTAGCCTTACTCGTCCACCCATCAAATTAAATTTAGGTACATCTTCCAAAACTAACACTAAACTTAACTCGGCCCCTAAAAAGAAGAATCAATCTCCTAGACCTCATACCCTAAACTCACCAACCATACCCTTATCACCTTCACCTCTTCCATCCATCCTAGGACCTCACCCCTCGACCCTGGTTAAGAAAACCCCATCCATCGGTAAACCAAAAATGCAGTAACATATACCCAAGTGCCCCACATAAACTCTGCCCTCACCTCTAACCTTTTTACCACCTATACCTCCAATATCATCAATAACATCTTCACTACCCACAAAAATTCCTTCCCTTTCCCTCACACCTCCTACCCAACCTACGCCATCTACCTCCACAGCACCTCAGTTACCCCCACGAGTAACCCTCCCTCTTCCACCATCTGATTTTCCCTCTACATCTCGTGTGCCCATATCACCTTTACCCAAGAAGGTGTAACCTAAAGGAAAAAATCCACTACCCTCCAATAAGGTAGTTAAACCAACCACACACTCTATTATCAGTTCATCTACCATGCCCCTACCCAAACAGACACGACCAAAACATAAGACCATGGGCAAAACCTCTCCCCCTCTTGCAAAGACTCTTCCTATGCAATCAGCCACACCTATACGCAAACCCACATTCACCTTCCATTTTTGATCCACTTGCGGGATCCTATGCCAAAATATTAACAGATCTCCTGAAAACTTTTGTCATCACATTACCACCTCTTAGAACTTACGACCCACTCAAACCCAAACCAAAAGTGTTGAAGAAACCAAAATTTACACCTACCATCATGTGTCAGGACATGATGTAGAGAAATGCAAGGCTTTGAAAGCCTCTCTTGTTTAGTTGTGTCCTCATGAAGAAAACTTTGGTGATGATGATCTTCTTTAAGGACCACATTTCACTAGTACCAGTTTCCATAGTTCTTCCCTCATTGCCTACTCAATGACCAAAATCTCCACCCCCACAACTCCTAGATCCATCCCCAAGATTTGAAATTAACATGGTTCGTATCAGAGAACTAGCCAAACCTCCACCCAAATGTTGGTCTGCCCAACTAATTTCACAATGATCCTTCCCACCTCTTGGCTTCTGCCATTATTATCGTTAGACCTTTCATGGCTCACCTACTTCATCTACCTCCCCACCTCAAATCAACATGATCCACATTGCTACCCGCGCTCAGAACATTAAAGGCAAGGAAAGGGAAACCGACTCACCAACCAACCCTATAGCCAACATACCATATGTACCCACACCTAAAGTCACTATCTGCGGCCCCACATATCCTATTTCTAATAGGGTTACATATCACGTGATGCTCAAACAATTACACTAATCATCCCTCAAAATATCCCTATATGACCTCATCCAAACCTCTGAATCCCATCGTCAAGCTATCATGTAGGTTATTCAGTCTATTGAGGTTTTACCCAATGACCGTACACCCGTAGCCTCCATTATTACACCTCATCATGTAGCCTATCTCACCAAATTACCACCTTCTTCTACACCTCCACCTACTCACCAAGTAGCCACCCTCATCATATAGCCTATCTCACTTGGTCTTACACTGACATGCCTGGTATTAACCCCACCATAATGGTCCACAATATTGTAACCATTCTTGATGCCTAATCTATAAAACAAAAGTTGAGGAAAATGCACCCTCGCATTTCTTTTCTGGTCAAATAAGAACTTCAGCATCTTCTTTCTCGTTTCCTTCATCTCACCCATTGATTATCCCTGATGGATTTCTAACATTGTCCCTGTCACTAAGGTGCAATAGGGGAGACTTCACATTTGCACAAATTTCCATGACCTCACCCTAGCTTTCCCAAATAGACGAATTTCCTCTACCCAGTATTGACCAATTGGTTGACCTTACTACTTGTCACGAGATGCAATCACTCATGGATTGTTTCTCCGGTTATAATCAAATCTTGCTTGCCCCTAGAGGATCAATACAAAATCACATTCATCACCCCTTCGGGGGACCTTGTGTTATCGAGTTATGACTTTTGGCCATAAAAACACTAGTTCCACATATCAACGGGCTATGATTTACATATTCTGTGACATCATGCACTATATATTGGAAGATCACGTAGTTGATCTCTTTGCCAAATCTAAATGTTATTCCGAGGACCTCACTGTCCTAAAATCCATCTTTGACTATCTCATTAAGTATTGTGTTTGAGCTTTAGCCCAAGAAGTGTGTCTTTGTGGTTCTCTTATGAAATCTCATGGGATTTATCGTTTCATTACATTGTATAGAGGTTAACCCTGCTAAAGTCAACAGCTATTCTCAAAATGCCTCTACCCAATAATCTATAGAAACTCCGTAGCCTACAAGGAAAGTTGCAATCTATTTGTCATTTCATTTTACAACTTTCATGATTCGATGTTAACTGTTTAATCATCTTCTCAAAAAGGGTGATGTCTTCCTTTAAATGGGACGATGACTACCACAAAGCTTTTAACACCTTAAAAAAATACCTTCTCTAACCAACGGTACTCATTCCACCTAAATATGATCAACCCTTCTACCTATAAATCTCTAATACTGATCACTCCTTAGGGGCCATACTTGCTTATCGCGATGAACAACATAGGGAGCAGCTGGTTTATTACCATAAGTCGTACTCTTATGGATTATGAAGCATGATACACCCATTGTTAAAAAACTATTGCTTAGCCTTAATTTTTGTTGCCCACCCGAACTCTACGCCATTACCTACTTAACCACAAAACCTATGTTGTGACCAACACTGACCCCCTTACACTTCATGTATGCCTAAACCTTACCAAGATCAATGTGCCTCATGCTGGCTCATGCTTCTATCCAACCTCAAACTCAAATTCATCTATAAAAATTCCATTAAGGGACCAAGCTATATTGCCGACCAATTGGCCAATGCACCTATATCTAGGGATCAACCCTCTAACTTTGACTTTCTAGATGAGTCTATTACTACCCTTTCCCTAGACAAACCCGCTTACCAAATGACACTCTTCTTCGATGGTTCTAAGTGTCAGCATGGGGGTGGGGGTTGGTGTTATCCTCATTCTTCTTGATGGTGAACCCATGCCTTTGTCTTTCAAACTCGATTTTGATTTTACAAACAATATATTACTGAATATGAAGCACTCGTATTGGGTCTCCAAGCTTGCTTATGCCTTAGATGTTAAGTCAATCAACATCTTTGGTGATTCTCAATTGGTCATAAACCAAGTCAATGGTATATACCAGTGTCGTAATGAGATACTTCAAAAGTATAAGCATCATGTGGACATACTTTTAACCACCTTTGACCGTTATGCCCTTCAAACCATCCCACGTTCTACCAACAAATTTACAGATACCATGGCCTGCTTGGCTTCTCATATACCTGCTTCACCCACTTACTCTAAAATCTTTGTCACCATACAAAGACTCCATTCACCTTCTTATTTACCTCGTGAAGTTTACTCCATTGAAACCGCTACTCCTGACCCGAGTGACCTTTGGTATAAACAATACTCATACTATCTTTCCCTCTCCATCTTACCTCCCAACCTCACTTGTACTGAATAATGCACCTCTTGTAAAAGGGTATCTCATTATGTCATCATGGATGTACTCCTCTATAAGTGCATGGTTTTGATGGTATTCTCTTATGGTGCCTTACAAGTTCTGAAATTCCCTATACCATTAAGGAACTTCATTATGGCATATGTTGAGGTCACTTCAGTGGCCTTGCTATTGCTAAGCATATTCTTTTCCCGGGCTATTACTAGTTGACCCTTAACCATGATCAAGTTACAACTAGGTTAAGCATTGTGTAAAATGCCAACAACATGCCAACCTTCATCATACACCCATTCATGCATTATAGGTCACACGTGACCTTTGGCCCTTCTCTTAATGGGGTTTGGATCTTGTCAGAGAGATCAATCCCCATTCTTCCCAGAGACATCAATGGATAATCACCGCTACTGAATATTACACCAAATGGGTTGAAGCCATACCTCTCATCTCCATGAAAGCTAAGAAAATATGTGAGTTCATTAATCATCACATTATCTGTCACTTTGGCATTCCACATCACCTCATCACTGATAATGGAAAACAATTCAAAAATAAAACCTTGTGGAAACTTTGTGACGCCTTCGGTATTAAACTAAGTTTCTCATCACCTTATTACCCACAAACCAATGGCCAAGCTGAATCCACTAATAAAACCCTGAAAAAAATTCTCATGAAAGTGGTTACTGATACTAGGAAGGACTGGCATATGCACATTCCTTTCTCTCTATGGGCATACCATACTAGTATTCACACTTCCACTACTACCACTCCTTTTTCTTTGGTCTAAAGTACAGAGGTTGTTCTACCTCTCAAAGTCTAGATTCCATCTCTTCATATTTCTCTCTATGACATGCTCAATGATGATGACTTTCACCAGGACCATTTAGCATAACTTGAGTTATTAGATGAATGTCGTCTTAATGCTCTTGACCATCTCCATGTTTACCAAAAAATGTATCAAACGTGCCTATGACAAACGTGTTCATGAACAAACCTTCCAAGTTAGTGATCTCATCCTGAAGGAAAATCAACATGTAACAAAAGAAGAAGAAAAGTAAACAGGGAAAATTTTCTCCTAATTGGCTTGGACTGCATACATCGTGACTCATTGGCTATGGATCAGGTTCTTATCATTTATCTTCACTTAATGGTAAACCCAAACCTGAGCCCCTTAATACCTTGCATCTTCAACCATTCTACTGTTGAATTTCAGTCCTACCTCACCTTCTACCTCTTTTCATGTTCATCCCTTGAGTGCCATTCACTTCCCTCCTTTCACTACGTCCATCCCCAATGATTAAACAAGAATCATATGTGTACCCGTCACTCTTTTACCCTCTCTTAAATATGTGTACCATAGCTCTGCACATGGCATGATTCTCATGGATGGACTTTTATCTACTTTCAGATGAGATCCCATGGTTGTTTCACCTTACTTTCAGAACAAGAATATGATTCTTCACCTTAGTCTTGTCCATGACTTAAAAGCCCTCACATGGGATCCAACTCCTTGAGTCAAACTTCCAATAAAAATATGACTCCCTCAAAAAGGACATCTTTCTCTCTATATCACTTGTTATAAATAGATTGCTCCCTCGAAGGACAGCTATGTAAAGCTTGCTTCAAAAATAGTAAAAAACCGAAGCTTCTGCACTGATCAGCTTCGAAGACCTCAAGGAGTTAATTTCCTCATCCCATATAGACTTCCCACATCGATCAGTCTATCTCAAATACAAGTTAAAAATAGAAATGTTTTTTGTCATGGATTTGCTCATTGTGATCTTGGATCTCTTGCCAAAAGGCATGCTACCTCATACCATATAACCTAACCATTTTTCACCTTCTCACCATTTGTCACCTTCATTTCCTACTGCCTCAAGGGACCTGCTAGAACTATGACATTTGGTGATCATGTGACTATTCTTCACCTTTAGAATAATCAATCATGCAATTTCTTTAGGGTCTTATGTTCACCAACCTATCTAAGGTATGATCCACCCATTATGATCCTCACCAATTAGGTGGCTCTCTTTCCTCCTCTTATCTTTTAACTTCTTCATTATGTATTGATCATCCTATAAAGGACTAGACCCTCGACGCTTATCTCTAGGAAATTTTCCTCTTTCACCACAATCAACTTAAAATCACCCATACCAATGTTCCCATAATTCAACCATGCCTAACCAAAACCTAGACTCAATCATGCCTATAACCTACCGATCCATTCTTCTACCTTCTCGCATTTTTCCCTAGCTTATGGGAGAACTACATCAGCCTGAGGTCCCCTATTCACTAGGACTATGTAGGCAGCACTTCGAGGGCATGGGGCCCTTGGAGGTTAGCTCAGCCACTCTCTACCCTAACCAATTCAATCTCCCCCTTTCCTACTCATATTCTACCCTAGTTAGTTTCCTTTTTATATCAATAATTGGAAATTAAACAGAAATAACCAACAATTGCTTCACATCCATTTACCATCATCACTCATAACATTCATTATGTCTACCATTTCTTTCCACCATTATCATGCATTTTACTATCTACATCATCTTAACGTATGATCCATTACCATCATTAATCTGCACAAACCAATGAATTAAAAACCCAACCAATCTCAACTCAAACCTACCTCAAACCATGCCTAAACTTCATCATACCTAAGTCAACCTGACTTAATCCATGCCTATGACCTGACTCCATCCATGCCTAAACCAAAAACCTAACTCAATCCATGCCTATGACCTAACTCCATTTATGCCTAAACCAAACAACCTGACTCAATCCATGCCTATGACCTAGCTCTATCATGCCTACACTACTTGGTTTCCATCACATATACAAATCATAATAGCAATTTACACACAACCATATATACATCATGCCATAATCACCATCATCTCTATAAATAAATCATCCAAACATGTGTATCCATATACATGACTCTCAAATATCTTTGGCACGTAGGCCGGTGTATATAACAAAATCTCAAAAAACTCTTATGTACATCCTCACTATCTTTGGCACACAGGCTGGTATATATGTAAAATATGATGTCAAAAATAAACTAATCATACATGGAGCTCAATCATCTCCCCATCTGATATCCAAGCCTATCTCATCTATCTCCTCCTCTACTCCTCTAGCCTAATGTCCAGCTGACCTCCCTCTACCTTACCCTGGTCTAGCCTCTTGATGGTCCTACCTCTAGAGCTAGCCTCCTGTGCACTAGTGGCATCACCATGACCCGAGCCCCTGGGATTGCTGGCCCCCTGTACTCTCCACACTATGTGTGGGAGATCTACTCCTCTCACTCAAGGCCTGTTGTGCTCTGTGCTCAGAATATGATAAGACATATATCCACGCTACTGCCATCAAGTGATCCTAGTAGTATCTCACCTCACCCATGGCATCTCTCAATCTAGCTATAGGTACTGTCTGTGGTGGTGCCATCAGCCTCTGACCCTTCCCTACTCCTACCTATGAATAATGGGACCCTGTCCCTACCCTGTGGTGGTGCCATCGGCCCCAGAGCCTGCACCTGTACCTAGGCCTAAAGGGCCACTATCTATGCCTATGTAGCAACCAACTGGCCCTGTAAACCTATAACCTGTCCCTGCACCATGGCCAACTGGCCCTGTAAACCTATCACCTATAGGGTGGCTACCTACTTTACCTCCATCTCCATCTCCACCCTCTCCCTCTCCCCTTGGTGTGGGTACTGGTCCCTATACTCCCTATGCCTGAAAAGTGGCCACCTGTGCCTACAGAGTCACAACCTATGCCTCATCCCTTGTCACATGTCCCTGTACTATGCCCAATTGGGTAACCAAGGTAGCCACCTATGCCCCTCTAGGGCATCTCTATGAACTGTGATGGTGGCTAAATCTGGCTGCCCCGGCCTCGGTGGTACTGACTTGTAGCTATGTAGCCCACCACTATCTATACCTGATCTATCACCCCAACATCATCTATCTGTTGATCAATCGGCTGCTCCTCCTACCCGGTCGGTAACTGTAGGTCATGGTGGAGACATAGGCATCTCCACATCATCTCTCCTATACTGTGGGAAGGGTGGGGAGTATATCCTATGGCAAACCCAAACTGTCGTCTGACCCAGTCTATGGTATCATCTCATGCTCCCCTGCCTGCTGCCCGCTCTATCCACCTATAAATCTGTAACCAATCAGCTTCACCACCATCTTCCTGAATGAAGGGAAGCCCACATATGGCCTCCAAATGATGTCCATTCCGGAAAACCCCTCCAGTAATCACATGTAATAGGCTACATCATGTGTAGCTCTCACCGCTCGGTGCTCTCCCATAACCGACACCCATCGCCTATAGCCCACTCGAACAAAACTTGGCTTGAATGCATCAACCCATAGGGCATAGCAACTGGGTGCATACACACAACAATGTGCTCATAGGCCCAATAATGTAATAGGAATGTGTAGCACAAGATGAATCACTCGTAGTCACCCATAAGCCCACAGCTCCCTGTATAGCTGTACCAATAATGCAGGCACCCATGCAAAATGAGTCCTTCTCTCCACCATGTTATGTAGGACCCCCATCAGTGACCATGGGAATCTCCCACCCTCTACATTTGGTAGTGAAAAATAACAATAGGCTACCTCCATCAGAAGCACTACTAGCCTCATCTCCTCGGGGTAGGCTCGGTACATCACCCCATAGCTCATACTGGCACTGTGGAATCCTAACAATGTCAGCCCCTCTCCAAACACTGGTAACAGTAACTCCTCGGATGCCTCTGAGGAGATTGAGTAAACCTGTGTACCCACTATAGGTAGTCGCAGGATCCTATAAACATCCTCTAGGGTGATCATGATCTCACCTATCAGTAAATGGAATGTATTGGTCACTGAATCCCATCTATCGATGAGGGAAACCATCAAACTCACCTCCTATACTACGTGTCGGTAGTGTCTAAACCTAATTAGGCCCACATCTGCAACATGGATCCACTCCTTGCATGTCGTACTCCCCATATCTCCACAAGAAAGGGAGGTACCCTATGCCTCATCTATAGCTAGTCCATAGCATGCATACAACCAATCATATTATTAACACTTGACCACAATGCATGCAACCTTTCCACCCCCACTATACCGCTTACCCTAACTAAATCAACCTTTCACCTATATCTATGCCCTAAATCAACACTACCTATCTACCCATGCCTCAGACCCTCACCTACTTTCATTTTACCTATCTACCCATGCCTCAAACCCTCACCTATTTTCATTTTTCCCCTCTCACCGATCTTCCTTATTCACCACCTACCCATACCCATACTCTTCCCCCTACCTAACTCTCCCTACCCCTACATATTTATCCATAACCCGTCTATTTTAGCTCCTTGTGGGCCTGCCTCTCTAGCCTTCCCACTGGCATCGGTCATCATCGACTGACCACAGTCCAATAATAATTGGCATCGGTCACCATATCTGTGACCGATACAAGTCCTCACCCACTGATGCCAGCTAAGAGCTAACAGACGTCGGTCACTGTCATGGTGACAAACCCTGTAACGCCCTACCCTATTTCTACCTACACTTCTCCTTTCTACCCATTTCCCCCACCAATGTCTACCCAATACCTATTCCCACCCCTCATTTACCTAAATCTACCCTCCCTTGTTCCCCTTTTCTCATTACATTCCTCGCATTCAAATTTTAAATATTCCCCCCCCCCCAAAACCCACTTTCCTCCTACTTGATTTCTATCCTCCACCTACTCAAAACAAACAACAATATGAATGGGATTTTACCTCATCACGATTGCCATCTACGTGGTGGCACCTTAGGCTACTACGTAGGTCCACCTGATCCCTCTCCTACCTCTACCATCACCGATTGCCCGCTGGCTCAATCACCCAATCAAATCAAATCACCACGAGCTCGTAGACCCACTTATTGACCAATGATTACTCGCTCTGAAGCTCGCCAACTCAGCTCTCCATGTCATTTGGTCACTTTCGACCTCTTTATCTCTCTCTTTTCATTTTCTCCTATGTGGAAAATGACAAATGATTTTCAAAAATGTGGCACTTTTTCTTTTATAGCCTTCCCGACTTGAATGACGATGGTTTCACCTTGACGACATTGGTCCTGTGCCCTAACCTACCATGTGGTCAGTTCATGCCGACTGACATCGGTTAATTATGACTATTGTCGGTTATCCTGCTTAGTCTTATTACTACCCATTACCCCTAATTTGTTGGCCTGAATCCTTTCTACCTTACCCACACCTAACTTGGACATTTCCCTTTACCCTCCTCACCTCATCATTTACACCTAACCTCTTCATCATTTGGGACTCATTATTTTACCCATACCTCGGCCCTACCTATGTCGTGACCTAGCTACTTGGACCTAGAACATTTCTAGTGACCTGTGACCTCATGTGCTCGCTATACCTTGCGACACTGTTACCCATGTTGTTTGACTAATGACCTTACCTTGCCTCTTTTCGTGACCGTTTATCCTAACCCAACCTTTGGTGTACCAGAACATACCTAAACATTCCTGCACCTAACCTGCGTTGTGTTTCCTGACCATATCCTATACCTTTGATACCGAATCACCTCAACCTTGTTTGGATAAACCTATCGACCTTAGAAATGTAGAGTTTGCATGCTCTTCAACCTGGTACTGTGCTACAGTTTATACATGTGTGTGCGTGTGTTTGACTATTACTACCTTTGACCCTAACCCATTACCTAGATTAACCAATTGGACCTTTACCCTTTACCCCTCATTGTCCACCATTCCTCTTCATCACATTCACCTTTTATCAAACCACTCACCAGATTCTATCTTCTGCCTCATCAGTTCCTAGTTTGAGGGGGATCACCTTCACCCACACATGGGGCAACCACATCTTATTTTTTTCAGCATCGCTTACCAATACAAGCTACGCAACAAAAAAGGGGCAAAATGTAGACACCAAAATTGGGTCACACTCCCCTTGGTCCCTCATCAAATAACCAACTCGAACACACTCACCCAACCATGGCCCCCTTACACCCCACACTAATATTAATTTAATTAAATTAATCCATGTCCTCATAATATTTATTATTTAATTATCCTAATTAAGATAATTCCCACACCACCACCTCACCTATACACCTCACCTAGGCACCTCACCCCAAATCTATTCTTAGTATGTTTCCATAACTAACTAAGACCTAACTAAACCCTAAAAATCAAAGCCTACATTCCCTCTAACCACATTCCCACCCATTAGAAAATAAGCTTCTATTCTAATCCGTGATAAATAAACTAACTGGATCCAAGAAATCAAGCAGATCTACCCATTTTAGTAAACCTAGGAAATCCCACCTAACCGATGCCGGTAACCTAAACGTCGGTCAACCCAGAACCATCATTGGTTACCTTTTATTCCCTTTGGTAACCTTATTTGGAGGTTGGCACATTTATGAGAGAAAGAGAGAATAATCACATCTACATGCAATCAGAGCGAGCATTCGTTCACACCTAGACATGCAAAACCATCCAAGTCAAGATTTGATTCAACCAAGCAAGGAGAAAAGCCTAGGTAGCTCGAGAAAGAGTCTCCCATCAACCGGTGGACCTTCACTAGAAGAAATATCTCACCACCATCTCCACTCTTCACCCACAGTCGACTAGTAGAAAATTCCAAGTAAGTATACTTGCTCTATTCAATCTAGTTTTGTTTGAATACTTTCAGTATTTAGATTCTTCTATGTGCTATTACTTTCCTAGCCACTCACACTTTCCTCTCTAATAACTATCCCCCTATACCTCTTCCAAAACCCCTCAAAACCCCATCCTATAAACCCAACACTCCATTCTGACCTACCCAACCCTTTGTGCAATCAAAAAGAAGATCCAAAATCCATTCTATAACATCTCCCACTTTCCCACAGTCACCAGTGTTGGTATCCCTAAACCACCGTCAATCTAGCCTCTACCGACGTCAGTCTACCTACCTGATACTGTCTCTTTGTTACCATTCACCAACTTACCCATCAAATCCTCCCTAACTTCACCAAAACCCCACTAGACCTGCCCTTTGACCTGCATAACCCTACCCACACCTCCTAGACACCTCACTCAGTTCCCCATCAACCTGGAAAATAGACCCAGACCCCTGTTCTTGACCCCTGTCATTTCTTCAGTGACCTGATAGTCGGTCATAACTAACGGGCATCGGTCATGGATTAGACCGGCATCGGTCTCTATGTCTATCAACATAGTACAGACCAACAACCTACCTAATTACTTCCTAAGATACCTATAATCACCTGTGACCTTCATCAGATCTCTGTCAAACCTGTAGAAACCCAAAACCATTTTCCCGAACTTTGGATCTGATCCTAACCTATTCTGTTAGATTAGATTTTTCTTATTGTGTTTATATGAGATGCCTAAATCATATTGACTACAGTAGGACAATATTTACCTTATTTCTCGCATTAATTTGTTTACAAACAGTGGATTGATAGCCTTCTAGGGAGTATCACACTTCCTGGAACTAGCATACGCTAGGCAGTCCACTGCATATACTATTTAACTTCTATTTGGTGGTCTTGTTGTTTATTTTAGGTAGTTCCTCCTAGCCAAAAGGAAGCTCTCACGATCAGTTGTGGATCAAGAAGTCATACACGTGCAACAACCTTCAACCAGCTTCAATAGGTATTCCTCCTAGCCCTTTTACCCTTATCTGTTTCA
This sequence comes from Taxus chinensis, assembly GCA_019776745.2. NCBI lineage: Eukaryota > Viridiplantae > Streptophyta > Pinopsida > Cupressales > Taxaceae > Taxus > Taxus chinensis. The sequence continues at coordinate 768,813,606 of CM034153.1, forward strand.
TCACATTCCAAGAAACACTCTAAGAATTAGGTGAAACATTTTGGCATGCCTGGTGGGACCCATTCAAGGTTCCTTGCATTTCTTCATTTCTAGGTGAAATTTTTATGTTTGTTTCCTTTCCGAAAGGTTCTCACATTAAATTTCTCCCCTAGAATCTTCTCTTCTTTCTATTATCTCAAAGCAATTGTGTTTTGGTGCTATAAAAAGAACTCTTCTTCTCTTTCATTTTTACTGCATTAGTGAAAGATCATATTCTCTCTTGTTCATCTTTTGTGATCATCAAATTTAATATTTTGATTTGGGCTTAAAATTAACGGAATTTCATTCTACTTTACTGCATTAGCTCACATTAAATGAGGGAAACCTATATGCTGGAAGTCATGCCAACTGATGGTTGACAAACAGAATCATAGAAAAACTTTCTTTCTCTTTCTCTCTCTTTGAGTCTTACCAAACATCACAAAAATTAAAAAATACACACATTCTTAAACAACATCTCTACCCAGAATAAGTCTGTAGGTGATCACATGATCATGGTATAGTAGGCACCCTAGCTCGTTACTTATGTCAAGTCATTATCTCATAGGATGGCCCACCCCCACCATAACATAACCTGAAACCTCTCCTTTTAGATCTCCTTCTTCGTAGGAAGCCTTCCTCACCAAAAAATCTATGTTCTAAAGTTCATGAGTCAATCTTCTAAATAGCATAAGTTGAACAAACATAATAGAAAGAGCACTCTTAGGATCATATTTTTCTTAGTGTTTCTGCTTGGCTTGTAGTTTTGAGGTGAGAGGACACATTCTTCATCTTTTTATTTCTCCTTGCACGCTCCTCATCATAGTTGGTGTATTCCAACTTCGTCTGAGTGTGCCTATGGACCCCATTCTTATCATTCTCAGAGTTTTGGGTTTGATTCCACACTTGATTTTAAATCACAACCACCTTTTTCTTCATCTTTGTTTCAATTTCATAGTAACCGGTGTTCGGTCCAATGACCATCATCGTCGGTTACCCTCTGACCGTCACTAGTTTTATCCAACCAGCATCGGTTTACTGTTCTTTTGGTTAACCTACCCAAAAGGACACCTGTTTCATATTCTTTATTGTTCACAGTCTCTGTAACTCTCAGCATCTTCTCTGTCTTGATAAAATCCATCCTACAACTTATCTACCTGGTAGATTATTCAGTCTTTTGCCTTGTTTGACAAACTATTCTTTTTCCACAGTGACCGACCGCGGTTACCTCTAACTGACATCAGTTTACCCTAACTGGCATCGGTTAGCTTGTGTAATTTTCTAGCTGACATTTTTACCCAATCCACCTACCATTACCTATTTTTCCTATTTTTGCTGTATTTTTGTGTCATTTATAGAAAGTAGTCCTACCAAATCAGCACTTGTTCACATGAGTGCTGACTCATAGCCAAGCAAATTCCCTCATATTCCACGCTAGTTGTCAACCACTCCCACCTAGTCCTTCACCACCTTCCATTCTATCACCCATGGATCCTACCACAACCTATCACTATTGCCATAGGTGACGAGGAGTTCACATGACTCCTTGATCAAAACCCTATCCTTACAGTTCTACCTTTCCCACTCATCCACTCGAGATGCTTCAGGTCAGTTGATATATGTCATACCCATATCTATCCCCCTGACTCTCGTTCCTACTTCTGCGTCAGTCCCTTCTAGCTCTGCACTACCGCACCTGCCTTGCCCCTAGTCATTTCACAGCTTAGGCCTTATACTTGCTATGACCACTGCATCTGCCACATCTATTACACCCGCAACATCCAATATACCTTTCGTCAACCACCCAAAACATAACCTCATCCGTGCCTATTGTCTCACATATACCCATAGCAACACAACCACCCCCGGTGTCGATGACCCCTACCCCATTTCAAAACATTTTCCTTTCTATTCCACAGTCCTTAGCCCCCATCACTACTAGGGTCACCTCAACCCTTCCACCTTCATATATACATACTATCACAACCTCCCATTTCATCTATCATTCATTCTAGTATGTGCCCCCTATCTCACTCCCTCATTCTCAACCTACCTATTTGGCATCACCATATACTGGAATGCCACCTCCATCATATGTCCAACACCAACCCTCTTATGCTACAGGAGGTACCCATCCATCACCACCTACCAATGACCTCATCAAGTTAATGATGGAAAAGATGCAGACACTGGAGGCATTGGTTTCTGGCTCATGCAACTCTCTCACCTACAATGAAATTTGCAATGAGCCCATACACCTGTCCATTCCTATTCATCCATATCCCGTACATTGGGAGATGCCTAAATTTAACCGCTTCAATAACAAAGAGGACCCAAAACAACATTTGTGGTCTTTTAAACATGGGTGTTATCTAATCACCCATGATGATGCTTTGCTTCTGAGGACCTTTCCCATGTCTCTGACCAGGCCCGTGTTAGACTGGTATAGTGGATTACCTAGACATTCTATCTACTCATTTAATCAGGTAGCCCAAGCCTTCTTGGATCACTTCTCCATCAACATTGTTAAGAAGGTTACCATGACTGACCTCTACTCTACGCGTCAATATGACGATGAGTCTATCACAGATTTTTTCACTCGTTGGCATAGCCTGATCAATCAACTCACATTCTAATTACCACAAACCGAACTCATAGAGATATCTTCATGCAGGCTTGTGCTAGACATATTTCACTGACCTCTGCAGGTGCAAACTTTCCAAACCTTCAATGAGGCATTCACCATAGCACAGAAAACTAGAGATTTGGGCCATCAAAGAAAAGAAAATCCAACTATGAAATAAGAATGTGACATTTAAGTCAAATGATACCTCTTCTTCTTTGAAACCACAGAATAATTTTTCAAAAGCCAAGGGAACTGCTAACGCAGTGGTACTCAAGGCCAGCCCAGCTCATCCATCAAATCAGGCTAAGCCCTCATCTAATCTTTCCCCTGTCTATAACTTTTCAATTCAGACGAGAACAACAGAAATACACCCCAATTGGGGAGCCTTATTCTTCTATTTTAGAAAATCTCATTAAAGCTGGGGCCATCACCCTTCCTCCTATAAAACCACACACTAGTTTTGATCCTGCTTGCCCCACACGTGTGTGGTATAAAGAGCACGACTTCTGTAACTATCATTGGGTAAAAGGTCATAATGATGGAAATTGCATCACTTTCAAGAACATTGTCCAGGAAATGCTCGAGAATGGTGAGTTAGTCTTGGATAATCCGAATGCACCTGCCAACCAAAACCTACACATTTTCAAGAAACCATTTCCTAATCATGCCCCTTCTTCTGACCAAACTGGGGAGACCTCAACTAATGATAGCAATACCCACGAGGTCCATGCTATTTTCAGTGATGCACCAGTTGCTTCCCAACTACCTCATATTCCTTCCATAGAATAAATCCTATCCCAAAGTCCTCCACCTACACATGAACCCACTTCACCTATTCCTCCACCCATAGAGGAACACCCTTCATCTCCTCCCTCAATGTGAAGGAGCCTTCTGTTAACATCGAGACCACTTCGCCTTTGGCTTCTCCACCTAGAGAGTTGTCACCAACAGTACCTCTCTGACCCATGGGAGATGCTTTTTCATCTCCTCCACCCACAGAGGAGCACCCATCATCTCCTCCACCTATCAAAGATCCAGTAGAAATGTCGTTACCTCTAGGTGACCATTCTCCATCAACCACCCAAGATCCTATGCTGACTTACTTTTGACTCTCTTACCCATACAGAGGCTGAAGCTAGTGATTTCCCTTGTTTCTAAAACACATTTTACGGGGAATCACCATTGGATCCACATTGACCTCACCCACAACAGTGTCATTCTCACGCTTAGCCAATCACGTGGATTATGTTGATAGAGCCTTACTTTGGGGGCGACTTCTACTTCCTGTCTCAACACAAATGCAGATGTCACTAGCATTGACACCTCCACTATCTATCCAAAAGTGTTTCAGCCAACTGAACCATGAACACAACCAAAATTATCTCACGATACTCACTCATGGCTCAACTTCACACTCCATAACCCAACATGCATCTACATCCAAACCCACACCTACATCATCTTCCTTGCCTAAACCTATTACTACTTTAGGGGTCATCCCAACGGCTAGCCTTACTCGTCCACCCATCAAATTAATTTTAGGTATGTCTTCCAAAACTAACACTAAACTTAACTCGGCCCCTAAACAAAAGAATCAATCTCCTAGACCTCATACCCTAAACTCGCCAAGCATACCCTTATCACCTTCACCTCTTCCACCAATCCTAGGACCTCACCCCTCGACCCTGGTTAAGAAAACCCCATCCACCGGTAAACCAAAAAATGCATTAACCCATTTCCCCATCAAATATCGCTAATATACCCAAGTGCCCCACATAAACTCCACCCTCACCTGTAACCCTTTTACCACCCATACCTCCAATACCATCAATAACATCTTCACCACCCACAAAACTTCCTTCCCTTTCCATCACACCTCCTACCCAAACCTACACCATCTACCTCCACAGCACCTCAATTACCCCCACGAGGTAACCCGCCCTCTTCCACCATCCGCTTTTCCCTCTACATCTCGTGTGCCCATATCACCTTTACCCAAGAAGGTGCAACCTAAAGGCAAAAATCCACTACCCTCCAATAAGGTAGTTAAACCAACCACACACTCTATTGTTAGTTCATCTACCATTCCCCTACCCAAACAGACATGACCAAAACATAAGACCATGGGCCAACCCTCTCCCCCTCTTGCAAATACTCTTCCTATGAAATCAACCACACCTATACCCAAACCCACATTCACCTTCCATTTTTGATCCACTAGCAGGAGCCTATGCCAAAATATTAACCAATCTCCTCAAAACTTTTTTCATCACATTACCACCTCTTAGACCTTATGACCCACTCAAATCCAAACCAAAAGTGTTTGACGAAACCAAAATTTACGCCTACCATCGTGTGTCAGGACATGATGTAGAGAAATGTAAGGCTTTGAGAGCCTCTCTTGTTTAGTTGTGTCCTCGTGAAGAAAACTTTGGCGATGATGATCTTCTTTAAGGAACGCATTTCGCTAGTACTAGTTTCCATAGTTCTTCCCTCATTGCCTACTCAACGACCAAAATATCCACCCCCACAACTCTTAGATCCATCCCCAATATTTGAAATTAAAATGGTTCGTATCAAAGAACTCACCAAACCTCCACCCAAATTTCGGTGTGCCCAACTAATTTCATAAGGATCCTTCCCACCTCTTGGCTTCTGCCATTCCTATCGTTAGACCTTTCATGGCTCACCTACTTCATCTACTTCCCACCTCAAATCAACATGATCCACATTGCTACCTGCATGCTCAGAACATTAAAGGCAAGGAAAGGGTAACTGACTCACCAACCAACCCTATACCCAACATACCATATGCACCCACACCTAAAGTCACTATTTCTAATAGGGTTACACATCACGTGATGCTCAAACAATTACACCAATCCTCCCTCAAAATATCCCTATATGACCTCATCCAAACCTCTGAATCCCATCGCCAAGCTATCATGTAGGTTCTTCAGTCTATTGAGGTTTTACCCAATGACCCTACACCCGTAGCCTCCATTATTACACCTCATCATGTAGCCTATCTCACCAAATTACCACCTTCTTCTACACCTCCACCTACTCACCAAGTAGCCACCCTCAACTTCTCAGATGAAGATATTGCACCACACCAAACTAATGACCTTGATCCAACCCTTTTCATCTCCATCCATATTGATAATATACATGTACGACATGTTATGATTGATGGGGGCACTAGCATTAACATCATCTCCTCCCATGCATTCGACCAAATGTGCATACCCAAAAAATTTCATGCATAAACATCCCATCATGTTACGTTCATTTAATGAGGCTATAACTTCTACACATGGCACCGTCATCTTCCATGTTTGTGTGGGCCCCTGTATTGTTCTAGAGTTATTTTACATCTTGGAGGGGGAGTTTCAATATAACCTATTGCTTCGTAGACCCTAGATTCGTGTCATGGGTTGTGTTCCTTCCACTTTGCATTGTTGTGTGAAGTTTGAGCATGAAGGACACACCTATACCATCTCAGCTAACCCATCACATTTCAAAACCTATAACATGCTTTACCGACCCAATGACGTGCTTGTACCCATTAAGGCATTTACCTCCATGACCACTTACTCTTCACCCACACCTCCACTCACTAGTGTTGTCGCTACCTCAACCGTGCCTAAATCCTCCATTCCTACCGCTGCCACGACCTCCATGGCCGACCTGTGAGCCTCCCAATTAGGTGTCTCCACCTCCAATCCAACCTCTAACACATCATCTATCCCAGCTACCCACATATCAACCATCAATCCTTAGAAGGAATTTTTCAACACCTCACTCTGGGGGAGTATCACCTATATAATGTCAACACATTCCTTACTCCACAAGATTATGGAAGCCCTTCACCAACACCCTCACTATGATCACCGTATAAGAGATCATCTCCCTTTACGGTCCTCCCCCACCTTCGCACTAATCTCACCTATGGGGGACTTGATACTTCCACTTATACACCTGAAACACCATCACAAACCCACCCCTTTTATGCCAACCTCCAGTCACTCACACCAATCACTACTTTGCCCACACCTTCCTACACCAATGTGTGTGGAAAGGTTTTGGTTTTGGATTTTATGAGCAAGGTCATCACACTGTTATTCCATGTACTACCCGCAAACATAACGACCATAGTGGTATCGACTTTGCTGAACTACCTACCAAGAAGACCCACATTGAACTCATTAAAGATATCGACCCTTCTCCACCTTCTTCACCTGCTCCACCTTCTTCACCACCTTTACCACCTTCACCAATAGAGTTGATGGATTCAGAATCCATTCCTCCTAAATTTTTGTTTTTCATAAACAACCATTTCCTTGGGACCCCCTGAATTATCAACATGAGGGCGAGGCCCACTCTTCTCTTTCCCTTTCTATATCTTGAAATGATCAATGATGATACACCTTCTATTAATGTTGTTTGATGTCAGGATGATGAATCTATACTCACCTATCTTGGTGTAGAAGACTCTTATATTCATCAGTCGTGACCATCTAAGATGCAAACTATGTTGAATGAATCGACTATCAAAGTCAACATCCATACTCAAGATGACCCGCACATTCTAAAGATTGGCCAATCTTTAGATATTGCTGAATAGGAAGCTATCACTTCTTTTCTCAAAAATCATAACCATGCTTTCACTTGGTCTTATGCTGACATGTCTGGTATTAACCCCACCATAGCGGTCCCACAATATTGTAACCATTCCCGATGCCAAACCTGTAAAACAAAAGCTAAGGAAAAAGCATCCTCAAATTGCTCTTCTGGTTAAAGAAGAACTTCAAACACCTTCATTTTTTTCCTTCATCTTACCCAATCGATTATCCCCAATGGATTTCTAACATTGTCCCTATCAAGCGACAGGGGGACTTTGAATTTGCATAGATTTTTGTGACCTCAACCTAGCTTGCCCAAAAGATGACTTTCCTCTATTCGGTATTGATCAACTGGTTGACACTACCACTAGTCACGAGATGCTATCAATCATGGGATGGTTTCTCAAGTTATAACCAAATCTTGCTTGCTCCAGAAGATAAAGAAAAAACCACATTCATCAACCCCCTTGGGGGACCTTCTACTATCGAGTCATGCCTTTTGGCCTTAAAACACTAGTGCCACATATCAGTGGGATATGAATTACATCTTCCATGACATCATGCACTGTATATTGGAAGATTGCATAGAAAATCTCCTTTCCAAATCTAAATGTCACTCCAAGCACCTCTTCGTCCTAAAAACCATCTTTGACCCACCTCATTAAGTATTATGTTCACCTTCATCCCAAGAAGTGTTTCTCCGCGGTTCTCTCGGGAAAGCTCCTGGGATTTATCATTTCCTTACATGGTATAGAGGTTGACCCTACTAAAGTTAAGGCCATTATCGAAATTCCTCTACCCCACTAACCTGCGGTGACTCCGTAGCCTGCAAGGTAAGTTCTAGTCTATTCACCATTTCATTTCATAACTTTCTGATTGATGTCAGCCATTTCATCATCTTCTCAAAAATTACTTTTTTAAATGGGATGATGACTGCCACAAAGCTTTTGAGGCCTTAAAAACAATACCTTCTTGAACCACCCATACTCATTCCACCTAAAGATGATCAACCCTTCTACTTATACATTTTCTACTACCGATCACTCCTTAGGAGCCATGCTTAGTCATCGCGATGAAAAACATAGGGAGTAGGCGGTTTATTACATAAGCCGTACTCTTCTAGACTATGAAACCCAATACACCCATGCTGAATTTTTTTTTATATCCTTAGTTTTTTATTGCCACCAAACTCCGTCATTACCCTACTCAACCACTAAAACCTATGTTGTGACAACACCAACCCCTTACACTTCATGTATACCAAACCTTATCAAAACCAACGGGCTGTACATTGGCTTATGCTTCTGGCTGACCTCAACCTTGAATTCACCCATCAAAATTCCATCAAGGGCCAAGATATTGCTGACCAATTTTCCGATGCACCTATTTTTGGGGATCAACCCTCTAACTTTGACTTTCCAAATGAGTCTATTTCTACCCTTTCCCTAGACGAACCCACTTACCAAATGACACTCTTCTTGGATGGCTCCAAGTGTCAGTGTGGGGGTGGGGCTGGTGTTATCCTCATTTTGCACTTGATGGTGAACCCATGTCTTTGTCTTTCAAACTCGATTTTGATTGTACAAAAAATATTTTTGAATATGAAGCACTCGTATTAGGTCTCCTAGCTACTTATGCCTTATTAAGTCCATCAAAATCTTTGGTGATTCTCAATTAGTCATAAACCAAGTCAATGGTATATACTAGCGTCATAATGAGATAATTCAAAAGTATAAGCATCATTTAGACATACTTCAGACCACCTTCGACCCTTACACCCTTCAAACCACCCCCACATTCTACCAACAAATTTACAGATACCATGGCCTGCTTGGCTTCTCAGATACCCGCTTCACCCACTGACTCTAAAATCTTTGTCACCATACAAAGACTCCAATCACCCTCTTATTTACCTCATGAATTTTAATCTATCGGAACCGTTGCTCCTCACCTGAGTGACCTTTGGTATAAACAATACTCAGACTATCTTTCCCTCTCCATCTAACCAACCGACCTCACTCATAATGGACAACGCACCTTTCTCAAAAGGGCCTCTTGTTACATCAGCATGGGTGGCCTCCTCTATAAGCATGGCTTTGACGGTATTCTATTAATATGCCTTATGAGTTTTGAAATTCCCTATACCATTAAGGAATTTCATGATGGCTTATGTGGAGGTCGCTTTAGTGGTCTTGCGATTGCTAAGCATATTCTTTGCCTAGGCTATTACTAGCCGACCCTTAACCATGATTGTTGCAAATACGTTAAGCAATTGTGTAAAATGCCAACAACATGCCAACCTTCATTATACACCCAGTCATGCCTTACAGGTCTCCCATGACCTTTGGCCCTTCTTTCAATGGGGTTTGGATCTTGTCAGAGAGATCAATCCCCAATCTTCCCAGTGACATCAATGGATCATCACTGCTACCGAAATACTACACCAAATGGGTTGAGGCCATACTTCTCATCTCCACAAAAGCTAAGGAAATATGTGAATTCATCAATCATCACATTATCTATCACTTTGGCGTTCCACATCGCCTCATCACTGATAACGGAAAACAATTCAAAAATAAAACCTTAACAAAAACTTTGTGATGCCTTTGGCATTCAATTAAGTTTCTTGTCACCTTATTACCCATAAACTAATGGCCAAGTGAAATCCACTAAAAAAACCTTGAACAAAATTCTCATGAAAGTGGTTAATGATACTGGGAAGGACTGGCATACACACATTCCTTTTACACTTTGGGCATACCGTACTAGTATTTACACTTCCACTAATGCCACTCCTTTTCTTCTGGTCTACAGTACAAAGGTTTTTCTACCTCTCGAGGTCTAAATTCCATCTCTTCGTATTTCTCTCTGTGACATGCTCAATGATGATGACTTTTTCCAGGATCGTTTAGCACAACTTGAGTTATTAGATGAACGCCGTCTTAATGCTCTTGACCATCTTCAAGTTTACAAAAAACATATCAAATGTGCCTATGACAAACATGTTCATGAACGAACCTTCCAAGTTGGTGATGTCATCCTGAAGGAAAATAAACATGTAACAAAAGCAGAAAAAAGTAAGCAGGGAAAATTTTATCCTAATTGGCATAGACCATACATCATGACTAGTGCCTATGGATCAGGTGCTTATCATTTATCTTCACTTGACAGTAAACCTGAACCTGGGGCCCTTAATGCCTTGCATATTCGACCATTCTACTATTGACTTTCAGTCCTACCTCACCTTCTGCCTCTTTTCAGGCTCGTCCCTTGAGTGCTATTCACTTCCCTCCTTTCACTATACCATCCCCAATGATTAAAAAAGAATCATGTGCATACCCATCACTCTTTTACCGTCTCTTAAATATGTGTACCATGGCTCTGCACATGGCATGATTCTCATGGATACTTTTCATCTTCTTTCAGACTGAGATCCCATGGTTGTTTCACCTTGCTTTCTGAACAAGAATATGATTCTTCACCTTAGTCTTGTCCATGACTTAAAAACCCTCACATGGGATCCAAATCCTTGAGTCAAAATTCCAATAAAAATATGACTCCCTCAAAAAGGACATCTTTCTCTCTACATTGCTACTATAAATAGACTGCTCCCTCAAAGGATAGCTATGTAAAGCCTGCTTCAAAAAAAATAAAAAAAAAGAATCTGAAGCTTCCCGCATCAATCATCTTCACGAAGACCTCAAGGAGATAATTTCCTCATCCCATATAGACTTCCGACATCGATCAATCTATCTCAAATACAAGTCAAACAAAAAATACTTTTTCGTCATGGACTTGCTCATTGTGATCTTAGATCTCTTGCCAAAAGGCATGCTATCTCATACCATATAACCTAACCATTTTTTCACCTTCTCACCCTTTGCACCTTCATTTCATACCACCTCAAGGGACCTATTGAAATTATGAAATTTGGTGATCTGTGACTATTCTTCACCTTTAGAATAATCCATCATGCAATGTCTTTAGGGTATTACATTCACTAGCCTACCTAAGGTATGGTCAACCCGTTATGATCCTCACCAATCAGGTGGCTCTCTTACCTCCTCTTATCTTTTAACTGCTTCATTACATATTGATTATCCTATATAGAACTAGACCCTTGACACGTATCTCTAGGAAATTTTCCTCTTTCACCACAATCAACTTAAAATCACCCATACCAATTTTCCCACAATTCAACCAAGCCTAACCATAAACCTAGACTCAATCATGCCTATAACCTATCGACCCATTCTCCTACCTCCTCACATTTTTCCCTAGCTTATGGGAGAACTACATCTTCCTGAGGTCCCCTTTTGCCGGGACTATGTAGGTAACACTTCATGGGCATGGGGCTGCTTGAAGGTTAGCTCGGCCACTATCTACCCTTACCAATTTCCCCCCTTTTTTCCTATTCACGTTATACCTGATTTTTCCTTTTGTATATCGACAACTGGAAGTACGATCTCAACACACAATAACTAATACAAATATCTACCATCCATGTTTCAAACATCATCATAACATTCACCCATTCATCATTTCATATTTCCACACACAACAATAATTTGGAAAACTACATCATCACGTATATCTACATTACCATTTGTTATCTGTATTTCCAATTACTTGCAATCTACACCAAAACCTGACTCCATCCATGCCTAAACTAAAAACCTGACTTCAATCCATGCCTATGACCTGACTCCATCCATTCCTAAACAAAAAATCTGACTCAATCAATGCCCATGACTTGCCTTAATCCCCTATGATCTGAATCAATCCATGCCTATGACCTGACTCCATCCATGCCTAAACCAAAACCTGACTTGATCCATGCCTATGACCTAGCTCTATCATGCCTACACTACTTGGTTTCCATCACATATACAAATCATAATCACAAGTTACACACAACCATATATACATCATGCCATAATCACCATCATCTCTATAAATAAATCATCCAAACATGTGTATCCATATACATGACTCTCAAATATCTTGTATCACACAGGCCAGTATATATAACAAATATCTCAAAAATTCTCATGCACATCCTCACTATCTTCGGCATGCAGACCGGTATATATGTAAAAAACATGATGTCAAAAATAAATTGATCATACACAGAGAGCTCAATCATCTCCCCATCTGATATCTAAGCATGTCTCATCTATCTCCTCCTCCATTCCTCTAGCCCGATGTCCGGATGACCTCTCTCTACCTCACCCTGGTCTAGCCCTTTGATGGTCCTGCCCCTAGGTGCTGGACTCTGTACACTAGTGGCCTCACCCTGACCTGACCCCTGGGCTTGCTAGCCCCCTATACTCTCCACACTATGTGTGCTAGATCTGTTCCTCTCACTCGAGGCCTACTATGCTCTGTGCTCAGCATATGATAAGACATATATCCCTGTTGCCATCAAGTGATCCTAGTAGTATCTCACCTCACCCATGACGTCTCTCAACCTAGCTATAGGTACTGTCTGCGATGGTGTCATTAGCCTCTGACCCTACCTTGCTCCTGCCTGAATAACAGGACCCTGTCCCTGCCCCGGTGGTGGTGTCAATCGGCCCCTGGAACCTACACCTATACCTGGGCCTGAAGGGCCACTATCTGTGCCTGTGTAGCTGCCAAGCTGGCCCTACAAACCTATAACTTGTCCCTACACTGTGGCCAACTGGCCCTATAAACTTGTTCACCTGCACTTGTAGGGCAGCTTCCTCCATCCCATCCATCTCCATCTCCACCCTCTCCCTCTCCCCCCAGTGCGGGTACTAGTCTCCGGCACTCCCTGTGCATCAAAAGTGGTCACCTGTTGCTAACAGAGTCACAACTTGTGCCTCGACCCCTGTCAGATGTCCTTGTACTATGCCCAACTGGGTCACCAAGGTAGCCACCTACCCCTGTAGGGCATCTCTCTGAACCATGATAGTGGCTAAATCCAGCTGCCCCGGCCTTGGCGGGTACTGCTCGTAGTTGTGTAGCCCACCACTGTCTATACATGTCTGTCACCTTGACATCATCTATTTATCAATCAACTGGCTCCTCCTCCTACCTGGTCAGCACTATAGGTTGTGGCGGAGACATAGGCCTCTCCACATCATCTCTCCTATACTGTGGGAAGGGTGGGGGTATATCCTGTGGTAATCCAAAACTGTCGTCTGACCAGTCTATGGGTATCATCTCATGCTCCCCTACCTGCCACCCCCTCTATCCACCTATAAATCTGTAACCCATCCAACTCCACCGCCATCTACCTATATGAGGGGAAGCCCACATATGGCCTCCAAATGATGTCCATGCTGGACAAACCCTCCAGTAATCACCTGTAATAGGCTACATCATGTGTAGCTCTCGTCGCTCAGTGCTCTCTAATAACTGACACCCATCGCCTATAGCCCACTCAAACAAATCCTGGCTCAAATGCATCATCCCGGGGCATACCAACTGGGTGCACACACACAATGTGCTCATAGGCCCAACAATGTAATAGGAATGTGTAACACAAGCTGAATCACCGTAGTCACCCATAAGCCCACAAATCCTTGTATAGTTTTACCAAGAATGCATCGGTGCCCATGAAAAATAAGTCTATGCTCTCCACCATGTCATGTAGAACCCCCATCAGTGACCCATGGGAATCTCCCACCCTCTACATCTGGTAGTGCAAAATAACAGACTACCTCCATCAAAAGCACTACCAACCTCATCTCCTGGGGTAGGCTCGGTACATCACTCTGTAGCTCATACTGGCACTATGGAATCCTAGCAATGCCATCCCCCTCTCCAAACACTTGTAACAGTAACTCCTCAAATGCCTCTGAGGAGATTGAGTAACCTGTGTACCTGTTATAGGTAGTCACAGGATCCTGTAAACATCCTCTAGGGTGATCGTGATCTCACCCGTCAGAAAATGGAATGTATTGGTCACCGAATCCCATCTATCGATGAGGGAAACCATCAAACTCACCTCCCAGACTACGTGCTGGTAGTAGTTTGACCCCAATCAGGCCCACATCTACAACATGGCTCCACTCCTCATGTGTCATGCTCCCTCATACCTCCATGAGAAAGGGAGGTACCCTATCCCTCATCCGTAGCTGGTCCCTGGCCTGCATACAACCAATCATATTATTAAACCTTGACCACACCTACATGCAACCTTGTACCACCCCCACTATACCACTTACCCTAACTAAATCAACCTTTCACCTATATCTATGACCTAAATCAACACTACCTGTCTACCCACACCTCAGACCCTCACCTATTTTCATTTTACCTATCTACCCACGCCTCGGTTCCTCACCTATTTTCATTTTTCCCCATCTCACATATCTTCCTTATTCCACTCCACCTACCCATACCCATAACTCTTCCCCCTACTAACCTCCCTACCTATCTATCTGTAACCCATCTATTTTAGCTCCTTGTGGGCTTACCTCTCTAGCTTTCGGACCGGCATTGGTCATCATCGACCGACCATGGTCCAACAATAACCAACATCGGTCACTACATAGCTGTGACCGATACCGAGTCCTCACCCACCGACATCGGCTAAAAGTGAACCGACATCAGTCACTGTCGCGGTGACAAACCCACGATGCCCTGCCCTATTTCTACCTACACTTTTCCTTTATACCCATTTCCCCCACAAATGCCTACCCAATACCTATTCCCACCCCTCATTTACCTAAATCTACCCTCCCTTGTTCCCTTTTCTCATTAAATTCCCTGCATTCAAATTTTAATATTTTCCACCCCAAAACCCACTTTCCTCCTACCCAATTTCTATCCTCCACCTACTAAAAAGAAACAATAATAGGAATGGACTCTTACCTCATCACACTGCCATCTGTGTGGTGGCACCTCGTTCCGCTGCACAAGTCCACCTAATTCCTCTCCTGCCTCTGCCATCACCGATTACCCGCTACATCTCCACCTAATCAAATCAATCATACCGCACTCGTAGACCCGCCTATCGACCAATGATCACTCGCTCTACAACTCACCAACTCAACTATTTGTGTCACTTGGTCACTTTCCACCTCTTTCTCTCTCTTCTCTTGTCATTTTCTCCTATGTGGCAAATGACAAATGATTTTCAAAAATGCAGAACTTTTTCTTTTTATAACCTTCCCGACTTGACCGGTGACGGTTTCACCTCAACCGACATCGGTCCTGTGCCCTAGCATACCATGGTCAGTTCATGGAGATTGGCATCAGTTAATTATGACCATTGTCGGTTATCCTTCTCATGCTTATTACTACCCATTACCCCTAATTTTCTATCATGAATCCTTTCTACCTCACCCACACCTGACTTGGACACTTCACTTTACCCTCCTGACCTCATCATTTACCACCTAACCTCTTCATCATTTAGGGACTCATTATTTTACCCATACCTCGACCCTACCCATGCCATGACCTAGCTACTTGGACCTGGAACATTGCTAGTAGTGACCTCATGTGCTTGTATACCTTGTGACACTGTTACCCGTGTTGTTTGACCTAATGGCCTTACCTTGCCTCTTTCCGTGACCGTTTATCTTGACCCAACCTTTTGTGTACCGGAACATACCTAAACATTCCTGCACCTGACCTACATCATGTTTCCTGACCATATCCTATACCTTGGATACCGGAATCACCTCAACCTTGTTTGGATAAACCTATCGACCTTAGACAATGTAGAGTTTGCATGCTCTTCAACCTGGTACCCTGTGCTGCAATTTATACATGTGCATGTGGTTGACTATTTCTACCTTTGATGCTGACCCCATTACCTAGATTAACTGATTGGATATTTACCCCTTTACCCCTGTTTTACACTTTCCTCTTCATCACATTCACCTTTTATCAAACCACTCACCGATTCTGTCTTCTACCCTCATCAATTCCTATTTTGAGGGGGATCACCTTCACCCACACATGGGGCAACCACATCTTATTTTTGTTAGTGTCACTTACCAATACAAGCTATGCAACAAAAAGGGGCAAAATGTAGACACCAAAATTGGGTCACACTCCCCTCAGTCCCTCGTCAAATAACCAACTTGAACACACTCACCTAACCATGGTCCCTTACACCCCACACTAATATTAATTTAATTAAATTAATCCATGTCCTCACAATATTTATTATTTAATTATCCTAATTAAGATAATTCCCACACCACCACCTCACCTATACACTCTCACCTACCCACCTCACCCTAAGACTATTCTTAGTATGTTGCCATAACTAACTAAGACCTAACTAAACCCTAAAAATCAAAGCCTACATTCCCTCTAACCACATTCCCACCCGTTAGAAAAGAAGCTTCCTTTCTAATCCGAGGAAAATAAAATAACTGCATCCAAGAAATCAAGTAGATCTACCCATTTTTAGTAAACCTAGGAAATCCCACCCTAACTGACAATGTTGGTCACCCCTAAACTGACGCTGGTCAACCCGGAACCATCATCGGTTACCTTTTATCCCCTTTGGTAACCTTATTTTGAGGTTAGCACATTTCTGAGAGCAAGAGAGAATAATCACATCTGCATGCAATCAGAGTGAGCATCCATTCATACCCAGACATCCACAACCATCCAAGCCAAGATTTGATTCAGCCAAATAAGGAGAAAATCCTAGTAAGCTCAAGCAAGAGTCTCCCATCAACTAGTGGACCTTCACAGAAGAAATCTCTCACCACCATCTCCACTCTTCACCCACAGTCGACTGGTAGCAAATTCCAAGTAAGTATACTACTCTATTCAGTCTAGTTTTGTTTGAATACTTTCAGTATTTATCTTCTTCTGTGTGCTATTTCCTTCCTAGCCACTCACACATCCTCTCTAGTAACTATCCTCCTATACTTCTTCCAAAACCCCTCAAAACTCTGTCCTAGCAATCCAACACTCTATTCCGACCTACCCAACCCTTTGTGTGATCACAAAGAAGATCCAAAATCCATTCTGCAACATCTCCCACTTTCCCATAGTCACCGGCATCGGTCTCCCTAAGCTGTTGTTGGTCAAGCCTATACCGGCATCGGTTACCTACCCGATATTTCCCCTTTGTTACCATTCACCAACTTAAACCATAACTCCTCCCCACTTCACCAAAGCGCCACTAGACCTACCCACTAACCTGGATCCCTACTCACACCTCCTGGACACCTCACTTAGCTCCCCATCAACCTGGAAAACATACCTAGACCCCTTTTCTTGAACCACCCTATCATTTCTTCAGGGACCGACATCGGTCACAACTAACCAGCATCTGTCCAGATTAGATCGGTATCGGTCTTTTTGTCTGTTAACATAGTACAAACTAGCAACCTACCTATTTACTCCCAAGTTACCTATAATCACATGTGACCTTCATCAGATCTTTGTTAGACCTACAGAAACCCAGAACCATTTACCCGACCTCCGAATCTGATCCTAACTTATCCCGTTAGATTATATTTTTGCTTATTGTGTTTATATGAGATGCCTAAATCATATTGACTACAATAGGACAATATTTACTTTATTTCTCGCATTAACTTGTTTACAAAAGTGGATTGACAGCCTTCTAGGGAGTACCACACTTCTTGGAACTAGCATACACTAGGCAGTCCACTGCATATACTATTTAACTTCTATTTGGTGGTCTTGTTGTTTATTTCAGGTAGTTCCTCCTAGCTAAAAGGAAGCTCTCATGATCAGTTGTGGATCAAGAAGTCATACATGTGTAACAACCTTCAACCAGCTTTAACAAGTATTCTTAGAGTGTTTCTTCGCATTCCAAGAAACACTCTAAGAATCAGGGTGAAACAACTTTCATTTGGACTTGGAAACTTCAATCATCTATTAAGATCAACATCAACCATCTCGCAGGTATCAATAAACCCCTTCGTCTTCTGAGGTCGTTTTATTTTTTTTTATTTCACTTTTCTACGTTAAAAATTAGAAAGAAAAAACTCTTTGGTTACATGCATATGATTTTCTAAATCATCTTTCCACCTATCTATACATTATATTAATGTAATATATATCATTTGGCCACCTTAATATTTAATAGATCATTATTCTATTTTTTTGGTGTACATGTAGATATAAGGTGGGAAAGGAGCTTTATGTTTAGGAAGTGGGTTAGTAAGGCTATATCATGTTATATCTATAGATTATTTGGCATTTATTTCCAAATTACATAAGAATATTAATTCTCATAATGTAGAGATGGCAAGGTTATTGATGAAATAGACCTATGAAAACACACATATAGTGCATGTGGCTTTACAAGATCAACAATTATCTGCACAGATAGTGATCTTGAAATGGGAGAAGGACTAGCTTTGCACACAAAGGGATAAAGATATAACATAGAGAGATCACTTCTAGTCATAGAGAGGTCATTTTTATTATACTAATCCATGAGGGAATGTGATGATCATGGATGAAGAATTGGACTATTCAGGCTAAGAGATAGAGTACTAGAGTTTTTTGATATAAGAAGGATTTTTTGAAGGAATAAAGAGAACCTTCTTAATGATTTAACAAAAATAAATTTTTTTAAAACCCTAATTATAGAGTCATATATGATAATAAATACTAAAATACAAATTTGACACAAGCAATAAGCTAATGAAATATGAAATCCTAAGTGCAAAGAGAGAGAGAGAAATGAATTTAGCTTATTTGCGCTCAATCTAGGGTTGATGCAGTATGGGAAAAATGATGAATGGGAAGTGATTTGTGTCATTATTACTTTGAATAAATTTTGTAGGTTTACAAAATAGGATGGAACATGGGCTCCTATGGTATGACAGGGGCGCTTAGGCGCTGACCATCTCTACTTGGAAACCTGTGACTTGCAAAAATGGCTAGACCTTGATCTTCACTATGTCACTTAAGTGTCGTAAATAATCTGTGTTGATCGCCTATGTGTCGCAATATGACCGTCAATGTACCTATAACCTATAAAAAAATATTCACCTATAAAAACCCACAATGCCACATCAAATCTAAAAAAAAATAAAGATGTAATATGGGGAGTTAGACTGACCCCAATGGTCACCCTGAAAGAGTGATCTTACAACTGAGCACTAGACTACATATCAGATTCCATGTGGTTCTTATGAGTGTGTGAAAATAATTGTGCCTTAGGATGCCCTTGTGTGAGTGTACTTCAAAACAGGCTAGGTAGATATAACAATATAAATAGAATATGTGGACGGAATAAAGAAACTTCCCCTTCTAATGCAGTGTATGAATAAAAATTTAGTCCCTTGTCCCTTGATTGAATGCCAAACGGATGCTTTAAAGTTCTTTAGGATCCTTTTTGAATGCATTCTTAGGTGATAGTAATGATGCTCAAAGCTTGGTCCCTTATTTTGGTCATATAGCTATGCATTTATATGATTCCCTTTGTTTAAATTTCATAAATTACAACTAGAAGGCCAACCCATAAGAAAATAATATGGAAAAAATATAAAAGACACCCAAAAAAGAGAGAGTAAGGTGGAAAGAGGTCGGAAGCACCTGGGCACTGGTGTCTTGAATTCATTAAAATATAGGAAAGTAAAGTTCTGAGTAGGTTGTGGGGTATAAAATACCAAATAGAAAGCAAGAAACAAAGAAAAAAGGCCAAAGGCATTCATCAATTACTATTTTTCTTTCTTAGGAATAATATGATTTCTAGTATGTATTTATGGACCTAATAATGTACCCAAGTGCATAATTTTATGTTTACATTTTCCCTCACTTTATGTTGTTGAGTGAATACTCAATAACATAAAAGTAGTTAGAAGTTGCGTACCTTTGATCCTTATAAAGTGTGATGGCCGTAATGTGCCGAGTGGACAAGTGAAACATGAAATGAATACAAGATGAAGCATGTAAAATAGAAATGGAACATGACCCTAGGGGTGAAGCGTATGCGTTATACCATGTTATACCTAATTGTTGTTGTATCTTGTTGAAGGATGCTTCTTGTTACATATTAAGGACGAAACCTACAAAATAAGAGTGGAAGAAGTGGTCCAAACATGTGTATATGAAAAAATTTGCATAAGCATGTAAAGAATGTGAAAGTAGTAAATGGAAAGTGTGCACCTGGTTTACGAAGAGTTAAAAGAATAGAAAATGTCCTGAAATGTTGTAGAAAAGTGATTTTTGGGGTGATCTCACACCAAGAGTGAGTTTTTTTGGGTGATCTCATGCCAAGTGTGAGTTTTTTAGGCGATCTCATGCCAAGTGTGAGTTTTTTTGTGTCATCTCATGCCAAAGAGAAAGTTTTAGGGAGAGATGTCTAGTGTTACTCTCCTTTCATGAATTTGCCCTTATTATACACCACTTCAGATGGTGTGATCTAGTTTTTGTCCCTGTTATCCTTAATTTTTTCCGAATGTATAGTTTGTTCTGATTTAAAAGGAGATAGAATGTATTCTGCTTACTGGATGACTGTTCTTGTACTGTGAAAATGATATGTAAAATTGTTGTGAATTATGTTGATCTAAGAATATTGATGTGTGTGACCCCCAAGATATTAATGCCTAGGGGAGGACATAGGCGTCCAGGAACTCCTTTTTGAGCCCAGAAACTAGTGTATATGTTGTGATGAGGACCCAAGTCATATTTTGGGTCATTTTTAGCTGTGTGACTATTTTTTTACTGTATTATGTAGGCATGTATTATAGCTCTAGACTGTTGTATAGGGTGACTAATTCACCTAATGTATGCCCCCCCTCATTTGGGGTGCATATGATGTCGATAGGAGAATGTGAACCAAAGAGAGGACTTGATGTAGATCTAAAATGTATCCCTACAGGGGGGAAGGAATGTGCATGGTAGAAACCAAGGCACCATGCAAACAATATGGCTAGTAACTATGTGTTAGTAGCAAAAATGTCATAGAAAAATAGTGTAATGAGAGAGTGTGCATACAATACAAACTGAAAAAAGTGGGTTTCAAAACATGGGATGTCACTCACAATGTCACAAGACAACTAGTGCCAAAGAGGCAAAAAGTATACAAACATTGATTAAGTAAGGAATAGGGCATAGTCCACAAACAATCGCATATAATTGAAAAGAATGGAAAACAATGTGTAACAGACAACCATTGATCTAAAAATAATGGCCTAATTTTTTTTAACTAACCTCGAACCCCTATAATAATTTTTGTTAATTTTCCAAATGCACTCCACAATATTATCAACTTAATAAAAATTGCCATGCAAAAATGGAAACACATTGCATGCGATTGATAATAGAGTTCAGCTAAAACTAGCACCTACATCTCCAGGTTTAAATGTTAAAACGATTCATTAAAAAATTTCAATTTTTAAATAAAAAACTTACAAATGCAGCAATGAATACACAACAATGAAACCAAATTCTAGTTGATTCATATGAATCCAAACTGGTCTCCAGAAGAAAAAAACCTAGTTGATTCAAGATGAATCTAAACTAGTCTTTAAAAGAACAAAACCCAATTGATTCAAGATGAATCTGAATTGGTATTTATAAGAACAAAACCTTCTCTATGACCATGAAGTAAAAAAAAACCTAGCTTATAATGTCCGATGTAGAAGATCAGATCTCTTGTAGTCTTCCTCCAAGGTGATGCACGCCCTAAATGGCTCTAAATCTGACACCCAAGTGACTTATCCAACATAAAACATCATCACAACATCTCCAAAATGGGAAAACAATAGGTCCACAAGGAGCATATTGGAGTTATGGAAAACTTTCTAATTTACTCTGAGATCCAAAAATGCTGCTAAGTGCCTCAAAAATGGCCTTTTACAGAACTGAATTTTTTTAGGCGTTAAGCACAGTCACATACCTATGTGTCTACAAACACAAAAACGCCCTATTTATACAATAGCCACCATAAATGGTGTGGCGGTGGGGGATATTTTGGGTATATTGGTGGTTCGGGGTTTAATCCTCCCTAACCACTCGCCACCATTTTTCATTTGCTACTGTGGGTATATCCCACATTGATGAGGATATGGGTCAGCGGCGCATTTAAATATAAAGTATCACCCCCATTTTATTGTGGCATGGGCCATGCCTTACCCATTTTCTACCACGTAGATGGTTGGGTGGTGGAATTTTATGGTGGGGGTGGTATTTGTAATGCCATGTTTTGTGGTTGACCGGTATATGTTTGTTTAACTACCACGTTTGGAGAGGGTTGTGGATAAGGCCCCTCATGGATGGGCCAATATATGTGTCAAGCTATGTGCTGACTAATGTTGACGAGACTGCTTGTGTAACTTAGTCTTGAGATCCCCTTTCCTCTCCCATACATCTTATCAAGTTGTGTACAAAACTCTCCCTTCTTGGTCCAATGTAATGTGATATGTGTAATAGTGGTGGCAGGCCATGTGGTGGCTTGAGGACCCACCACATGGAAAACTCATCAATTGTGATGATAAATGAAGACAAATACACCCCTCCATAAAAATAGTGTTTCGACCCTAGATGAGGGACCCCATCTAGGAAATAGAGTGGCCCACCCATCTGAACACTTGTGTCGAAGACCAATGTCACAAAACCAATTTTTTTTGCACTTCAACTTTTGCCACGTGTCACTCCCAAATTGGCCAGTTGACTTTGTCAAGTCCGAACATTGACCAAAATTATCTTGAGCATACAAACTTCATTTCTATCGTTCCTTATACCGCCAGAAAGATATATAAATGATCTACCATAATACCATGGTTTAGGGAGATTTAGGGAATTCCCTAAGTCTAAAATTTTCCTCTGGATAAACCATGGTGGAAAATAATTCTTGCAAATAAAATGTTGCATATAAATCACCCATTGGCATGTTATAAAGATAAGAAGTATGTCAAAGTGTGTATGTACCAGTGGAAAATAGTGTGCTAGGAAGTAGAAGTATTAAATAATTAAATCATAAGATATGTAATGTGTGAGGAAGTAGATGCCCCCAAGAGCCTCAATATGATTGGTAAGTGGTATAGTGTCAAGCATCATTACATTGTGTAAAGACTTGTAAGATGACTCTATTCACAACTAGAGAAAAAGTGAATGAATATGTGTATGTAGAAAAGGTATTGACATAATAAATATTTGTCTAGTATGGGAAACAAAGTGTATATGTAGGTATAAGCAAACAAGAGTAAGTGCAACCAAGATATGCAAATGTTTTGGATGTGATGAAATGGTATGCAATGTGAATGTGATAGGAGTAGCATTCCCTCCAGTGAATATGTATGAGATGTGTACAAGATGAGGTTCATTTATAAAATACCCCTTAACAATCAATAATGAACCATAAAACAAGAATGCATCATCAAGAAATGGTTTGAAAATGTGTCCTAGATAGAATAGAACATGAAGCATAGAGCGTAAAGAGTGAATGATGGTTAGTTTCATTTTAGATTTAGACCCTCAATCTTCAAGTATAAACCATGGCAATAGAGTGCGTTATATGGTAATGATGGTATAATTTTTGCATTAATGTGTATAAGAGAGACTATATGTAAAGTATGGAACGTAATGCGTATGTGTAAAGACCAGATAGAAATAGTAATGAATGAAGGGGAGATAAATCGTGATGCCCCTGAAGTGCATGATGCAAAGTATGCTATCCAATTAGAGTGAAGGAAAAGGGTCCTCCACTCGATGTTTGAGGAAATAAAGGTGTGTCAAAATTCTCTAAGATCAGTGGTGTAGGTTAATAATGATGTATATGTGAAGGCATCTTATGTGGAGAAAGATGAACACCTATATGAATAATACTTGTGATGTGAACGAGGTGATGGAAACCTATGTGAAGAATACCTATGATGTGAAGGATGTGATGAGCAGCTAGGTGAAGACCTATGATGTGAAGAAGGTGAGGAGCACCGTGTGAAGGAATAATAGACATATGAATATGAAAATGTCATGAAGTATGACATGTGTGAATAGGAGAACTAAGTATTGAGTATGCTTTAGATTTGAGAGGCCTCTGAGGCCTAGATATTGTAGTTGGTGGAAGAATTTCATCAAGAGGAGGTATAGGTAATGGTGTGCATGTTGGAATGCCTTTAATAGTGATGGATTTTTTATCGTGTATGAACTTGACACACGTATGTTTCAAGTTTGGAATATCTTGAGCGTTATAGAGCCACTAGAGACCTAAAAGCATGTCATAACCTTTGATTATGTTATAACTCAAATTTTACTTACCCCTTCTTTTCTTAAAGAAAATTTTGACCACTCATTCAAAGTGTCCTCCTTTTTCCCTTCTTATATTAATATTACAAATATATGACAGGGGCCACTTTTCTTAATTTAAAACTTTAGTTTCATTTCATTTCATTTTTAAAGTGGTTTCAGAGAATTTACATGTCGGCATTAATATGATTAGATGTTCACATTGATATAAGAGGTTACATTGGGCACTTTACATATTGATGATCATATTTTATCAAGATGATGATTGAGTTTCATCTTACATTAACCATTTTTAAATTCCAAGCTTTATTTTTGGTATATATATTCTTTCCATGGTGGCAGTAAAGAGTGTTGGTAAGTCTCAATTTCTTTTATTTGCAGTAATTTTTTATTATGCAACATTAAACCTAGTCAGTTCAGTGATATTCTACCAGGATAACAATCATGATTTCATATTGTGGTACCATGTGACAATTTTGGGACACTTGGATATAAGTTTTTTTCAGAACATATGTTATATTCTACCACTTCGTCGATTATGGACTATTGATCCAGTTATTGTTTAGATCTTTCAATATAATTGATAATACAAATAGATTAAGAGGTATGAAGGTCTAATCATATTTGATATTGTTTAAACCTAACCTCTATATTGTGAACAAGATCATTTAAAACAAATTGGGTGGTTAATGTTGATTTCATTGTTTTATTCAAAGAAATGCCAAGTGGCATATTTGATCATGAAAGAGGGAAATTTGGGACTACTGTAATTAATGGTTGATAAAGGAAAGTTTTATGACACCATGCTCAATGTGCCTTGAGCATTTAATGCTTGAACTTGAGCCCATCATCTTACCACCTTGCTAAGTTTTTCTGTCATTTGATTTTTGTTTCTATGGCGAAGGTCTGCTAAATTTTTTCTTTAGAGTTGTTCCATCCACCATTGTTGACCACAAAGTGCATTAGGAAGATCAGATTTAGTGTTTAATCCATCTTGTGAGGTATGTTTGGCCTTAGCTCTCTGTGTATGGTCAATTTTCATGTATGCAAACTTGTTTTCTAAACTGGGTTGAGTCTATGATTATTGTATATCATGCAATAGCATGAAACTCATTTCTAATTTCAATTTGGGTTTGTGAAATAATATATTGTAGGATTTCAACTTTAGGGATTTCATTGACAGCTGAGAATCCTGATGGGTAGTGAAATGATAAGCTATGTCATTCTTTTTTTTATAAGATTTGTAAAAAGGCAATTTATTGACAATTATTGTATTTTGTGACTTACCCATTTGGTTTATTTGCTATGAAAATGTTTTTCTTTCGATAAGATCTTGTCTACTGTGAACAAAAGAATTTTTTTTATCAAGAATTGTTTCATTCCTGCATGTTTTGAGGTCTTCATGGGATCCAAACTTGTGGGTATTATTCAAATTGGGTAGATGATGCAAGCATATCTTTGTTTTAGTCGAATATAATAAAATTGATAGTGGTTTTCAAAGGTTATTTGCATTCTAGTTGTATTGGGTTAGATTATTGGATGATATTTTTTGAAAGAAATTTATTATGTGTTTACAAATTATTGACTTCGCAGGTTTCTGTTCTAGATAATGAGGAAAAATTTCATTTTGTCATCGAGAATATTTGATCAGTTAACTATGATTTTTTTTTTCAGATTATGATAATTTTATTATAAAATACTAAGGGATTACAAAAACGTTTTTACATGAGCACCTATCTATAAATGTGGTCTATGATATTCATTGAATATTGAAAATGGATTCAACCTTTGAAAATTTTGTTTTGGACTTTCGAGTTGAAAATATGATATACATGGCAGAAATGAGGTTTCCTTTGAAGTATACAGTGATGATTTAAAAAGGTCAACAAAACTAATTTAATAATGATGATATTTTTACATGACCTCATAACTGTTAGATCTCTATTTTTGGGATGAAAATGGTTCAGAAAGTGATGATTTTCATAATGGTTACTTTGAAAAGATGCCTAGATCTAGATGGAATGGATGGGGAACCCCAAAGGGTTCTCAATCCAATGTGGGTTGTCCTGATAGCAATAGATTCTCACTATGTGGATATTTTCCTCATGGTGAAAGAAGAGGGTTTAACTTGTTTCAGAGTCATGGAGATATTTTACACCAAATTGTTCCTACTCGTGTCTCAATCCATTTTGATTATAGAGAGCCTATCGTTTGGGAAGTCCTACAATTAATTAACTGCCCAAATAATCAGCCTGCTCACAGCTTACCAGAAGTAAATGTCACAGCATACTTTGCATCACCAATCACATTCTGATCATACAAATTTTTTTCTCTCACATGTCATCCCACTCCAATCCTCTTCCACATAACATAGAGAGTAATCCACCATTACATACCTTGGGGAATTCTGTAGAAGAACCCCGCCATTCTCCTAAACAGATTAGGTCATCTTTGACCATAATCAATGAAGTTACTTCTGGTCAAATGGTTAAAATTGGAAGTGGATAGCGAGTCTGGTGCTATGACACAGTTCTAAATCTGGAATCATATGAGTACACAAAACTTAGGGCAGCTGATGGTACTATAGTGCTTGATTTGGTTGGATATGATTAGACTATGATACTTGGCTTTTGACTTTGAACTCGCTATTTTAAGACTCTGGTTATTTGACTTGGTGATATTATGAATTGATCAGATTTTGATTCAGATTCACATATTAATGTATTGTGATGTGAATGTTTAATCTTTGGGGTTGCATATATATAGATGTTTAGAAAATATTAAACTCTATATTTTAATGTTGATTAATATGGTTTATAAATATTAATGCAAATGATATGGTTATGTTGATGACTTAGAATTAATGTTTAATTTTAATATTGTGGGTCCCCCATCCTTATATATATTTTTCTCATTATTATTATTTGCCTATATCAATTTATGATATGATTCTTAATCATCTATCATAAATTTATTCGATGATTCATTTGTGGTTATATCGATCAAATGGCATTATTTCATTAAAATATTATCTCTATAGAGCCATTATTTTATGAAGAGATCGATCATAACTATTTTGTAGGAGAAGAACATAAAATAAGAAGAAGGGATCTTTTACACAGGAGGAATATTAAGGTAATTGCATTTTGAGTTTAGTGCATTTCATTCTATATTTTTCTGTGAAAATATTATGAATGAGGCTTTGATTACAAGATTTTGATGACCTAAATTTGAGGATTTAAGTGTAAACATTTTGATACAACACGTATATCCAATTATATTACTATTATTCTAATTATCTGAATATTAATTTTTTGTATCTAATCTATAATCTCATTACAGAATTAGATCTGTATATCCAGGGGATCATGAAGGTTGTTTACATAGATTTCTAAGCATTTGGGTTTATAAATTTTCCTTTTGGTTGATGTATTGTCGGATCTTGATTAAAGTTGATTTCAATGATTTGTTGCTTCTCATTTGTAAATTAGTTTTTCATCTTAATATAAAAGTCATGTTGGTCTCTTATGACTTTGTATTACTGTGTATATGTTGTATACTTTGTTGGTATTTTACTCATGTGTTTCTATTTTATAAATCAGAAATCTGAAATATGGAGTACATTTGATTAAAGTTTCATTTTTCTATATTGTATGAAATATGGAGTAAAAAGGATAATTTATAATTAGAGAGTTAAAAGGATCTATTTAAGACTATATGTAAGAAATTTTTTATGCAACTGAATACAATTTATGTATGAAGGATATTGCAATCTTTCTTTCTTACCTCCATGAGGTTATCTAGTTCATATATATCACTCTGTCAGATAGGGTTGATAATATGCAGATTGTGGGTCTTATTTCTTTACTGTTTTTGTATTTCTTATTTTTTTTTCCTTTTTTTGTCACTTTCGTATTTGAATATCCTCTCTTTTTCTGAATTAATTAAATGATTTTCACATAATATTAGGTTTTTTTCTATGAATGATTTAATATCTAAACTTCCCTTCACTTAGAATATTTTCTAAGTCCCCTATACGAATGAATTTGGTTCGATTCAATCTTAACCTTTTACGATAGGTAAAAGGGTTGATTAGTTTTCGGTCAATTTTCTGTTGACAACAAATTGAATAAGCCACATTGAATGGCACAAGCATGGTGAGAGGACCAACTGTAATGGGATGCCTAATGTATCCAAAAATATTTAGGAGCTAGATATGAAATAACATAAATTATACATTTGATAGCTAGAAGAATTGCAATAGAACATACACAAATAGGAACCTCATAATAGATCATAGTATTTATTGATAGTGTATGAACCAATAGAAGCATTTATGTGTAATGAATCAGATATGAAAGTAGTGCGATAATAGTGATCTTAAAATGTAATGAGTGGTGGAGATGTGTCAGCAGAAGTGATAATAAAATCAAGGGGGCCCCGATGAAGGAGGGGGTACATCGTGATATGTATGATTAGTTGAAGTGTTAGTAGTTTATGGGGTGTGCTTAGGTAAAGGGTCATTAAATATTTTTATCTTGTTGTTATTATTGATTGGTTGAGAAGAAGAAGATGATGGATGAGGGGATCTTCAATGAATTATTATCAATGAGGTAGTGTATAAGATTCCCAAGTTTGAAATAGTGATCGGTGGAATGCCCAATACATTGATGATAATCACATTTAGCATTTTCATCATAATGGAGGATGTGAGGGCAAGATGGATTAAGATTAAGAGGTGGTGGAAGAGTAATGAGATTTCTTTCGAGAAGTTGAGGAAGAAGAAATCGAGGTGCATGTGGAAATTTAGTGAAAGTATGCTTTGGAGGTTGTTATTGAATTTTTTCAGGAGGAGAGAGGCATTGATAATTGTCTTTGATTTATTAGGTTTAGGATAAGGTTTTAATGTTGAATTAGATTGAAACCAAGTAGAAGAAATTGAAAAAGAAGAATTTTAATATTTGAGCTTGCCCATATAAAGTAATTTGACTTCACACACAATTTGTCATCTTAGCTAGGTTGTTCTTATAATGTAATACATAGTTAGCTAGATGTTCATTAGATCATTGTTTAATTTGTGTTAGTTTTGCATAAGATATTTTAGTTCCAATATTGATTGAAAATGAGAAAGAAAATCATCAGCTAGATGCATGAAATATGTTACCAAATGAACAGGTAAATTGTAAAACCAATGCATAACATAATCTTGAAGACTCATAGGAAATATATTCTCTAAAAAATTATGATCATCCACATAATCTAGACATGCCACATGAAAAGCTCAGAGATACTTATGAGGGGTCATCATGGCATTTAAAAAATGGGAAACTTAGGGGTGAAAATTTTGAGAGGAAGTGTGTAAGAAGAAAATGGTGGGTGCAAAAGGAGTGTGAAGGAGTAAAGAGGAGTCAAGAGATAGAGAGGGGTGTGATGTAGCCTGCTGCAGCTAACGGATTTGAACTTGTAAGTCTTGATAAAGAGAAGATAGGTCTTATGTAGTAGAAGAAGATACTTTCCAAGTGTGATAAATAAGAGGTGTAGTGAATTGGTTGGTAGGAGTAGGAATAGACACAGGAAAAGTAGAAGTAGGTTGAAGATTAGAAGGAGGTTGTGTTGTAATAGGAATAGAAGCAATATTAGAAGCAGGAAGGTTTAGCTCAGCTAGTTTGGTGGCCTCCTCACAAGAAATGAATAAAAGAAAATATACATCTTGCGGATGTTCAACAATAAGAGCATTGAGATCACAAAGGTCTTCATAAAAGAAGGGAGGATAAATTTCAGCCATGTTAAAAGGATAAGAATATGCCTAGAAACTAGGTTGGGTTCGAGCGACGGGTTTCACCAAATGATTTAAAAAATAATAATATTTCTGTAAAACCCTAATTGCAGAGTCAAAAATGATAATAAATACTAAAATATATATTTGACACAAGTAATAAGCTAATGAAATATGCAATGCTAAGTGCAAGAGAGAGAGGAATGGAACTAGCTGATTTGTGCTCAATCCAGGACAAATGCAGACAAGGAAAACTATTGAACAGGAAGTGATTTGTCTTGTTATTTCTCCAAATAAATTATGTAGGTCACGAAATAGGATGGAAATGGGTGCTCATAGTAGGACAGGGGTGTGTAGGGTGCTGATGACCTCTACTGGGCTCTTGTGATTGTGAAAATGGTCAAAACTTGATCTTTGTTGTGTTACATAAGTGTCACAAATAATTTGTGTTATTCACCTGTGTGTCGCAAATATGATCATCGATGTACTTATAACCTGTACAAAAATATTCTCCTGCAAAACCCACAATGCCCACATCAAATCCAAAAAAATAAAGATTTGATATGGGGAGTCAGACTGACCCTAGGGTCACCCGACAAAGTGAGCGTACAACCAAGTGCTAACACTTCATCTCAAACTCCATGTAGTTCTTGTGAGTTCTGAAGTAATCATGCCCTACGATTCCCTTATGCGAGTGCACTTGATAACAAGAGAGCTAGATGTAGCAATGTAAATAGAATGTATGGATGGAATTGAAAAACTTCCCCTTCCTATGCATTGTATGCAAAAAATTAGTCCCTTGTCTCTTGATTGAATGCCAAATGGATGCTTTGGATTCTTTATGAGCCTTTTAAATGCAAGCTTAGGTGATAGTAATGATGCTTAGATCTTGGTCCCTTATTTTGATCACATAGCTATGTATTTATATGATTCCCTTGTTTGAATTTTGTAATTGACAACTAGAAGGCTAGCCCATAAGAAAATAAGATGCCCAAAAGATAAAAGAGGCCCAAAAGAGAGAGTAAGGTAGAAAGAGGTCAGGGGCACCCTGAGGGGACAAGGGTGCCTAGGCATTGGCGTCCTGGTTGGGTGTTGGTGTCCTAAGAAATAAAATATAGGAAAGTAAAGTTTTTTACTGGAATGTTGGGTATGAAATACCAAATAGAAAGGAAAAAAACAAAGACAAAAGCCAAAGGCAATCAACAATTACTAGTTTTCTTTCTTAGGAATCATCTGAATGCTAGTATGTATTTATGGACCTAGAAATGTACCCAAGTGCATAATTTTGTGTCTACACTTACATGGAGAGACCATTTATGCCACCATGGTCACCACATCCTCCTATGGATTATGGGAATTAGGTGGGGTATGAGGTTGTATATATGATGAGATTTTTACGATGTATGTATGTGTTTTCTAGCTATTCATGATGTATATTGAGACACATAAATTGGTATATGTATTCGAGAATTGTATCAACATTTTTGATGTATATATGATGGAATTATGGATTTATGAAAACTATGATGGGATTTTATGTTGTACTTATGGATGTTTATGAATATAATATTATGGTTTATTGTTGTTGATCATGGTTATAAATGTGTTGTTTAGTTTTCATTCATGTATATTGATGGATGATGATTTTTGATGCTAATGGTTTCATACATTTAGTTATGGATGATTTTGATGCAGATAAATATTGTATATACTTGTTATGATTATTATTTCATTAGATGATGGTATGTTTTGGTAGATGAAATGATGTGATTTATGTTTCTCTTGCTTTATATGATGATGTCACACTTAGTGTCTTGGATGATAGAAATGTTAGAAATGTGATGGTAATATTATGATGATTATGTTTAGATAAATGAGATATATGATTTATGATGATGCAGTATTATATGATATATGATTGGTTATGTTTCCTTTTTGTGAGTCATATAGACAAATAAGCATGCTTTTGATATCAAATTATGTAGTGTACAACATGGTTGGTAGTTGACCATGAGGATTTTTATACCATATTATATGTTAGAGTGACTCAAACCCTCCTCATATCAATATAGGATGACACCAATCACATATCCTCGAGAGAAAATAAAGATAATAAATAAATCTAACTAATGATAAAACAACATAAAGAAAACATATAGAATTAATTAAACAAAATAAACAAAACACACAATTATGAGTGATGGATTGGTATGGTTGATATGAATAGGAGATGGGTGATAGAAATTTGATAGGGGAAGAAGATGAGATAATGAGGCCATACCAATGTTCTTGTTGTGGATATCCTTGGATTTGTGTGAGTGAGTCACAACTCAACATAGCCTAGTGTTAGTTTATTGGATGTATTTGCACCTAAGTTGAAATTTATGTCCCTAGGGTAGTTAGATAAGATATTCATGTTGACTCACTCTCATTGTGAAAAATATATGTTCTTGTTGGAAACTAAGGATAAAGTGAGAGGAACTTGATAGGTGGTGTAATCTAGGAAAATGTGCTACTAACAAGGAAGTAAAACACTAACAATAATACCTCCTCCCTCAAATTCCATAGAAAACCTCATAATGGGCTAGGAAACATGGATTGAGCCCCGATTGTGTGATATGTAGGTGATTTTTACAAGACAAAGTAAGTCTTTCTTGCAAAAATGATCTAATTACTTTGCACAAAATGGGTAAAAGGATTATGGATTCGGGGTGCTTCAAGATGAGTTTATTTGGGCATTAGGACGAGGTGGAAGGATGTTCTTTGCTTAAAGGATGCAAGAACTTAAACAGGGCATTCAAACTTATTCTCTATGTGTTAGAGGGGAGGGGTAAGCATGTATTTATAGCCTATGGAAGTGATTAAATTAGAGTAATTTAAGTAATCATGGTTTGAAAATGTGGGCAAGATTAGGTGAGTGGGGACCACGAAGAATGGGTGAGGATTTGATTTTGGATTTTTAATTCATAAGTGGAGGATTTTAGGTGAGTGGGGACCACAAAGAGTGGGTGAGGATTTGATTTTTAATTTTTAATTCAATAATAGAAAAACATGGAGAATAATGACATGTGGTAATGATTAATTTATTTTTAGATTTGAAATGGATAATTAATCAAATTATATTTGATTAATTCAAAGTGTATTTTTGTGGGAAATGAGGTAGGGGAATTAATTGATTTAGGACAAATGTGATATTAGGGTGTCTACATTTTCCCCTCTTTGGAAGAGTACTATGAAAGTAGTGTCCTTTCAAATAAATTAGACGAGATGGGGGAAGAATTCAATCTACTTTTTCTAAGCAAAAAAAGTAGAGTGAATGTTTGTTGGGGAGAATAGAAGGTGGTGAGTGATGGATGTCATGGTATCCTCCAAGACAAAAATGTCATGAGAAGATGTGATGATGCCCCCTCGAGAGGGATGATGAGAATGGAATATATGATAGATCTCTCAAAAAGAGGAGAGATGAATTCTACAGAGAAGAGGACGATAATGGAGTACAAGAGACTGGAATGAATGCATGACGTAAATGGAGAAAGGATTCAATTGGCCTTGAATGCTAGGTGTGAGGGTGTGTGAGAAGATGAAATGGGAAAGAGAAAAGGGAATGAATAGGGTTGGATGTTGATTTTGATAAGAGTAAGAAAGGTGAAGGATTATGGAGATAGGGGAGGGAAAAAAAAGGAATGAAAGAGGTAGAAGAGAATAAGTGAGAGGGATGGTATGGGAAGAAAGGAATGATGAAGGAAAAACAAGGAGAAGATGGGAAAATGATAGAGTAGAGGGTGAATTTATGAAAAAGAGAGAGATGTGCCAAATGAAGGAAGCAACAAAGATAATAAAGAGGGATGCAGGAAAGTGAAATAAATGATAGAGCTG
Source organism: Taxus chinensis (assembly GCA_019776745.2). Lineage (NCBI taxonomy): Eukaryota > Viridiplantae > Streptophyta > Pinopsida > Cupressales > Taxaceae > Taxus > Taxus chinensis. The sequence goes on from CM034153.1 coordinate 768,847,705, forward strand.
AGAAAAGAAAGAAACGGGAAAGAGAAATAAGGAGAAGATAAGGTGGGAGTAGGGGGTAAAATCGATGAAAATTTGAAAGAGAACAAAAGAAGAAGTACAAAGGAGAAAAAAAAAGAAACTATGAGGGGAAAGGAAAGTGTGAAAAAGAGTAGATAAAATAAGAGAAACGGGTACATAATGAACTAAAAGGTAGGGGTGGTAGAGAAAAGGAGAGGTGGTCAGAAGAAACGTGAAAATTAGGGGAGAGGAAAGGAAGATAGGGAAAATATAGGGAGAAGATTGATGGAACCATGTCTTTGCGAGGAAGAACAAGGAAAAGAATATGGAACAGACGGTATAGAGATGCATGTGAAGGGTGGGATGATAAAAAAATACGGGACAACGCTGAAGAACCAGGTTATCAATGGGGAAGTAAGGAGGAAATGTGACGTAAAAAGGGGAAGAAGATGATATAGAGGGGGTCAAATAAGATGAGGGGTGGGAGAGAGAAGAGGATAACAGAGAAAATGATGTAGAAGAAAGGGAATAAATAATGGGGATAATAAGTGTAAAGTGAACGATATGAGGAGTGACACAGATTGGAAAAGATGCGGAGATGCATGAAATGAGGATACTAGGATTACGAGAAAATAGAAAAAGGATGTATGATGAAGACAATAAAGATATTGAAGAGGGTGAAGGGAAAATGGAGAGGTGGGGAAGAAGCAAAAAAGAAAGGGTGGGAGTGGGGGAAAAGAATAGGAGAGAAAATAGAATGGGGGTAGAAGAGGTAATGCCAATGAGAGGACGTTAGGGAAAATTCTACTAACAATAAGTGGTGGGGAAGGATACGAGAAAAAAATGAAGAAAGGGAGAAAGGTAATAAGGATTGGAAAGGGTAACACCAATAAAGGGACATTAGGGAAAGCCCCACTAACAATGAGTGGTGGGCCTAGAGGAAGGAAGAAATGAAGGGAAACTATAGAAGGTCCAAGGGAGTGAATAAGGTCATGTGGAATGAGGATTGATGATATTTAGGGAAATTCCACAAAACAATTATTAGTGCGAGAATAGAATATGATGATGAAATAATGATAGAGGAATGTTAACAACAATGGAAAAAAAGTGTGTGGGTAGAGATGTGTGAGATATTTGAGAAGCTGAAGTGGAAAGAGTAAATAAAATGTGAGGGATGAGTTGGGATTAGGTGAAAGTAAGGAGAGGATGCAGAAGATGAGGAAGAATGAGGTGAGGATGAAGAAACAAGACATGAAAAGAATGGGAAGAAATGGTATGAAGGATGATGGATCAAGAAGGAAAAAAATGGGGGAAAAGAACGTGATTATAGGAGGAAGATATTAGATGTATGTTGTGAGATGATAGGTGGAGAAAGGAAAATGTTAGGAGGAAAATGTGGTTAGTAGGAGAGACCAGGTAGAAGGAGTGATCGACAAAGTGAATGAAGAATGAGGTGAGGGAAAAGTTCAAAATGAAGATTTTAGCGTAGGGAGGACCCTGACGTAAGACTATCATGCAACAGAAGTGGTTAAATAATATTGCCAAACGAGTGACAATAGAGATGAGAAGTGGGAAGTGAGAAGTGGTGTTTGGGATAATGGAAGAGGAGGTGAGAGGATGTGATAGTGGGGAATTCCAAGAAAAAGTGAAGGGTGAAGGATGTTTAGTTATGGGGAAAGGCAAGAAGATAGATTATCCTTAAGAGGGACTCTTAAGTGAGATCGTCATACCGTGCTAGTGGTTAAGTAAGATTGACAAGCATAGTATAGTGATAGAAGTGGTAAAAAGATGTGATGATGGGGAATGAATAGAAAATATGGATGGTGAGAATGTAGAGTGATGGGTGAGTGCAAGATGACATGGCATGCTTAAGAGAGACTCTTAAGTAAGATTGTCATGCCGTCGGAGTGGTTTCATAAGATTTCCAAACCGACAGGGATGATATGCAAGGAGAAAGACAAAAATGTATTGGGAAAAATGGTGGAATGGTTAGTTGAAGAAGATTATCGGGATGAGAGGTGGGATAAATAAGATTGGGGAAATATGATCAGATAGGGGAAGGCCATAAGGTAGATCAACCTTAAGAGGAATTCTTAAGTAAGATTCTCATTCGACTGGAATGGTTAAGTAAGATTGCCAAGCTAAAGAAGAAGAAGAATGATGATAGACTTGGTGGGAATAGGGTATGACAAAATGGAATGAAGGGGAAACCTCAAGTGAATTTTTCATACTATGAGAGTGTGTAAGTAGGATGACCAGGCACAAGAAATATTTGGGGAAGGATGAGAAAAGAGTGAGTGATGTATGTCTGAGTGGAAGAGCAGACGAGAGTAGGTGATAACAAGGAAGAAAGGAAACAAAGGAGTGTAACATGAATGGATGAAGGAATATATGTAGTGTAGGGTGGAGAGTGTGAGGGGAATCCTTAATTAAGATGCTCATGTGGTGAGAGTAATGATGCGAGAATGAGAAGCAGGAGAGGTGGAATGTGGACATGTGTGTGGTGGTGGTGGTGGAGAAGGTGGTGGAGAAGCTTCTACAGCGGGAATATCATAGGGAGAGGGTAAATATCCACCGAGGATCCCATATAGAAGGGGTTATTAAGTAATATTATCAAGCGGGAAGAAGACGAGCGAAAGGAAATATTACAAATGGTTGAAAGGGGACAGGAATGGTGAGAAGGGTAATATGGGGATAAGTGACGGAGGAGTAAAAATGAGGAGCGAGGATGAATGGATCAAATACATGGTGATCATGGTGGGGGAGGAGGAGCTGTTGGATAGTGATTGCTACTTGAGAAATATCTTCAAGTAGGATTCCCAAACTGGGGAATGTATTAGTACGGGTGAATGGTGGGGATTGATCATGTAGGAAGATACTCATGTGAGAAAAAACATCTTAATTTTAATATAGCACATAATAAGATGCATCCTAATATAAAAGATCAGGACGACTAGACTGTAATATGTGTGATAGCATCGACATGGGCCATAAAAAAGGTTTGATTCCCTAGTATGATATGCAAGTGGAAGAGAGCATAGAAAGAGGCCATCAAGAAAGTATGATGCCCCATTATGATATGAAAATGGAAGAGATCATAGATAAAGGCCATCAACAAAGTATGATGCCCTAGTATGATATGTAATCAGATAACATAAATATATTAGAGAGAACACTAGGATACATAAAATCAAGATGCTCCATGTGGTATATCAAGATATAAGAAAGAAATTAATAACTTGTAACTAATGATGCAACACAAGAACTAATAAACATGTCCCTAACGTGTTCCACAGTGAGGGTTGATTGCATGTTCCCCCAAGTATGGGTACAAGGACATTAAAAATGGTTGGGTCATTGTCCTCAAACAAGGAAACAATGAGATCTAGATTTAACCCAAGCAAGGATGCACGCAAGGAGAAGTGGTTTGAATTTTATAGTCATAAGGTGATTGGATCATTTGTTGGGAATAATAATTCAAAGGGTGGATTGTGTTGATTAGGTTAGAGTTTTTACGATTTTGTGGAGTTTACAATATTTATTTATTTGTTTGTTTGTTTGAAGTTTTGGAGATTTTCCAATGTTTTTGGATTTTTAAATTGTTTCTACTCTTTTTGGATTTTTGACTATTTTTTAATGTTTTTACATTTTTGGATTTTTTTTTCTAATGTTTTTGTATTTTTGATGATTTTCGAATGTTTTTGGATTTTTGTATTATTACATTGTTATTGGAAATTTATGGACTAGAGTGCAGACTTATTTTGAGAGGCGATAAACTAGGATATTGTTCGTACGTACCTTGTTCCTCGTGGTAACTCATGCTATGGATAACACAAATAAACTTCATTCCAATGGAATGATATGTTGGTGATGATATGATGAAAAGAATTCCAACTCCAATCTTGACTCCACACAACTAGTAAGATGCGAAGGCTCATAACCGAGAATTAAGAAGGACGCAAGAGGTAGATAATGAATATAGAGACAAATGCTAATAAACATCCCTTTGGGAAATTTTGACTCAATTCTTATTAACATTACTGAACCGGTTTCAAGAATGGCTTTCACTTTATGAATCACATGTTAGACTTAGACAGTTATGTGGCTTGTTGGTAGGATATGAGGCAAAGGGATAGTTCTCTCTTAACTTAGGCATCTAAATTACTTCTTTGGGGATTCTATAATTACAAGCACTGTAAGATTTTGTATTCTTGAAATGATTCCCTATGCCTTGCCCCATGTTACCAGTGAGAAGCAAGGGCTCATCACCAAAGGAAAAACATAGGCGAGTAAATTCTTGTTTTGTTTTGTTTTATTTTTTTGAATGTTTTTTTATTTTTTTTAATTTGTGGATGATTTTGTAATATTTTTATGCTTTTATAAGAATGAGCCTCTATGCTTTACCCCATGCCACCTATAAGAGCCAAGGGTTTATCACCAAAGACAAGATGTAGATGAGTAAGGGCACCTTCCTCCATTCCCAGTCTCACACTACCAGTAAGAAGTGTGGGTTCAATGCCAAATAATATGAAGGATGAAAGATGTGACAATGAATTATTCATAATTTCTTGAATTGATGGAATTTTACAATAGTGCTTTGTATTTGGGAATGAACATATGACCCCAATCTCATCCCCAGATAACTAGTAGGATGTCAGGATTCAACACTGAAGACTGATATGGATGATCAAACGAACTGGGTCAAGAAGTTTAGAGCTTTGTTATGAAAGAGAGAATATCTTTGAAGGGAATATATTACAATCAGTAAGCTTCTAGGTATGACCATAGGTGAAATCGACTGAAAATGGGAGATATTATAAGAATTATGACACTCACAAAATTAATAGGATCTATATTAGCACCTATCTCATGATGATAAATATGAATATGTGATTTTGATAATGAAAATATCTGCCAATGGAAATGAATAACTTTAAATTATTCAGAGATAGGATAGACAGAAGGAACAATTTACACGTCATTGTTTCCTAGAATAGTGAACACCTCAAGGATAAAATTTCTTTAAATGAACTACATTCATTGGTTCATCAAGCTCTTGACCATCTTCAGTGGCCAACTTATAGGCTCCAGAGCCAAATTTAGTTGTAATTACATAGGGTCCTAACCAATTAGGCTCAAATTTTCCTTGTTTTTTCTCTCTCTTTAGTGGTATTCTTTTGATTTTCTTTTAAAACGAAGTCAAAATTTTCAAATTCTCTAGGTCTTACCTTTTTATGATAACTACATTGTAGTCATTTTTGATAGACTTGGAGATGATTGAGAGCATTAAGTAATTTTTCATCAAGAAGCTCAAGCTCTTAAAGCCATGACTGTCAGTATTCATACTCATTAATTACATCTTTATGGGAGATTCTCTAGGATGGGAGTTATATCTCAATAGGTAAAATGGCTTCACAACCATAAATGAGGGAAAATGGGGTAGCTCCAGTAGGCATGTAGTAAGATGTACAGTAAGCCCAAAGAGTGGGGTAAATTTGAGTATGCTAATTACATCCATGGGTGTTGATAGTTTTCTCCATGATGGATTTTAAAGTCTTGTTGTTTGCTTCTGATTGACCGCTACCCTGAGGGTAGTATGGAGTGGAACACTTAAGTTTGATGCAAAAACATTTGGCAAGGTCTTTTACATCCTAGTTTTTAAATGATTTTCCATTATCTATGACCAGAGCAGATGGAATACCAAATCGATAGATAAGATTATTAAAAAAAAAATTGATATTTGGCTACCGGTAACATAGGTGAGAGCTATAGCTTCCACCCATTTATTGAAGTAATCGATAGCAGTAATGATGAACTTATGTCCATCAGATGATGTTGGTCTAATTTTACCAATGAGGTCAAGTCTCCATTGCGAGAAGGGCCATGGTGTGGTTATCAATTGCAATGCTTGGGAAGGTGCGTGGATAATATGTCCATGATTTTGAAATGCTTGACATCTTTTGACAAAAATACATGTGTCACTTTCCATGGTGGGCTAATAATATCCAACTCGCAGGATTTTCTTGGCTAAGGCTATACCTTTCATGTGTGCTCCATAGATACCAGAATGGAGTTCAGTTAGGATACTCAAGGATTCTTCCTAATTAAGAAATTGGAGCAGGGTCCCATCATATCCTTGTTTATAAAAAGTTTCTATGAAAATGATGTAACGAGAGGCACGTTGTGCTAAAGCACATGTATACATTAGTGTCATGTCAGTAGGAAATGTTTTATCATGGATGAAGGTATAAATATCATGGTACCAAGGGTTATTCGGACCCATGATTTTGCATATCATAGTGTTTTCATGAAGATCATTGGCATGCATTAAGATATGTTCTACGTGAAAATGTGCATGGGGTTGACTAGATTCAAATTCTAACATGGATCCAATGGTTACCATAGCGTCACCAGATTTGTTACGAATTCTGGGTATTTGATCAAATATAATTAATCAAAAATAGCTTTGAAGACTATCCACCATGTGCTTATATGGGATAATTTTTTCATCCTTAACTTGATATTCATTAGTAACGTGTTTGATGATAAGTAAAGAATCACCAAATACAGCTAATTCTGTAAGATTCCAAGATATAGCTAGTGTTAATCCTGTGATTATAGCTTCATATTATGTGATATTAATGGTACATGGGAATGCTAGTCAAAATTACTTGGGGTTAACGTGTCTGCTAGGTGTGATAAGTAAAATCCCAGCCCCTGAGCCCTGGAGATTACAAGATTCATAAAAAAATAGAGTCCAAGCTGGCGTGATGTATATGTGCAGAAGATCTTCATCAGGTAAAACAAAATGAAGTGCTTCTATGGCAAGAAGGGGTGCCTCAGAAAGTTGGTTTGCAAGGTTTTATCCTTTAATTTCCTTCTGCGAAATAAACTCGACATCAAATTCACTAAGTATTACAACCTGGCTAGACATTCTTCCTTTGAGAATGGGTCAGGACAAGAGATACTTGAGAGGATAAATATTGGCAATCAACTTAGTTGTGTGATTGAGAAAGTAATGACGTAACTTATGGAATGCAAAGGCAACTGCTAAGCATAATTTTTCAATTTGGGAATAATGTACTTCGTGCTTAATAAGTTGTTCGATCTAAGGTAATATACAGCCTGTTCCTTTCGCTTGATCATTATGTTATGCTAGCAGAGACCTTATGGCATGTTTAGTGGCAGATGTATAAAGCAACATGGGTTTTTCAGCAACTAGTGACATAAGAACAGGTGGGCTAGAGAGGTATTCTTTTAACTTAGCAAAAGAGTCTTAGCAATCATGATTCAAGTGATATTGTGCATCTATCTTGAGCAAACTGGTTTGAAATGATGGCACTTATCAGGAAACTGTGATATGAAATGCCAAATAGATTTTATCTTTTCCTGAAGATTATGTAAATTGTTTTAGGTTTTAAGGAGGAGGCATTTCCATAATGGATTTGACTTTTGCAGTATCTACTTCTACGCCTCTCCGTGAGATAATAAACGCTAACAATTTACCATAGGTTACCCCGAAAATAATCTTTTTTGGGTTAAGACGAACCTTATACTCATATAATCTATCAAAAATGCATCTCAACACACCTGGATGTCCTATTCGTGTTTTTTATTTTGTTAATATATCATTAACATAATCTTCCATGATATCATGTAACATATCATGGAAGATGACAGTCATTGCTTGTTGACAGGTGGCACCGACATTTTTCAAGATGAAAGGCATGACCTTATAATATAAGGTGCCCTATGGTGTAGTAAATTTTTTTTTATGTTGATCCCCTTTAGCAATACATATTTGATTGTAACCAGAAAATCCATCCATTAAGGAGAGCATTTCATAGCCTGCCATAGAAACAACAATCATGTCTATATTTGGCAAGGGAAATTCATCTTTGGGACAAGCCTTGTTAATGTCTCAAAATTCTATGCATATCCTGATTCTGGGGATTTTTCTTGGATACGAGAAATATGTTAAATATCCATACCGAATAATCAATAGATTGGATAAAGTCGGTTTCCAAGAGTTTCTCGAGTTTGGCTTTGACAAGCAATGCTACTTGGGGATACATTTTGTGTAGTTTTTATTTTATAGCCTTTGCATTCGGATGCATGACAAGGTGGTGTACTACAAGAGATGGATCAAGTCTTGGCATGTCCTTATATTTCCATGCAAAGATATTTTGGAATTCAATCAGGAGTGTTGTGAATTCTACGCATTCTTGGTTAGACAGACTCATGCCAAGTTGTAAAATTTTTGGTTGTTCGGTCTGTTTCAATGTTTATGTATTTAATTTCTTCTACAAAGCATTTTAGATGTATCATTTTCATAGAATGATGATAATGGTTGATGTAGGTCATCGGTGTCGGGTGATTTGGGGGAGTTGGTACAAGATTTTTATGTGTGATGTTGAGAATTTTTATTGACATGTTTGTTTGATAGGGTGGCAATGAGATTTTGAGTATGGGAAATTTTTTGTTTGCACTTCTGATCCAAATTTTCTAAAGGTGAAGGATCTGAATATTTTATTTCTTCACCAAAATATGTCGATTCATCTAGATTGATTTCAAATCCTTTTCTATGTTCAGAAGAAGGGATTTTGTCATGACTTCCAAGGAATTCTTTTATGGCTTCATCATTTTGGAACATGTCCATGGCCACATGATGTGATTGGCCATGGTATATGAGATTCGGATGCCGAGGCTAAAAATTGATGACATTAACAGAAAAATGTTCATAGAAAATATTTTTTTCAACGTGGTCCTCGAAAAGGCAATGTGGAGACTTGGTGTCATTATCAGAAATGGTGTCATCATTATCACTTGAAATTACTATGGGATCTTCATCGAATACATTGAAAACCAGATCATGTTTACCATAATTTTGTGTGCAATTGATTGGGTCTACACGACCCTTGTTCATTTGGACCAAGTCCTTTATCCTTCCATCGCATGCTTTTTCATTATGTGATAAGCTTTGGTAAATTGAGGGGACTCATAATAGGGAGAAAAGTTGTCATTAAATAACCAAGATCCTAAAGAACTTGGAATATATTAGTTGTCAACACAACCAATTTTTTTCCAAATTGACTATCCCAATCGGTAAGTAAGATGGATTCTCAGATGTGGAGCGTTGGGTTTTCTATAGTTGTGTGGGGATTTGTTGATGTAAAAGGAGTCTTCCATCTTTTGAAATTGACATTCACCCCATCCTTTGTCCATGATTTTAAATGTGTGGGATGGGGGACCAATAGGTACCTCATGTGGTGGGGAAGTAAGTTTGGTAGTTTGAAAAGATGAAGAGAATGGGTTATAAGAAGAACGGGGTAGGTTTAGAGGATGGTGTTTGGTTAATTCATAGGAGAAGGTATCTTAATAGAAGAGGTGTTGTTAGATGAAGAAGGTTAACTAGGTGAGGAAGAATATGGTGTGGTGGAAGAATAATTGTTGCTGGAAGAAGAAAATTTATTAGTGGAAGAAGGTGATTGATTAGTGGGAGGAGGAACGGTTGAATATTATTGATTAGCAGGAGAGAATGGATTGGAAAATGTGGTTTGGTTTGGAGATGATGGTTTCAAATTATTTCTTAGGGAGTGTATCCATATTTATGCATGCTTAGTTAAGGAGTACGAGAGGTGGATCATACTTATCTGTTGATGGATAATAGTGATCATGTTGATACTATCCCTTCAAGTAATCTACAATACTCAAAGGGTTGAGGATCCGCACGTAACGTAAATTCCTTATCCAAATGAGGAAATTTAATACATTGGTGGAATTTTGATGGGACAACTTTCATGGCATGAATCCCTAGTCAGCTGATGAGAATGTTATATGTCAACTTCTACATCCACCACATGACATACCATTTCTAAGGTGATGGGTCCAACTTAGAGAGGTAATGTGATTGTGCCCTTCAGAATTTATTTTACTATTATCATACCCATGAAAGGTTATGATATTGTTATGTAACTCATTTTGAGAGTAAGTTAGAAAATGTAAAAGTTTCATGGAGCAAATATTCAATACGGATCCATTTTTGATTAATACGCACTTGATCTTACGATGAGTTATATAACCCTCAACATATAAAGAATGATTATTAGTGAATTTGGGATTAAGAAGGTCATGCGGGACCAAATAATAACATAGGATTGGGGACTGTAAAATGTGCAATTAAAGCCTAGAATTGTTGTGAATTGAGTTTCCTTAGGGACACGAGCATTATTCAATATTTTTCATAAGGATGTGTTGTAGTGTGGGAGAAGAATTAAGTAATTGCATGATTGAAATTTGTGTTGTAGTCTTCTCCAATTGTTTGACAATATTCAATGATGGTGCAGGTTGTGGAGTGGAATTGGTGGTAGAATCAAATGGTGGGTTAGGAGGTGGTGTGGGAGATGAAGTGGTAGATATTTTTGTTGTAGGGACCCACAATTTTTTCTGTCTGGTGGTGATCACATAGACAGTTCTGATCTTTATGGTTGCCACTAACTCTTGGTCATAATCTATGGTCGAGATGACTGAGTCTTACTCGACATTGATTGATGATTGGCCCTTATCTTTTGAATTATTATCATGGTTAGGGAAGGGATTTTTGAACATGTGAATTTTTTCATTAGGCATTTTTGTCTCAGAATTATTTTCAATTTCTATGTCTCCACGTTCAATCAGGTCTTGAACATAATGGCAGAGTTGCATACATCGATCTGTAGAGTTCCCTTTTATGCAATAGTAATCACAATATTCATTTTCCTTATATCAATTTGGTTTTGGTTGTCCTTCTTCTAAGGGTTTGATGATGGGATATGTAATCATGTTGGCATTCACCAAGTGACGAAAGACACTAGATAGGATTTCTCTGAGAGGAGTGAACTGTTTTCATCGGTCACGAGAATGAATTTCATTTCTAGGGATTATGATTGGTTGTTAGGATTTTAATGTGTTGATAGGATTGTTTTGAACATTTCAGACATGGTGGGAATTAGTAACACCATCATTGACTATATTTCAGTTTCGGCTAAATATTTTGGATTTGTCATGGTTCTAAGGGCTGTCTTGATAAGGTTGGTCCCTAAAGGGTGCTTTAATTAAGCCCGTAGAAATGAGGGATTTTTCGGTTTGTGTTCCCTTTTCAATGATGTCTTTGAAACTATCTAGATAATGCATTTACATGTGGAGTGATAATTTGGCATTGAGATTTGGAACAAAAATGCTAACTAATTGTCTCTCGAGTATTGAGTCAGGAAATCTGCTTACAATTCCTTGCCATCATTGTAAAAAGGAGGAGAAGATTTCATTGGGCCTTTGTCTAGTGTTACATAGATCAAGCATGGTTATTTATGAGTCTAAATTGTAGGAAAAATGTTTGACAAATTTCTCTGATAAGTCTGTGAATGTCATGACCGACCCTTTGGGAAGATGGAAAAACTAGTCTAAAGCCTATCCTCCTAAACTTTGGGGGAATAATCTTAAAATATACATGTCACAATAGGCAACTTCTTGACATTGCATGTAAAATTATTTGACATGTTCACGAGGGTCACCTTTGCTTTTGTATTTATCAAATTTTGAGATTTCGAAGGATGATGGAAATGGTAAGTGTGATATCTCCGTATCAAATGGTAAGGACATAGTTCTTAAAAGTTGAATTGTTTTTATTGTTTTTGTAGTCCTTGAATGGTGTCTTTCATATGTTTCCATTCTTGTGTGAATGGAGAGGTTAGGGATGGGTTATCAAGAATGTTTTGAGTATTGGGGTCTGGATTGGATTCGTTTAGCCTTTCATCTCTAGCAGTTACTTCCTCAAGTTTCTTTGTTAAGTATTATATTTTAATATATAACGCGTTATCCGAAGAGCTATTTGGATTATTTGGTATTTCATTGTGATAACTTGATTAATTTTTTTCAATAAGTTTGTTTAAATTTTCAGTCTCAAAGTTAGGGGGTAATTTTCCCCCATGGCTAGGATACATAATAGATATTAATTTTTGTTTTATTCTATCACCCTATTTACATATTCATGTTCTTTATTGGTGAGTTCTAGTTGCACTACTTCTTCATCATCATTTTCAAGATTGTGATTACATGTGAATACCATGTTGAAATAGGTGTGTGCTTGATTAAGATTTAGTAGGAATTTTGAGTAGGCGTGATTAAATGAGAATTTGATTTCTTTGGATTTAGATTGAATAAACTTGTGATGACTGATAAGGAGAGTAACTCAAACAAGTTATCTCAATATGATTGTGATATAACTCTAGACGAGTTATTAGGGAATTTGTTTCATGTTGTGTAGATTTGGCTTGAAAAAGCTCTGAATTATTGATGGGGAGAGTAACTCAAACAAGTTAATCTTAATATGGTTGTGATATAACTCAAAATGAGTTATGAAAGGATTTTTTTAAGTTGTGATTTGGATAAACGTGACAGTTGAAAAAATAATGAGTGAACTCAAACAAGTCACCCAATATTAGTTTGATATAGCTTGAAACGAGCTATGAAGGATGTTTTGACAATTGATGATATGGGAAGTGAACGTCAGTCACTCAGTATCAGTTCGATATAGCCGAAGACAAGCTATGGAAGATGTTTTGTTGGCTAAATCAAGCTAATGAAATTGGTGTAATGTTTTGGTCTGTGTTGTGTGATTGCTTGGACGATTTTTCTTGGTATTGAATTGGTCGAAAATTATGTTTGTGGAACAAAAATAGGGTTTGAACTTTTACAATGAACACATTGATATCAACCAAGTTTGATGATAAAAAAATAATGCTAAACTATTTTGTTGGCAATTAGAAAGCAGTCATGTGTATCAAATGTTTTTGGTTCAGAAGTTAAATTCTTCATGAATGATCATTGTTTCATGCAATCATACAATTATGCTATGAAATGATGGATGCAGGATCTTATCACTCCAAAAATATGCGTCATCCGATATACCCTGGTCCTAATATACCTATTTTTTTATAGCGACATAATTTCTATGGGAAACCCTTAGAGCACTGGAGGAGACTCACCAATTCTTACTTTCCTGCTTTGGAGTGAATCACCACATTCAAGGTAGGTTTTGTGAAAAGGTGGAAGGTGATGGGGGAATGAATGTGTATGGTGTCCTTATAACTCCCCGAATATTTATAGGGACAATGCCAAGGTTTTGTTGTTACAACTATTTATATGTGACTCACATGCACCACACAACAACATTACTTATAAGTGAAGAGCAGGGTTTAGTTAAATATTGAACGTTGTGATGAGACTATGTCTCAAAGTTTAATGCAGATGGGAATGTTTTTGGTATGTCGTAGCTAATTCCACGTCATCAGTGTAGCTTTGGTGGTGATGAAATAAACCTCTACTACGTGTAAAAAAAAATGATGTGATTATAAGTAAGGTTCTTTCCATCTTGAAATAAATTACGGGTGGATAATTACAGCATACCTGAGCATGCTAAAAACAATTTTGTTTTTTTGGTTTCAGCAATTTTTATCTGAATGGTGGTACTTGTGTGGGATTTTTGTTTTGTGTTTGTGATAATATTCTAGCGATGTGGTCCAGAAGTGTCATCATAGAAAATTGGAATGTAAGGGAAAAAAATTGTTTTACGGAGCCCGGGTGGGCTCTAATGTGTAGAAGATGACAAGGAATGCAGACCTAATAATTTTGGCGAGAGAAGTGTGAGTAGGTCCTATATTGTCAAAAAAGGTTATGTAAGAAAATGATGAGTAGTTTGTACCTCTGTGAAAACTATAGGATTTAATATTTCCATCGTGATCCACAAGTATCCAGATCACGCGATAGATGTCCCTCTGCTAAACACCAAATGTCGAGGAGATCAAAGATAGGATGATCTTCATACTTTCATTGCTAGTATAACCTCCTCCAAAGGAAAAATGCACTACTAAAAAGGAATTAAAATACTAACAATAATACCTCCTCGTAACGAAAAAAATCCATCCACTAAACCCTAAACCCTAACTTCACATCTGTCCTAAATCAATTAATTACCCTATCCCATTTCCCACAAAAATACATTTCGAATTAATCAAATATAATTTGATTAATTATCCATTTCAAATCTAAAAATAACATAATCCCTACCACATGTCATTATCTCTCCATCTTTTTCTACTATTGAATAAAAATTTGAAAATCAAATCCTCTGTTAGCTCTCTATCCACTTCCTTGTCCCCGTTCAAACCTCTCCTATCCATTCAAATCCTCGCTACGAGATCCCTATTCTTCTCCCCATTTTCTAAACTCCTTCCACACTGACTCCATCCTCAATTCTTCCACACCAACTCCATCCCCGCCTCCGACTACTACTCCATCCCAACTCCCTCCATGTCGACCCCCCCCATTAAACCCATCCCCATTCCCATCCACATGGACCTTCATCCCTATTCACCCCAACTATACCCTATACCATCTAGCCATGACTTCTCCCTCCCTGGCCACTCAGCCACACAAACACATTCCACACCCCAACCCCACATACTCCCTATCACCTCCTCATCATGGCGCCGACTCTCCACATAGTACCACATCCTCCCTTCCACATCAACCTTTTCTCCCTATCTCCCTATCCAACCATTCTAACTCCTTAACTTCACCACCCATTCCACCTACGACCTCTCTACCCCGGCTCCCCATCCAATCCTCCCTTCTCTCCCTCCTTCCCACACTTCCAACAAACCCCTTCTCCCCAATCTCCACTCTCATCACCTCACCACACCCCATCTGATCCCTCAACCCACCCATCCCAACATCCCCCACATAGAACCCGATCCATATCATCTCCCCTAGCCACTTCCCTTGAGCACTCACCTTGTAGATCTCCCAATCTCCATGTCAATCTAAGTCATCACTCATCTCCATGCATCCCAAACTCAACACACATCCTCAACACATCCATAAAGCCTCCATCCCCACTCCCTCCATACTGACCCCCCCCATTAAACCCATCCCCATTCCCCTCCACATGGACCTACATCCATGTTCATCCCAACTATACCCTATACCATCCAGCCACAACTTCTCCCTTCCTGGCCACTCAGCCACACAAACACATTCCACACCCAACCCCGCATACTCCCTATCACCTCCTCATCATGGCACTGACTCTCCACATTCTCCCACATCCTCCTTTCCCCATCAACCTCTTCTCCCCAAATTCCTATCCAACCATTCTAACTCCTTAATTGTGCCACCCATTCCACCCGCGACCTCTCTACCCAACTCCCCATCCAATCCTCCCTTCTCTCCCACCTTCCCACACTTCCAACCAACCCCTTCACCCTAATCTCAAGTCTGGCCACCTCACCACACCCCATTCGAGTCTTTAACCTTCCCATCCCAACATCCCCCACATAGAACCCGATCCATACCATCTCCCCCAGCCACTTCCCTCACGCACTCACCTCACAAATATCCCACTCTCCATGTTAATCTAACTCATCACTCATCTCCACGCATCCCAAACTCTCACCTCCCATTCCCCCATCCTGTCTCCTCTTTTCCCCGCTCCCCAAACCCATCCTCATGGACAACCCGGTGCTCATACATCCTGCCACAACTCATTTTCCACACCAGCCTAGGCGATTTCCACGACCATTCACCTACTTGGCCATGACTATGACCAACCAAGTTCTTTTCCTATGTTTTGATCCTATCATGATCCCCGAGCTGATATCTTATGTAGCCACATTATAACCTTAAGATCACCAGTGATGTTTCCACATAACATTAAGCTTAATGTTCACCAAACATTACCCATAGAATGTCAAAATGAATAGTTACTTTGACTTGTAAAATATTCATTAATAGACATATTTCCATTCCATTTCTACCTATCACGTACCTTATTCCATTAAAATCTTCACATATTATATTCTCTTAAAATTTTCCATTACATCCCTTTCCCATTTCTAATATTAATTCAAAACACATTTGTTTTTCTTCTAAGTCTACCTTCTCATCATATCGATCCACATTCTTTCCATATATGTCCATATTTTCATCTTCACAGTTATATAAGAGCTTATTCAAACCCACCACGTTCAGACTCCAATCAGGTTTTTGATTTGAGTTATTTTCTCTTTATCACGATTTTCATAACACTCTTATTTAATTAAGTCTTTTATCATTAAAAAAAATTGTCTCTTTTGGTAGCTTTGTGCACAATTGTTAACAATTTTTCACCATTTAACTTTTAAGTTTGATGTAGAAATTTCTTGTACAAAAATTTATGATCATTAACAAACTTACTCTTTTGAAATCCATTTTCCAACTTATCATGCTATATTTATCAAATTTTTAGTAATTATTTTTCAAGATCATTTTGTTGGCGAGAAAATTTATCGGGTGGAAAAACTTGTGGATTTCTTGCTAACACTCGGGGAATCTAAGTCCCTCTACTTAACCGGTGTAGCTACCATATGTGCATGCACATGAAAAGATGGATTTATTTGGTGGCCTTTTGATCGAGGATCCAACAATGGCACTCCACTGATCGGGGAAAGGGAGTGAGAATAGAGGTAGGAGAACTAATGCTACAGGTAGAAAATCATATTCCTGCACACACACTAGTTAGAAATTTCAACACATGCATTTATGGGAAGAAGTAACTCTGCAAATAGAAACAAGACTAAATAGAATTTACTGATCACCAAGTATTAGGAAACCCGTTAGTCAAAGAAATATATAAAATCCTTCTTGTATTGATTTCTCAAATCAAAGTTGTACACAATGTGAGAATGGAAGAAATTAAGAAGTGGAGGAAAGTAGAAGAAAATTGGCTATCTCCTTTTCTTTCTCTAGGTACAATGCACTCTTGAGTTTACAAGATCAATCACCAACCCTTTGCAATGGGAATGGCATTACAATTTATAGAATGAGAGGTGACTTATCGTCTTCCTCATAACCCTCCATATGCCTTAATATGACTTAAGACTATTCATATTCCACTTTAAATGTTTAAGTCCCTTTTATAACAACAAGGTGACTTAATTTACATTATGTTTATAAAGTAACTTTTAAGTGAATTAAAGGCATATCAAAAAGTGCAAACTCCAAAAAATAATTAGTACATTTGAAAGTGAGATAAAGAGAGAGAGAAGAAGAGGATATGTCACCCGATGAAGTTCGTTGATCCTCATTGATGGAAAGATCCAAATGCAATGAAACTCTAAATCTTTGAACTCCTTGCACACTATGAAACTCCTCCAAATTAGCTCCCGAATGCTCACCCAATTGAATGAACTAAGGTTAATCTATAATTCCCTATGAAAAATGGATAGGATGCTCCTGAACAATGAAGTCCCCTTGAATGATTATCCTTATATGACCCATTGTGCCAAAACTACTTTTTGAGTGTAACTTAGTATTTTTAGTAAGTGTGAATTGCGATCCAAGATGACCCTTTTATGACCTTTCCTATGATGTTCCCTCTGTGTTCACCACCTTCTTCATGGAATCTTAAAATAGTGGTGTACATGAAGTAACATTCCCCTATGCAAGGAGACATGCTATTTTTAGTAAGTGTGCCACGAATGTCAAATTGTGACAAAATGAGTCTTAAAATTCTAGGTTTTATTCCAGGTTCCACACTCTGAATCTGGAGTAATTACTTCATCTGAAAAAGTGTGAAAATGATGTCTTCATTGACAGGGGAAGAATATTGACAAAAAAAACAGCCCTCCATATCCCTAAAAAATAGGGGCTTCACGGCGCAAAAACTAGTTCATGTGAAACTAGATTTTTCAACGATTGTTCCCTCCAATTTTAAGATGATTTCGCCCATCGGATATTTAGGAATTTGAAAATATATTTGAAGAGGGAAAATTTTTGATAAAAAACACATCCCTCCATATCCCTAAAAAATAGGGAGTTCGTGGTGTGAAGACTAGTTTTTGCTAAACTAGATTTTTCGACGATCGTTTCCTCCAATTTTCGGGAGATTTCGCCCACTGGAACCTTGAGAAGCGGAGAGGTAGCTCAGTGATTTTTCCATTACTGTATCATGGCAGCCATTAATGGAGCTATAAAATTGCAGGTCTTTTTTTTGTCTCCATTAGCAATGAAATCAACTTCATTGCTATAGGTTTTTCATTATGGTGCTTCACTTGAAATTTCTCTTCAATCTGGTGATTAGTTTGATGGGAAATCAAGCTTTTTCCTTCATAGAGCCAGAAAGAGGGTTTCTTCATTGCAAGAAATTATTGATGAAAATTGGAGGTTTGAATATGATTTTTTAATGGCCTTCAAGAGATTAAAACTCAGCAACAAATGGTTCGTCTATTCGAGCACCGGTTTGCAAGACATGTTCAAATCTCCATTTTCATGGCTATGGGGATTTCCATTGTTCTTCTTCTTTGTTTTTTCGTTTATCATTCTTAGATTGATGAAAATTACTTTTGAGACCTTCGTATCTCCATTGAAAAGGTATTTAAGTTCCTTTTCTGATCTGGTCTAAGTTTCTTGCAATGGTGGAGTGGTGGACTTGTGTTCTCTGCAACTTTCTTCTAGTAATGGAGAAGCAGCTAGAAGCAATAAGAAGTAGCTAACAGTTAGAATATTTTTCAAATTTTTGAGTTAGATTTGGGTGGATTTTTTCATATTTTATGTCCCTAACCTTAGGGACGTGAGGGACATCAATTTACACAATGAGCAAGACAACGAAATGTGGCGTTTAATCCAACGGCGGGGAATGAAGGAGGAAAAAGTTGCTTTAAAGCACATGGAGCTAAAAGGCGGTCATGTGAGTGTCCAGAAGACTCCCTATGGGGTTTGGGAACATTTTTCAAGGTCTGATGTTCCCCACCTCAGGTGTATAAGGGACATCGAATTCCACGGTGGTCCTGGAGCTGACACGTGGCACCCGACCTAACGACAAGGAATGAATGCTCCAAAAAAGAACTGGGAGCTGAAATTTGATCACGCGGATGTCCAAATGACTCCCCATAGGGGATGGGAAAATTTTTCAAGGTCTGATGTTCCACACATTAGGGACATTAGTTTCCATGGTGGTCTTGGAGGTGATACGTGACGCCCAATCCAACAGTAGGGAATGGATGGTCCAAAAATGCACCTAGGGGCTGAACTATCAAGTATGGAGGTCACATAAAGGTACAAGAGGTCATATGAGGGCTGATAGGGATTCAAGGGGTCTAGAAAAACTTTTCCAACCTTGATTTCCTTGACCTTGGGGGACATCAGGAACACAAAATCCCGCCAAGTTCCTGTGCTGACACGTGTCCTCCCAAAAATTTTGGCTAAGTCCTGAACTTGTGACAGTGATAACTTGAGCTCTCGATGGACTGTTTTGGAAAAAAATTATATGATATTGAATGGAAATTTCCTTCTGAATCCAATGGTGTTGGTCTCATGTCTTTATTATTCCATTTGATCCTTGAAAAAGTGTATTGTTGATTTTATACTCCACCTATACCTGAGAAAAACTTCCTACAGACCTAATGCACCAAAGTGTTGTGAAAATTATTATTTCACCATAATTTAGGTCTTGGAATCCTCTTTCTGGAGTTTTTTTTTTTCTTCTGACTCTATCTGGAGCTCCTAAAATCTTCTTCTGAAGCCCAACAGTTGTTTTAGGCCTGTGTACCACCTCGGCTTGTGAACCTTGTTTTTTACTCAGACTGCTCCAAGTCTTGAAAAACTTCCCCAAACCTTCCAAAATAATTTCCATGATTTTTTAAGGTCTTCCATTCACCTCCATGTTGAATTTTTCCCTTCTGTTCTACTCTAGGGGGTTGAATCCAATCATGGGAAGGCTATCGATAGCCCTTCCTTATACTACTAGAAGATAGTGTCTTTTTAGAACTCCCTAAAATCACCTAGGTGGAATGAGTAGACTTTCCTAAATCACCTAGGAGAAAATTTTGACAACAAAAAGGGGGTAACAAAAATGACGGATTTGACCTGGGGTGTCTTGAAATGATAGGACTTGAAAAATTCAACACTAGGGTATAATTGTCGTGCTAAAAAAATTATCAATTTCCTCATTGCACATTTACACTAAAACAACTAGCTCTAGCTTGGGCACATGATATGGACTGAGTTGCACAACAAATACATGGCGTTGGAATCTAGAATCTCAACTTTAGACCATCTAATTCATTTACTAGTGCCTTATCCATTGGGCCTTGCGGAGTCATGTACAACTTCTAGAAAGGAAGATTGGAAGAAGGAAATACACACACACACACACAAAACAACAGAAAGGAAACACACGAAACAAAATAGAAAGGGAAACACACCATGGAAAGGAAGTTATATACCAAGGGAGGGAAAATAAAAAGGTGGGAAAAGGATATACACATACACGGAAATAGGTTGAGAAAAGTATATTCCTTCATGAAATAGTGGATTGAAGTATGACCATTGAAGCACGAAAAATATTATTTGATCAAAACATGATTTGGTGATGGCTTTGCATGGCTTGAGAAGAATAAGGATAACCACACTTCCATCCTTATACTCATAATTTATCAAGAATGTTTCTTTATCCATTGAAATTTTGGTTAACCTCTTGAAACTTTTGCATTTTGAAGATTCCTCTTGATGTCCCACAAACATGAGACACCATCCCTCTATTTCTTTGAGAGTGGGAAAAATGTTTCTGTCATGAAAAAATTCATCTTCTTTGAATTGGAACTTCAAAATTTCTCTTAAATCAGCAAGACACTTGGAAGGAATGAGGACAAACTAATTTTCTTTCCATTCAAGAACTTCCCTGGACATCCCACTTTGTTGTTTGGAGAAATGGTTACAGATATTCATCTTTTCGGAGTGCATATTGATATCATTTTCAAAATTTCAAAATTTGGTTTGGCCATATAAGCATTATTCACCCTCCATTGAATTTTTCCATACGAAATCTTGCTTTTCATTGATGGACCATTCTGAATTGGTGGGAGCAGGTTAGTTTTGAATATACTCCATACATTGTTACAGATCTTTGCCATGTTCTTAACAAATTTCTCCAATGTAAATCATCTCAATGGTTTCCCCTGTTATTTTCTTCCATGATGGAGGCATTGTCTTCAAAAATGGATATTTCCAAATGAGATACACAAAATTTTCTTCCTTTTCACTCATGACCTTCTTCGCACAATAGGGAAGAAAAAGACATGTTTTCATGTTTATTCTCGTCAACCAAAGTATTAGAGAAGTCATCAATCTTATCCAACTGATCCATGTCAACATCAAAAAATTGGTGCACCAAAGTAGGAAGAACAAATTGACTCATACTTTTCTTGTATCTCCATGGCTTAGGTTAGGAGTTCATGACTGATTTGAGGATCCTCAATTTCTTCTACAACCTTCAAGATATCTTGTACAGATAGTTCTTCTAAAATTTCCATAGGATCATTTTTATCTTCATTGGAAGAATCTTCTTGTTGTGCCTCTAGGAGATGGCTAAAAATATGATCCATTAGGGCCCATGATTCATTTGAAACATCCTCATTCACCTCTTCCATGCTTTACATTTCAAAAGATTCACTTTCTTGCAAATATAGGCATACTTGATTCATGACACCTACTGACAAGGAGAATATATCCAAGCTTCGTGGGAAGGGTGCTCGTTCAAGATCAAAATCCATATCATCTTCTTCTTAGTAAGAAGTAGAGAACCATGTTGGGATAGTAGTATGAGAAGAATTTTCTGTTATATCTTGACCATCCATTATTGAATCTTCTTGCTCAGGTGAAAGATGAAAGGATATGTTTTCACCGAGATGATGATTCTTCTCCCTAAGTGAGTAGAGGTTGTGTTTAAATTGTTCGTTCTCCTCGGATTTGAAAAGAGATTTGGATTCTTCCATTTGATCATCCATGATTGCATCAGGATGAGAGTTTGACTCTTTGACATCCTTAATTTCTTCATGCAACATTTCTACATCACTTGAAGAATCAAAATAGAAGGAGTATTATCTATGACCATATTGAATTCATCATTTTCAGACCATAATGTCGGATAGATTTCTTACACTTCTTCACATATCCCCATTTCATCATTAATTGAAAGATCAAAACTTGAAAAGAGATCATCCATGCTTACTTTGAGTTGGTCATCTTCTTCATCGTTGGTGGAGTCTTTGAAGGGCATTGGATCCTCCACTATGTCGTAATTATCTTCTTTTATTGAATATATTATTCCCCCAATGGGCTGTGACTCGACCCAAATGGAATTTCTGAATGGTGATTCTATCTTTGTCTCTTCTACTTCTTCCTCGATGACGTTGCTTTTTCTTTCATCAGGAGGTTCCATGAAAAGATCTTCTTCAGAAGTGTTTGAGAATCTCTTAGGAATGAAAAATTCATAGTATGGGCAGCAATCTGAGTCTTCTTCGATAGGGTGTGTCTCATCTTCTTCCTCCATTTGATGTCGAGCTTCAAGATGTTCATATCTTCTCTATAGAGCTAAAGCATACCTCCAAATTTCATCAAAGACTTCGGGGTCAAAATTTCCTTTTATTATGCTCTCAAGTATTTCCACATATTCTCTTTTCAACATGTTCATTTCTTCATCACCATATGCAGTGAGATCATCTAGAGAATGATGGAAGAAGGAAAAATTTCTCAATTTTGTAGTGAGCTATGCGAGATTGTAAAAATATTCTTCAGTGGATCTTACATGAACCATCCTGTCTTTCATCATCTTATTGAATGCTGATTTTATCTTCATTGGAAGGCTCAAGGATAGGATTTTCTTTAGCGGCATTCAAGAACCTTTCGGGTATGAAAACCCTGTGGTACAAATGATCTTTAGGATCTTCCTCTATAGGAAAAATATCCTCTTCTTCTTCCTCGCTATGGGATGCTTATAGTTTCTCATTCATCTCTTCCAGGAATTTGGCATATTCTCAAACTTCACACCTTATCTTATGTCTCGTTTGAATCCATTCTTTTTCATCGATGACAAGTTCTTTCTTCTTTCCTTTTTCAACACTAGTCTGAAACCATGGTTGATCTACGATCTTATTTTCTGGGAAGAAATCTTCTTCTTCACTGTCACTCAGTAGTACTTCACTCCAATCTGGAAATTTATTCATGATGTGGGAAACGAACATGACAGGGTTTTGTTCCTTGACGGAGTCACCTTCAAAGAATGATTTTCCTTTGAAATCTGATTTTTATAATATTTTAAGACTTTACAGTCATATATTGGGTGCAGATGTTGCTAAATCTGCCCCATAGTGGTGCCAAAAACTATTGCCAGAAAATTTATCGGGTGAGACAAACTTGTGGATACTCAGGGAATTTAAGTCCCTCTACTTAACTGGTGCAGCTACCATATGTGCATGCGTATGAAAAGGTGGATTTCTTTGGTGGTCTTTTGATCGGCGATCCAACAGTGGCACTCCACTGACCCTACGGAAAAGCTAGCGATCTCTTGCTAGGGAATAATTTGTCTGAAAGTGGGGAAAGTGAGTGAGAATAGAGGTAGGAGAACTAATGATGCAGGTAGAAAATCATATTCCTGCACACACACTAGTTAGAAACTTCAATACATGCATTTATGGGAAGAAGCAACTTTACGAATAGCAATAAGACTAAATAGAATTTACTGATCACCAAGTATCAAGAAACCCCTTAGTCAAAGAAATGTAGAAACTCCTTCTTCTTATATTGATTTCTCAAATCAAAGTTGTACATAATGTGAGAATGGAAGAAACTGAGAAGTGGAGGAAAGTAGAATAAAATTGGCTATCTCCTTTGCTTTCTCTAGGTACAATGCACTCTTGAGTTTACAAGATCAATCACCAACCCTTTGCAATGGGAATGGCATTATAATTTATAGAATGAGAGGTGACTTATCGTCTTCCTCATGACCCTCAATATGCCTTAATATGGCTTAAGACTATTCAAATTCCACTTTAAATATTTAAGTCCCTTTTATAATAGCAAGGCAACTTAATTTACATTATGTTTATAAAGTCACTTTTAAGTGACTTAAAGGAATATCAAAAAGTGTAAACCCCAACGAAGAATTAGAACATTTGAAAGTGAGAGAAAGAGAGAGAGAAGAAGAAGAGGATATGTCACCTGATGAAGTTCGTTGATCCTCATTGATGGAAAGCTCCAAATGCAGTGAAACTCTGAATCTTCGAACTCCTTGCACATTGTGAAACTCCTCCAAATTAGCTCCCGAATGCTCACCCAGTTGAATTAATTAAGGTGGATCTTGAATTCCCTATGAAAAATGGCTAGGATGATCCTAAACAATGAATTCCCCTTGAATTATTATCCTTATACGACCCATTGTGCCAAAACTACTTTTTGATTGTAACTTACTATTTTTAGTAAGTGTGAATTGCGAGCCAAGATGACCCTTTTTTATGACCTTTCTTGTGATGTTCCCTCTGCGTTCACCGCCTTCTTCATGGAATCTTAAAATGGTGGCTTACCTGAAGTAACATTCCCCTATGCAAGGAGACATGCTATTCTTAGTAAGTGTGCCACGAATGTCAGATTGCGACGAAATGAGTCTTGAAATTTAGGGTTTTATTCGAGGATCAACGATCTAAATTTGGAGTAATTCCTTCTTCTGAACAAGTGTGAAAATGATGTCTTCATCGGTTGGGGCATAATACTTGACAAAAAAAATAGCCCTCCATATGCCTTAAAAATAGGGAGTTCATGGTGTGAAGACTAGCTTGCGCGAAACTAGATTTTTCGACGATTGTTTCCTCCAATTTTCAGGAGATTTCACCCACTCGAACCTTGAGAAGCGGAGAGGTAGCTTGCTGATTTTTTCCATTACTATGTCATGGCAGCCATTAATGGAACTTGAAAATTACAGGTCTAGTTTTTTATCTCCGTTAGCAATGAAATCAACTCCATTGTGATAGGTTTTTCATTATGGTGCTTCACGTGAAATTTCTCTTCAATCCAGCGACAGGTTTGATGGGAAATCAAGATTTTTCCTTCGTATAGCCAGAAAGAGGATTTATTCATTGCAAGAAATTCTTGATGAAAATTAGAGGTTTGAATATTATTTTTTAATGGCCTTCAAGAGATTAAAACTCAGCAACAAATGGTTCATCAATCCGAGCACCCGGTTTGCAAGATATGTTCGAATCTTAGTTTTCATGGCTATGGGGATTTCCATTGTTCTTCTTCTCTGTTCTTCATTTCTCCTTCTTAGATTGATGAAAATTCCTTCTAAGACCTATGTATCTCCATGGAAAAGGTATTTCAGTTCCTTTTTTGATCTGTTTTGAGTTTCTTGTAATGGTGGAGTGGTGGACTTGTGTTCTCTACAACTTTCTTCTGGTAATGGAGAAGTAGCAAGAAGCAACTAACAGTTAGAATATTTTTCAAATTTTGAGTTTGATTTGGGTGATTTTTTTCATATTTGATGTCCCTAACCTAAGGGATGTGAGGGACATCAATTTCCACAATGATCAAGATGGCGACATGTGGCATTTAATCCAACGGTGGGGAATGAAGGAGGAAAAAGCTGCTTTAAAGCAGTGGGAGCTAAAAGGCGGACACATGGGTGTCCATAAGAATCCCTATGGGGGATGGGAACATTTTTAAAGGTCTTATATCCCCCACATTAGGTGCATAATTGACATCAAATTCCATGGTGGTCCTGGAGCTGACACGTGGCACCCGATCCGACGGCAAGGAATGAATTCTCCAAAAAAGCATCGAGAGCTGAAAGTCGGTCACGTGGGTGTCCAAATGACTCCCCATAGGGGATGGGAAAAATTTTCAAGGTATTATTTCCCCCACCTTAGGAACATAAGGGACATCAGTTTTTACGGTGGTCCTAGAGGTGACACGTGGTGCTCGATCCAATGGTAGGGAATGGATGCTCCAAAAATGCACCTGGGGGCTGAACTGTCAAGTATGGAGGTCACATGAGGGTACAAGAGGTCATATGAGGGCTGAGAGGGATTCAAAGGGTCTGGGAGAAATTTTCAAACCTTTATGTCCTTGACCTTGGGGGACGTCAGGGACACAAAATCCCGCCAGGTTCCTAGTGCTGACACATGTCCTCCCAAAAAATTGGCTAAGTCCTAAACTTGTGACAGTGATAACTTGAGCTCTTGATGGACTGTTTTGGAAAAAATTATATGATCCTAACTGGAAATTTCCTTTTGAATCCAATGGTGGGGGTCTCATGTCTTTATTATTCCATTTGATCCCTAAAAAAGTGAATTTTTGATTTTGTACTCCACATGTGCCTGAGAAAACCTTCCTGCAAACCTGATGCGCCAAAGTGTTGTGAAAAATATTATTTTACCATAATTTAGATATTAGAATCCTCTTTTTGGAGATTTTTTTTTCTTCTAACTCCAACCGGAGCTCCCACAATCTTCTTCTGAAGCCCAGCGGTTGTTTTAGGCCTGTGTACCCCCGCCTCGGCTTGTGAACCCTATTTTTTACTCAGACTGCTCCAAATCTTGAAAAACTTCCCCAAACCTTCCAAAATATTTTCCATGATGTTATAAGGTCTTCCATTCACATCCATGTTGAATTTTTCCCTTTCGTTCTGCTCCAGGGGGTTAAATCTAGTCCTGGGAAGGCTAGGGATAGCCCTTCCCTATACTGCCAGAAGATAGTGTCTTTTTAGAACTCCCTAAAAATCACCTAGGTGGAATGAGTAGACTTTCCTAAATCACCTAGGGGAATAATTTGAAAACAAAAATGGGGTAATCAAACTGACGGATTTGACCCAGGGTGTCTTGAAATGATAGGACTCAAAAAATTCAATACTGGGGTATAATTGTCATGCTCAGAAATTATCAATTTCCCTGTTGCACATTTGCATGAAAACACATTTGTAATCATGTTTTATGATTTTGTAGTCGTCATTCACCATCTCTACATTTTATTTTATCAACTTAATTTTGTGATTTTTCACACTTTTTTGATTATAATTAATTATTTTCAGTGCTCATTCTACTAACCTTGTGTGGAGGTACAAACTACTCATCATTTTCTTGCAAGACTTTTTTCAATAATACAAGACCTATTCACACCTATCTCACCAAACTTATTAGGTCTGCATTCCTTGTTGTCTTCTACACACTGGAGGCCACTCGGGCTACATAAAACATTTTTTTTCCTTACATTCCAATTTTCCACAACGACACTTCTGGTAAATTTTTTAACACTCTTATTTCGTTGTTTTTATTTTTTGTGAAGATAATTGTTATTGCTATTTTGTAATCACAATTAATTGCAATAATTATTAAAATTTTACAAAAATTTCTATTTTAATTGTATCCACGTATGCTCTTTTCCTACGCCTTAGAGTGATATGGAAAATAAAAAATAGTCTCAATTGTTTAATTTCTTGTTCTAACATTGTAGGATCCTTTATCTTTGTTTTCTAATTGTCATTTCAATCATTATTTTACTTCATCATATTATTAATATTTGTTCATTCGTTGGTTGTGTATGATTTTTTCCTACGCCTTTGAGCAATCTGGAAAATAAAAAACAACCACGATCAATTTTCTAACAAGACACCTACAAGATAACTACTAATCTATTCTTTGTAGGACCCGCATCATGAGAATATTATCACAAAACACAACAGGAAACAAAATAAATCCCACAAAAGAACCACCATTCAAAGAAAAATTGTTGAAACTAAAAAACAAAAAAATAGCGCGCTCAGGTACACTGTCATTTTCCGCCTGTAATTTATTTCAAGTTGGAATGAACCTTATGTATAATCACATCATTCTTGTTGTTGTACATAGTAGAGGTGGATTTCATCACCACCAAAGCTACACCAGTGACGTGGACTTGACTACCACACACCAACAACATTTGCATCTGCACTACACTTTGAGACATAGTCTCATCATAGCGTTTGGTACTTACCTCGCCCCTGCTCTTCACTTACAGGTAATGTTGTCATGTGACGCATGCAAGTCACACCTAAATAGATGTAATAACGAAGCCTAGGCATTGTCCCTATAAATCTTCAGGGATTTATAAGGACACCATACACATTCATTTCCCCATCACCTTCCACCTTTTCAAAAAACCTACCTTGGATTTGGTGATTCAGCCCGAAGTAGGTAAGTAAGAATTGATGAGTCTCCTCCAGTGCTCTAAGGGTTTCCCGTACCAATTCTATCCCCATACAGAATTAGGTATATCAAGACTAAGGTATATCGGAGGACGCATCTTTTGGAGTGATAAGAACATGCATCCATCATTCGACAACATACTTGTATTACATGAAAAAATGATCATTCGTGAAGAATTCACCTCCTGAGCCAAAATAATTTGATACACATGACTGTTTGTTGATTGTCAACAAAATAGTTTAGCATTATTTTTTTAATCATCAAACTTGGTTGATATCAAATGTGTTCATTGTAAAATTTCAAACCCTAGATGTGTTCCACATTCAATACCAAGAAAAAACTTCCAAGCAATCTAGCAACACAGAACAAAACATCACACCAATTTCATTAGTTTTCTTCAGCTAACAACACATCCACAATAGCTTATCTTCAGCTATATCCAACTGATATTGAGTGACTGGCATTCACTTCCCATATCATCAATTGTCAAAACATCCTTCATAGCTCATTTCAAGCTATACCAAACTAATATTAGGTGACTTGTTTGAGTTCACTCATTATTTTTTCAGCCATCACATTTATCCAAATCACAACCAACACAAATCCTTTCATAACTCATTTTGAGTTATATCACAACCATATTAAGATTAACATGTTTGAGTTACTCTCCCCATCAACAATCTAGAGCTTGTTCAAGCTAAATCTACACAATGTGAAACAAATTACCTAATAACTCATCTTGAGTTATATCACAACCATATTAAGATAACTTGTTTGAGTTACTCTCCTTATCAGTCATCATGAGCTTATTCAAGTGAAATCCAAAGCAATCAAATTCTCATTTAATCACGCCTACTCAAAATTCCTACCCACTTTTTACAGCTTAAGCAAGCACACACCTATTTCATCATGGTATCCAAACATAGTCACAATCCTGAAAATGATGATGAAGAAGTAGCACAACCAAAACTCACCAATGAAGAACAACAAGTAAATAGGGTGATACAACAAAAACAAAAATGAACATCTATTATGCATCCTAGCCATGGGGGCAAAATTACCCCCTGACTTCGGGACTAAAAATTTAGATAAACTTATTGACAACGGTGAATGAAGTAATCACAATGAAATACCAAAAAATCCAAATAGCTCTTCGGTCGACGAGTTATTCACTAAAATCCAAGACTTAACAAAGAAACTTGAAGAAGCAACTGCTAGAGTTGAAAGGCTAAACGACTCCAATCCAGACCCCAATACTCACAACATTCTTGATAACCCCATTCCCTACCTCTCCATTTGCACAAGAATGGAAACATATGAAAGAAACCATTCAAGGACTACAAAAACAATAAAAACAATTCAACTTTGAAGAATTGTGTCCTTATACATTTGATATAGAGATATCACGCTTACCATTTTCACCATCCTTCGAAATCCTAAAAATTTGATAAATAAAAAATCAAAGGTGACCCCCCATGAACATGTCAATGAATTTTACATGCAATGTCAGGAAGTTTCTTATCGTGACACGTATCTTTTATGATTAAATACCCTAAAGTTTAGGAGGGACAAGATTTAGACTAGTTTTTCTATCTTCCCAAAGGGTCAGTCACGACATTTACAGACTTATTAGAGAAATTCGTCAAGCATTTTTCCTACAACTTAGACTCAAAAATAACCATGTTTGATCTCTATAACACTAGACAAAGGACCAACGAAAACTTCACCTCCTTTTTACAACAATGGCAAGGAATTGCAAGAAGATTTCCCTTCTTAATACCCGAGATACAATTAGTTAGCATTTTTGTTCCAAATCGCAATGCCGAATTATCATTCCACATGCAAATGGATTGTCTAAATAGTTTTGAAGAAGTCATTGAAAAGGGAACACAAATATAAAAATCCCCTCATTTCTAAGGGCATAACTTAAATCACCCCTTAGGGACCAACCTTATCGAGACACCCCTCAAAACTAGGAAAAATCCAAATTCTTTAAACCGAAAACCAAAATATAGTCAACGATGGCGTTACTGATTCCCCGCCATGTCCGAAATGTTCCAAAAAATCCCATCAATACATGAAAATCCAAACAACCATTCATAATCCCTAGAAAGGAAATTCCTTCTTGTGACTGATGAAGACAGTTCACCTCCTCTCGAAGAAAGCCTATCTAGTTTATTTTGTCACTTGGAAAATGCCAACATGATTACATATCCCATCGTAAAACCCTTTGAAGAAGGACAAACCAAACCAAATTGGTATAAAGGAAAATGAATATTGTGATTACCATTGCATAAAAGGGAACTTTACATATTAATACATGCAACTCCACCATTACATCCAAGTCTTGATTGAACGTGGAGACATAGAAGTTGAAAATACTTTTGAGACAAAAACACCTAATGAAAAACTTCACATGTTCAAAAATCCCTTCCCTAATCATGATAATAATTCAAAATATAAGGGTCAATCACCAAGTAATGTTGATTATGACTCAGTCATCTCGACCATAGATTATGACCAAGACTTAGTGGTAAACATAAAGATCAAAAATGATTGTGCGATCACCACTAGACAAAAAAATGTGGGTCCCTATAGCAAAAATATCTCCCACTTCATCTCCCACACCACCTCCTAAACCGCCATCTAATTCCACCACCAATTCCACTCCAAAACCTGTGCCATCATTCAATATTGTCAAACAATTAGATAATACTACAGCATAAATTTCCATCATGGAATTACTTAATTCTTCTCCCGCACTATAATGCATCCTTATGCAAACATTGAATAACGCTCGTGACCTTAAGGACAGCACCCTAAGGACATCAATTCACAATAATTCCAGGCTTTAATTACACATCTTATGGTCCCCAATCCCTATTTTTATCCTTTGGTCCTGCTGACCTTCTTTAATCCCAACATCGATAATAATCATTCTTTATATGTCAAGGGTTATATAACTCATCGTAAGATCGAGCGTGTATTAATCGACAAATGGATCCACATTGAAAATTTACTCTATGAAACTTTTACGTTGTCTAGGTTACATTGAAAATGATTTACAAAACAATATCATAACCATTCGTGGGTATGATAATAGTGAAAGAAAGTCTGAAGGCACAATCACGTTGCCTCTCCACGTTAGATCCATCACCTTAGAAATAGTATGTCATGTGGTGGATGTAGAAGTTTCATATAACATTCATGTCAACCGGCCATGGATTCATGCCATGAAAGATGTCCCATCAACGTTCCACCAATGTATTAAATTTCCTCATTTGGACAAGGAATTTATGTTACGTGTGGATCCTCAACCCTTTGAGTATTGTATATTCCTCGAAGGACAATATGGACATGATCACTATTATCCATCAACATATAAGTACACTCCACCTTGAATAATCCCTAACGAAACACACATCGATCCGGATACACTCCCTAAGAATGATCCAAAACCATTATCTTGTAACCAAACCACATTTTCTAATCCATTCCTCTTCCAGTAATCAAAAATTTTCAACCAGTCCTCCTCCCACTAATCAATCATCTTATTCCATTAATCAAGCTTCTTCTTCCAGCAGTAATTATTCTTCCACCACACCATCTTCTTCCTCACCTAGTTAACATTCTTCATCCAACCACACCTCTTCTATTAAGATATCTTCTCCTATGAATAACCAAACTTCATCCTCTAATCCACCCCCTTCTTCTTATAACCCATTCTCTTCATATTTTTGAACTACCAAAATGACTTCCCCGTCACATGAGGTACATGTTGGTCCTCCATCCCACACATTTAAAATCATTGACAAAGGATGTGGTGAATACCAATTTTCAAAATATGGAAGACTCCTTTTATATCAAAAAATCCCCACACAACTACGACAAACCCAATGCTCCACATATGAGAATCCATCACACTTACCAAATGGGAAAGTCAGTTTGGAAAAAAATCAGTTATCTTGACAACGAACATATTCCAAGTTCTTCAAGATCTTGGTTATATAAGATGACTTTGCTCCTTATTATGATTCCCCTCAATTTACTAAAGCTCATCACATAATGAAAAACATGCGATGGAAGGGTAAAGGGACTCAGTCCAAATGAATAAGTTTGTTTAGACCCAATCAATTGCACACAACATCACGCTAAACATGGTCTGGGTTTTAAGGTATTCGATGTTGCTCTCGTATTAATTTCAAGTGATAACGATGACACTAGTTCTGATACTGACACCAAGGTTTCCACGTAGCATTTTCGAGAACCCCCGTTAAAACATATTTTATCTAAACATTTATATGTTAATGTCATCACTTTTCAGCCTATGCATCCAACTCTCATAGACCATGGACCAATCACATCATGCAGCCATGGACATGTTCCAAAATGATGAAGCCATCGAAGAACTCCTTGGAACTTGTGACCAAATCCCTACTTTCGGCCATAGAAAAGGATTTAAAAATCAATCTAGATGAATCATCCTATTTTGGAAAAGAAATAAAATATTCATATCCTTCACCTTTGGAAAATTCAGATCAGAAGCGCAAACAAAAAAAATTTCATAGTCAAAATCTCATCACCCACCCTATCAAACAAACATGTCAATAAAAAGTCTCAACATCACACAAAAAAAATCTTGTACCAACTCCCTTAAATCACCTGACACCGTTGACCTACAAGAACCATTAACATCAGTCTCCAATAAGGATGCATCTAAAATTCTTGTAGAAGAAACTAAAGACATTAACATTGGAACCACCGAACAACAAAAAATTTTACAACTTGGCATTAGTCTATCTGATCAAGAATGCATGGAATTCACAACACTCCTTATTGAATTCCAAGATATCTTTGCATGGAAATATAAATACATGTCAAGCCTGGATCCATCTCTTGTAGTACACCACCTTGTGGTGCATCCAGATGCAAAGCCTATAAAACAAAAACTACATAAAATGCATCCCTAAGTAGCATTGCTTGTTAAAGCCAAAATTGAGAAACTCTTGGAAGCTGACTTTATCTGACCTGTTGATTATTCGGTATGGATATCTAACATAGTTCTCGTATCCAAGAAAAGCCCCTAGCATAAAGATATGTACAGAATTTCGAGAGATTAACAAGGCTTGTCCCAAAGATGACTTTCCCTTGCCAAATATAGACATGATTGTTGATTCTATGACAGACCATGAAATTCTCTCCTTAATGGATGGATTTTCTAGTTACAATCAAATATGTATTATTGAAGGGGATCAACATAAAATGTCATTTACTACACCATGGGGCACCTTCTGTTATATTTTCATAAAATCCAGTACCACATATCAATAAGAAATGATTGTCATCTTCCATGATATCATGGAAGATTATGTTGATGATATATTAGTGAAATCAAAAATAGGAATACGACATCCAGGTGTGTTGAGATGCATTTTTGATAGATTACTTGAGTATAAGGTTCTTCTTAACCCAAAGAAATGTGTTTTTCAAGGTGACCTCTGGTAAATTGTTAGGGTTTATTGTCTCATGGAGAGGGATAGAAGTAGATCCTGCAAAAATTCAAATCCATTATGGAAATTCGTCCTCCTCAAAACATAAAATAATTACGTATTCTTCAGGGAAAGATACAATCTATTAAAAATTTCATATCACAGTTGGCTGATAAGTGCCACAAACTTCAACCAGTTACTCAAGAAAGATGCACAATTTCACTAGAACCATGATTTCCAAGACTCTTTTGCTAAGTTAAAATAATACCTCTCTAGCCTACCTATTCTTATGTCACCAGTTGTTGATAAACACATGTCGCTTTATACATCTTCCTCTATAGGAGCTCTGTTAGAACAACATAATGATCAAACAAAAGAACAGGTTATATATTACCTTAGTCGAACACTTATTGAGCATGAAGTACATTATTCCCAAATCAAAAAAGTATGCTTAGCGGTCACCTTTGCATTCCATAAGTTACTTTATTACTTGGTCAATCCACAACTATGTTGATCGCCAAGATTGATCCTCTCAAGTATCTCTTGTCTCGACCCATTCTCACAAGAAGAATGTCTAGTTGGGTCATACTACTTAGTGAATTTGATGTCAAGTTTTTTTTTTGAATGTTTTTTCGATTTTTTTTGAATTTGTAGATGATTTTGTAATATTTTTATGTTTTTATGAGAATGACCCTCTACGCTTTGCCCCATACCACCTGTAAGAGGCAAGGGTTTATCACTAAATACAAGACGTAGATGAGTAAGGGAACCTTCCTCCATTCCCCAGTCTCACACTGCCAGTAAGAAGTGTGGGCTCAACACGAAAGACTATGAAGGAAAAAAGATGTGACAATGAATTATTCATAATTTATTGAATTGATGGAATTTTACAATAGCGTTTTGTATTTGGGAAGAAACGTATGCCCCCAATCTTAGCCCCACATGACTAGTAGGACGTGAAGGTTCAACACCGAAGACTAAGATGGAGGATCAAACAAATTTTGTAAAGAAGTTTAGAGCTTTGTTATGAAAGAGAGAATGTCTTTGAAGGGAATATATTGCCATCAGTATGCTTCTAGGTATGACCATAGGTGAAAGCGACTGAAAATGGGAGATATTATAAGAAGTATGACACTCAAAAACTTAATAGGATCTATATTAGCACCTATCTCATGATGATAAATATGAATATTTTATTTTGATAATGAAAATATCTACTAATGGAAATGAATAAATTTAAATTATTCAGAGATAAGTTAGACAAAGGAACAATGTACACGTCGTTGTTTCCTGGAATAGTGAACGCCTCAAGTATTAATTTTTTTTAAATGAACTATATTCATTGGTTCATCAAGTCCTTGACCATATTCAGTGGCCAACTTATAGGCTCCAGATCCAAATTTAGTTGTAATTACATAGGGTCCTAACCAATTAGGCTCAAATTTTCCTTTTTTTTCTCGCTCTTTAGTGGTATTTTTTAAATTTTCTTTTAAAACAAAGTCACCAATTTTTAATTTTCTGGGTCTTACCTTTTTATCATAACTGATTTGTAGTCGGTTTTGATAGACTTGGAGATGATTGAGAGCATTAAGTTATTTTTCATCGAGAAGCTCAAGCTCTTGAAGTTATAAATGTCAGTATTCATCCTCATTAATTACATCTTTAAGGGATATTCTCAAGGATGGGAGTTCTATCTCAATAGGTAAAATTGATTCACAACCATAAACGAGGGAAAACAGGGTGGCTATGGTAGGTGTGCGGTAAAATGTATGGTAATCCCAAAGAGCGGAGTAAATATGAGTATGCCAATTGTGTCCATGGGTGTTGACAATTTTTTCCATGATGGATTTTAAAGTCTTGTTGGTTGCTTCTACTTTACCATTATCCTAAGGGTAGTATGGATTGGACCACTTAAGTTTGATGTGAAAACATTTGGCTATGTCTTTTACATCCTAGTTTCAAAATGATTTTCCATTATCTGCGACCAGAGCGGATGGAATACCAAATCGACATATGAGATTATTAAAAATGAATTTCAAAATTTGGCTACTAGTAACATAAGTGAGAGGCATAGCTTCCACCCATTTAGTGAAGTAATCGATAGTGGTAATGATGAACTTATGTCCATAGGATGATGTTGGTATGATTTTACCAATGAGGTCAAGTCCCCATTGTGAGAAGGGCTATGGTATGGTTATCGATTGAAATGCTTGGGAAGGTGCATGGATAGATTTCCATGATTTTGACATGCTTGGAATATTTTGACAAAAATACATGTGTCACTTTCCATGGTGGGCCAATAATATCCAACTCACAGTATTTTCTTGAATAAGGCTATATTGTTTGTGTCTGATCCATAGATACCATAATGGACTTCAGTTAGGACACTCGAGTCTTCTCCCTAATTAATACATCGGAGCAGGGTGCCATCATATCCTCGTTTTATAAAGAGTTTATGCTAAAATGGTGTAACAAGAGGCATATTGTACTAAAGCACATTTATGCATTGGTTTCATGTCGATAGGAATTTTTTAATCATGGATGAAGGTATAAAGATCATGGTACCAAGGGTTATTCAGACCCATGATTTCACATACCATAGTGTTTTCAGGAAGATCATAGGTAGGCATTAAGATATGTTCTATAATAAAATGTGTCTGGGGTTGACTAGATGCGATATCTAACTAGGATCCAATGGTTTCCCCTAGCATCGGAATATTTATTATGAATTATGGGGATTTGATCAAATCTAATTAATCAAAAATAGCTTTGAAGACTATCCACCATGCGCTTATATGGGATAATTTTTTCATTCTTGACCCAATATTCATTAGTAACTTGTTTGATGATAAGTAAAGAATAACCAAATACAACTAATTCTATAAGATTTCGTGATATAGCTAGTTTTAATCCTGTTATTAGAGCTTCATATTCTATGATATTGTTAGTACATGAGAATGCTGATCAAAATTATTTGGGGATAACGTGTCCACTAGGGTGTGATAAGAAAAATACTAGCCCCTAAGCCATGGAGATTACAAGATCCATCAAAAAATAGAGTCAAAGACGACGTGATGTCTATGTGCAGAAGATTTTCATTAGGAAATGCAAAATGAAGTGGTTCTGTGCTAGGAAGGGGTACCTTGTAAGTTGGTTTGCAAGGGTTTATCCTTTAATTGCCTTCTGCAGAAAAAAATTGACATCAAATTCACTAAGTAGTACAAACCTACTAGACATTCTTCCTTTGAGAATGGGTCAGGACAAGAGATACTTGAGAGGATCAATCTTAGCGATTAACTTAGTTGTGTGATTGAGCAAGTAATGATATAACTTATGGAATGCAAAGGTGACTGCTAAGCATACTTTTTTGATTTGGGAATAACTTACTTCGTGCTCAATAAGTGTTCAACTAAGGTAATATAAAAGCTATTATTTTTCTTGATTGTTATGTTGTGCTAATAGAGCTCCTATGGCATGTTCAATGGCAGATGTATAAAGCAACATTGGTTTATCGACAACTAGTGACATAAGAACAAGTGGGATAGAGAGTTATTCTTTTCACTTAGAAAAATATTCTTGGCAATCGTGGTTCCAGGGAAAATGTGCATCTTTCTTGAGTAACTGGTTGAAGTTATGGCACTTATCAGCCAACTATGATATGAAATGCCGAATAGATTGTTTCTTTCCCTGAAAACTACGTAATTGTTTTAGGTTTTGCGGAGAAGGCATTTCCATAATGGATTTTCCTTTTGCAAGATCTACTTCTATGCCTCTCTGTGAGACAATAAACCCTAACAATTTACCAGAGGTCACCCCCGAACACACATTTCTTTGGGTTAAGATGAACCTTATACTCACGTAATCTATCAAAAATGTGTCTCAACATACCTGGATTCCCTATTCGTGTTTTTCATTTTGTTAATATATCATCAACATAATCTTGCATGATATCATGTAACATATCATGGAATATGATAGTCATTACTCGTTGATAAGCGGCATCGGCATTTTTCAAGCCGAAAGGTATGGCCTTATAAATGAAGGTTCCCCATGGTGTAGTAAATGTTGTTTTATGTTGATCCCCTTCAACAATATGTATTTGATTGTAACTATAAAATCCATCCATTAAGGAGAGCATTTCATGGCTTGTCGTAGAATAAACAATCATGTCTATATTTGGCAAGGGAAAGTCATATTTGGTACAAAGCCCTTGTTAATGTCTCGGAAGTCTATGCATATCTTAATGCAGGGGGTTTTCTTTGCTATGGGAACTATGTTAGATATCCATGCCAAATAATCAATAGGTCGGATAAAGTCATCTTCCAAGAGTTTCTCGAGTTCATATTTGACAAGCAATGCTACTTGGGGATGCATTTTGCATAGTTTTTATTTTACAGGATTTGCATCCGGATAGACCATAAGGTGGTGTACTACAAGAGATGGATCTAGGCTTGGAATTTCCTTATATTTCCATGAAAAGATATCTTGGAATTCAGTGAGTGTTCTGAATTCCATGCATTCTTTGTCAGAAATACTCATGCCAAGTTGTAAAATTTTCGGTTGTTCAGTGGTTCCAATGTTTATGTCTTTAGTTTCTTCTACAAGCATTTTAGATGTATCATTTTCAGAGAATGATGCTAATAGTTGATGTAGGTCATCGGTGTTGGGTGATTTGGGTGAGTTGGTACAAAGATTTTTTTGTGTGATGTTGAGAATTTTTATTGACATGTTTGTTTGATAGGGTGGTGATGAGATTTTGACTATGGGAAAATTTCTAATTGTGCATCTGATCCAAATTTTTTGAAGATGAAGGATCTAAATATTTTATTTCTTCACCAAGGATTCATCTAGATTGATTTAAAAATCATTTTCTAGTGGTTGGAAGTAGGGATTTGGTCACGAGTTCTAAGGAATTATTTGATAGCTTCATCATTTTGGAACATGTCCATGGCCGCATGATGTGATTGGACATGGTCTATGAGAGTTGGATGCGTAGGCTGAAAATTAATGACATTAAAAGATAAATGTTCAGAGAAAAGATGCGTTTCAACGGGGTCCTCGAAAAGGCTACGTGGAAACCTGGTGTCATTATCAAAACTGGTGTCATCGTTATCACTTGAAATTAATACGAGAGCAACATCGAATACCTTGAAACCCAGACCATGTTTAGCGTGATGTTGTGTGAAATTGATTGGGTCTAAAAAACTTGTTCATTTGGACTGAGTCCTTTACCCTTTAATCACATGCTTTTCATTATGTGATGAGCTTTAGTAAATTTGAGGGGACTCATAATAGGGAGCAAAGTCATCTTATATAACCAAGATCCTGAAGGAACTTGGAATATGTTTCCTTGTCAAGTATAATCGATGTTTTTCCAAACTGACTATCCCATTCAGTAAGTGTAATGGATTCTCATATGTGGAGCGTTGGGTTTTCCGTAGTTGTGTGGGGATTTTTTGATATAAAAGGAGTCTTCCATATTTTGAAATTGGTATTCACCACATCCTTTGTCAATGATTTTAAATGTGTGGGATGGAGGACCAACATGTACCTCATGTGGCGGGGAAGTCAGTTTGGTAGTTCAAAAATAT
The DNA here is from genome assembly GCA_019776745.2 of Taxus chinensis. Lineage (NCBI taxonomy): Eukaryota > Viridiplantae > Streptophyta > Pinopsida > Cupressales > Taxaceae > Taxus > Taxus chinensis. Next base: position 768,886,864 of record CM034153.1, read on the forward strand.
GAAGAGAATGGGTTATAAGAAGTAGGGGGTGGATTGGAGGATGAAGTTTGGTTATTCACAAGAGAAGGTATATTAATAGAAGAGATTTTGTTGGATGAAGAAGGTTGACTAGGTGAGGAAGAAGTTTTTGTGGTGGAAGAATAATTGTTGTTGGAAGAAGAAACTTGATTAGTGGAATAAGATGATTGATTAGTGGGAGGAGGACTGGTTAAAGATTTTTGATTAGCGGAAGAGAATGGATTGGAAAATTTGGTTTGGTTAGGATATGATGGTTTCAGATCATTCTTAAGGAGTCTATCCAGATCGATTCATGTTTAGTTAGGGAGTACGCGAGGTGGAGCGTACTTATTTTGTTGATGGAAAATAGTGATCATGTTGATATCGTCCTTCGAGGAATCTACAATACTCAAAGGGTTAAGGATCCACACATAACATAAATTCCTTGTCCAAATGAGGAAATTTAATACATTGGTGGATCATTAATGGGACGCCTTTCATGGCATGAATCCATGGTCGGAATCCGATGACAATTTTATATGCTACTTCTACATCCACCACATGACATACCGTTTGTAAGGTGATGGGTCCAACTTGGAGAGGCAATGTGATTATGCCTTCAGACTTTGTTTCATTATTATCATACCCACGAATGGTTATGATATTGTTTTGTAAATCATTTTCAGTGTAACCTAGACAACGTAAAAGTTTCATGGAACAAATATTCAATGTGGATCCATTGTTGATTAATACGTGCTTGATCTTATGATGAGTTATATAACCCTTGTTGTATAAAGAATGATTATTAGCTATGTTTGGATTAAGAAGGTCAATGGGAAAAAAGGATAAATTAGGATTGGGGACCATAATACGTACAATTAAAGCCTGGAATTGTTGTGAATTTATGTCCTTAGGGACACGAGCATTATTCAATGGCTGCATAAGGATGCGTTTTAGTGCGGGAGAAGAATTAAGTAATTCCATGATGAAAATTTGTGTTGCTACTCCCAATTGTTTTGACAATATTCAATGATGACACATGTTGTGGAGTGGAATTAGTGGCGGAATCATATAGCGGGGTTAGGAGGTGGGGTAGGAGACGAAGTGGCATATTTTTTTGCTGTAGGGACCCACATTTTTTTCTATCTAGTGGGTGATCGCTTAGTCAATTCTGATATTTATGGTTGCCACTAAGTCTTGGTCATAATCTATGGTCAAGGTGACTGAGTCATACTACAAAATTGCTTGATGATTTACCCATATCTTTTTGCATTACTATCGTGGTTAGGGAAGGGATTTTTTAACATGTGAAGTTTTTCATTAGGTGTTTTTTGTCTCAGAAATATTTTCAACTTATATGTCTCCACGTTCAATCAGGTCTTGGACGTAATGGTGGAGTTGCATGCATCGATCTGTAGAATGACATTTTATGTGATAGTAATCACAATATTCATTATCATTATACCAATTTGGTTTGGGTTTTCCTTCTTCAAAGGGTTTGACGACGGGATATGTAATCATGTTGGAATTTTCCAAGTGACGAAAGACACTAGATAGTCTTTCTCTGAGAGGAGTGAATTGTCTTCGTTGGTCATGAGAAGGAATTTCCTTTCTAGGGATTGTGATTGGTTGTTTGGATTTTGATGTGTTTGATGGGATTGTTTTGAACATTTCAGACATGGCGGGAATCAGTAACACCATCATTGAATTTTTTTTGGTTTCGGTTAAAGAATTTGGATTCATCAATGGTTCTAAGGGGTGTCTCGATAAATTTGGTCCCTATATGGTGATTTAAGTAAGGCCCTTAGAAATGAGGGATTTTTCTATTTGTGTTCCCTTTTCAATGACTTATTCGAAACTATTAAGACAATGCATTTGCATGTGGAATGATAATTCAAACATTGAGATTTGGAACAAAAATGCTTAACTAATTGTCTCTCAGGTATTGATCAGGGAAATCTACTTGCAATTCCTCACCATCATTATAAAAAGGAGGCGAAGTTTTCGTTGGTCCTTTATCTAGTGTTACAGAGATCAAGCATGGTTATTTCTGAGTCTAGGTTGTAGGAAAAATATTTGATGAATTTCTTTGATAAGTTTGTGGATTTTTTGACTAACCCTTTGGGAAGATGGAAAAACCAGTCTAAATCCTGTCCACCTTAAATTTAGGGAAATAATCGTAAAAGATATGTGTCACGATAGGAAACTTCCTAACATTGCATGTAAAATTCCTTGACATGTTCACGGGGGTTACCCTTTGCTTTTGTATTTATGAAATTTTGGGATTTTGAAGGATGATGGAAATGGTAAGAATGATATCTCCATATCAAATGGATAAGGTCATAGTTCTTCAAAGTTGAATTATTTTGATTGTTTTTTTATTCCCTGAATGGTGTCTTTCATATGTTTCCATTCGTGTGTGAATGGAGAGGCAGGGGACGAGTTATCAAGAATGTGTGAGTATTGGGGTCTGGATTGGAGTTGTTTTAGCCTTTCAGCTCTAACAGCTATTTCCTCAAGTTTTTTTGTTAAGTCTTTGAGTTTAGTGAATAACTCGTCAGCCAAAGAGCTATTTGGATTGTTTGGTATTTCATTGTGATAACTTGATTCACCATTGTCAATAAGTTTGTTTAAATTTTAGTCTCGAAGTCAGGGGGGTAATTTTTCCCCTATGGCTAGGATGCGTAATAGATATTTGTTTTTTTTTTGTTCTATCACCCTATTTACTTGTTCTTGTTCTTCATTGGTGAGTTCTTGTTGCACTACTTCTTCATCGTCATTTTCATGATTGTTACTACATGTGAATACCATGATCAAATATGTGTGTGCTTGCTTAAGTTGTAAAAAGTGGGTTGGAATTTTGAGTAGGTGTGATTAAATGAGAATTTGATTACTTTGGATTTAGCTTGAATAAGCTCGTGATGACTGATAAGGAAAGTAACTCAAACAAGCTATCTCAATATGATTATGATATAACTCGAGACGCGTTATTAGGGAATTTGTTTCACGTTTTGTAGATATGGCTTGAACAAGCTTTGGGTTGTTGACAGAGAGAGTAACTCAAATAGGTTAATCTTAATATGGTTGTGATATAACTCAAAATAAGTTATGAAAGGATTTGTGTTGGTTTTGATTCGGATAAACATGACGGTTGACAAAATAACGAGTGAACTCAAACAAGTCACCCAATATTAGGTTGATATAGCTTGAAACGAGCTATGAAGGATGTTTTGACAATTGACGATATGGGGAGTGAATTCCAGTCACTCAATATTAGTTGGATATAGCCAAAGACAAGCTATGGCAGATGTGGTGTTGGCTGAAGCAAGCTAATGAAATTGGTACAATGTTTTGGTTTGCATTGCTAGATTTCTTGGACATTTTTGCTTGGTATTGAATTGGTTGAGAAATGATTTATGTAGAACATAACTAGGGTTTGAAATTTTACAATGAACACATTGATATCAACTAATTTTTATGATAGAAAAATGCTAAACTATTTTGTTGACAATCAGCAAGTAGTCATGTGTATCAAATTGTTTTATCTCAGGAGGTAAATTCTTCAGGAATGATCATTGTTTCATGCAATTATATAAGTATGTTGTGGAAAGATGGATGCAAGCTCTTATCACTCCAAAAAGATGCATCCTCCGATATACCCTAGTCTTGATATACCTAATTCTATACGAGGAAAAAATTGTACGAGGAACCCTTAGAGAACTGGAGGAGATGCACCAATTCTTACTTGCCTGCTACAAAGTGAATCACCACATCCAAGGCAGGTTTTGTGAAAATGTGGAAGGTGATGGGGGAATTAATGTGTATGGTGTCCTTATAGTTCTCCCTAAGTATTTACAGGGACAATGCTGAGGCTTCGTTGTTACAGCTATTTAGGCGTGACTTGCATACACCACATGACAACATTATTTGTAAGTGAAGAGTAGGGGCGAGGTAAATACCAAACGCTATGATGAGACTATGCCTTAAAGTGTAATGTAGATGTGAATGTTGTTGGTGCGTGGTAGTCAAGTCCACGTCATTGATGTAGCTTTGGTGGTGATGAAACCCACCTCTACTATGTGTAAAAACAAGAATGATGTGATTATACGCAAGGTTATTTCCAACTTGAAATAAATTATGGGTGGAAAATGACAGCGTACTTGAGTGTGCTAATTTTTTTTATTTTTATGGTTTCAATAGTTTTTATTTGAATGGTGTTACTTTTGTGGGATTTTTTTTTGTGTTTTGTTGCATTTGTGAAAATATTCTAACAATGTGGTCCTACAAAGATTAGATTAGTAGTTATCCTGTAGATGTTGTGTTAGAAAATTGATCGTGGTTGTTTTTTATTTTCCATATCACTCAAAGGTGTAGGAAAAGAGCATACACAACCAATGACCAAACAAATATTAATGATATAACGAATTAAATCAATGATTGAAATGACGATTAGAAAATAAAGCTAGAGGATCCTGCAATGTTAGAATGAGAAACTAAATAATTGCGACCGTTTCTGATTTTCTAGATCGCTCAAAGGTGCAGGAAAAGAGCATACACGGATAAAATTATATTAGATATTTTGTAAAATTGTAATAATTATTGCAATTAATTGTGATTTTGAAATAGCGATAATGATTATCTTCACAAAAAATAAAAAACAAAAAAAGAAGAGCGTTAAAAATGTTACCAGAAAGTGTCATCGTGGAAAATTGGAATGTTAGGAAACACATTTTTGTTTTATGGTGCCTAAGTGGCCTCTAGTGTGTAGAAGATGATAGGGAATGCAGACCTAATAATTTTGGCGAGAGAGGTGTGAATAGGTCTTGTATTGTCGAAAAAGGTCCTGCAAGAAAATGATGAGTAGTTTGTACCTCTATGATGATCGTAGGATTGAATATTTCCACCGTGATCCACAAGTATCTGGATCAGGTGATAGATTTCCCTCTTCTAAACACCAAGTTCCAAGGAGATCAAAGATAGGATGAGTGTCATAGTTTCATTGTTGCTATAAACCTGCAGATACACCATAAAGACACCGCATGACAAAAACACTACCCACAGCGTGAAGGTTAACCAAAGAAGGCCATAAGGCACAAAAAATGAGATAATAATGAATAGTAATAAATAAAGAATGGATAAAACCACCAATTTGGAAATTAATGCTAATAGATCAAGAGTCCCACTGAGCGTGCCAAAATGTAAGTTAGTAAAAATGCACTACTAACAAGGAAGTAAAATACTAACAATAACACCTCCTCCTTCACATTCCGTAGCAAACCTCAGAATGGGCTAGGAAACATGGGTTGAGCCCCGATTGCATGATATGTAGGTGCTTTTCTCAAGCCAGAGAAATGCCTTCATGCAACAATGATCCACTTTTTTTGCACCAAATGGGTAAAAGGATTATGGATTTGGGGTGCTTCAAGATGAGGCTATTTGGGCATTAGGACAAGGTGGAAGGATGTTCTTTGCTCAAAGGATGCAAGAACTTAGACAAGGCATTCAAGCTTATTCTCTATGTGTTATAGGGGAGGGGTAAGGTTGTATTTATAGCCTGGGGAAGTGATTAACTTAGAGTAATTTAAGTAATCATGGTTTGAAAATGTGGGCAAGATTAGGTGAGTGGGGACCACGAAGAATGGGTGAGGATTTGATTTTGGATTTTTAATTCATAAGTGAATGATTTTAGGTGATTGGGGACCATGAAGAGTGGGTGAGGATTTGATTTTGAAATTTTAATTCAATAGTAGAAAAACATGGAGAATAATGACATGTGGTAAGGATTAGGTTATTTTTAGATTTGAAATGGATAATTAATCAAATTATATATTTGATTAATTCGAAGTGTTTTTTTTGTGGGAAATGAGGTAGGGAATTAATTGATTTAGGACAGATGTGAAATTAGGGTGTCTATAGGTGGATATAGGATTTTGATAGTTTTATGAGGCTTGTGAGGATGGGAAAAGGCTGAAAGAGAAATTTTTTGACTAGATGTGATGAGGGATGTGCGTTGGAAGAAAATAATGGATGGGGAGAAGGAAATATGGTGGAAATGAAGGCTAAGATCTAGATAAGCTTATCCACTGGTTACAATATATTTGTCCTATTATGTTCTAGATGTTGCTTCCATTTTTATCTATAACTTCATTGCTCTATATTTTATTTTCTCTTAATTTCTGATATTGAACCATTATGTGTTCCCAGAAGTGTAGTTTTTTTTACAACTTGGCCAAGGTCAAAGGGGATGAAGGGATTAGAAAGGTCAAGGAAAGGGTAGATAATATGGAAAAGTTATGTCCCCTAGTGTATGAGGTACCCATTTCTATGAGTGATGCTGAAAAATGATTTCCATAAACATACTTTCCCAAGTTGTTGGATAACTGGTTTCCACTCTTGGAAGGTATTTTATATACACAACAATCATTATTGGAGACAACGGTGATACCAATTAAGTTTAGAACCACTTTAGATACATGATATTCATGGGTTCATCGAGTTCATTTCCATCATGTCTAGCTAATTTGTAGGCTCCTAATCCATACTTGGTGATGATGACATATGGTCCAAGACAATTAGGCTCAAAATTTACCTTCTTTTCACATTCAAAATTAGTGTTGCATTGGTTTTATTTGAGAATGAAGTTTCTAATTTCAAATTTTATTAGCTGAAACATTTTTGTTATCTTGTTTATGTAACTTGTTTTGATTAAATTTGATATGGTTTGGATAATTGAGGTGTTTCTCATTAAAGAGTTCAATTTGTTGAAGTTTATTGGTCTGGTAGTTTTCTTCATCAATAAGGCCTTGGAGTCAGGTATGGAGGGATTGTAATTTGATCTTGATCATCAATATGGATTCAATCCCAAAAACAAGTGAGTATGGAGTGGCCCCTATGTATATGCAGATGTTGGTACAATAGGCATACAAGGAAGGATAAAGTTGCATATGCTAATTCTATCCAACATCATTAACTATTATTTTCAAAATTTTGGTGAGGATTTCGTTGTTGGCTTCTACTTGGCCATTGCCTTAGGGATAGTGTAGTGTGGACCATCGATGTTAGATGTGGAAATGCTTGCAATTTTTTTGGACTTATTTTTTGAATGACTTTCCATTGTCACTTTTAATGGTGGAAGGGATGTCAAAATGAAAAATTGTGGTTGAGGATGAATTTGGATATTTCGCATACCAGTGATATAAGTGAGTGGCATGGATTCCACCCACTTTATGAAGTATTTAGTAGCAAAAATAATGTGTTTATGACCATCGAAGGATGCAGAATATAGATTTTTTATTATACTGAATCCCCATGTGGAGAAGGTCTAAGAGGAACTGATAGGCTGCAATTATTACAAGGGAGAATGGACGAGGTTTACATTATTTTGATAGGCTACACACTTCTTTACATACTAGCAAACATCATGTTTCATATTTTTCCAATAGTATCCCACACTTAGGAGCTTCTTAGCAAGGGCCATTCCACTAGTATGTGCCCCAAAAATTACATCATTGACCTCCTTAATTTATAGGTTGGCTTCATCCAAGTTCAGGAACCTAAACATGGTTTCATCATAACCTCTACCATAGAGTGTGCCACCAAGGATGGTGGAATGGGTAACTTTTTGGATGAAATATTTTTGTTGGGATCTAGTAAGGTTAGGAAGTAAGGTGGTATCATGGATATAGTTATATATATCTTGGTATCATGGTGAGTTGGGACCAACAATCTCATAGATCATTTTAGATTCTTGGAGGTTGTATGCAAGGATCATGAGTTTCTCAACCAAAAACTGACATTGATGAGTTTTGTGAGTCATCTCAAGAAAATATCTAATGGTGGCCATAATATTCGTTGATTTTTTACTCCTACGAGAAACTTGTTCAAATTGAATGTCTTGAAAATTTTATATGAATATATAAAGCATACATTTATAAGGGGTTAATTTCTCGCCTTTTGTTTGATATTCATTTTTGACTTGATTTTTGAAAAAGTGGGAATCACCATAGAATTGTAGATACTGAATGTTCCATTAGATGGTGATGTGAAGACATGATACGAGGGATTCATATTCAGAAAATATTATTAGTACATGGGAAGATAAGATGTACATGTTTGGGGATTAATTCTCTTTGTGGAGTGATAAAAAAGATCCCTTCCCATGAGTTGTGATGAGTGAAATACCCATCAAAGTAGGTGATTCTACGTAGGTGATTCTTCAATGTCAAAGATTGATTCATTAGGGCGGAAAAAAAATTCAATGGTTGTTCATCTTCATATGGTAGCTTGACAGTTGATCGGAAAGTACTTGACCCTTGATAGATTTTTAATTGAAGTACTCTATATTTGTAGTCACAAAATCATGCACTTTAGAGATTTATTTATCCCGGGTCTCATACTACTATTTAGAAGGTTCTTGAGTGAAGAAAGTACTAGTTAACCCCCATCCTTTTGGCCATCTTGTTTATTTTATTTCGTAGTTTGCGACATATTACATCCATTGCCCAACCCATTTTCTTTCATCTTGCACTATTTTAGCGCTAGCTGGGGCACCCAAATTTAATGTTGGGGGCGCCTATAGGTGCCCTGGACCCACTTGGGGGTGCCTTGATCCTTTTAGAAAATTTTTTCCACTTTTTGTGCATCTTCTAGCCGTTCTACATATTTATCTTTCTTTTGGTTGGCCCTTTTTCGGGGTTAATTACGAAATAAGAGCAAGAGAGCCCTATAAATATAAAGTTATGAGACCATAAGGAGGGGACCTAGCATCACATACTACTATTAATCCATCTAGAAGTTGCATCCACCTATTGCATTTACATCCACATAGCTCCATAATCAAGGCACAAGCTAGGAAGTTTGCATCACACTTCATAGGGGGGAATTCTATTCTAATCCATACACACATGTTATTACATTTTCTACATTTATTTATTTCTCGTTTATTTTACAAAGTGTGACTGGCACAAGAGCACCTAGGGCATGACATGTACACACACACTAGGACTACATTTGGGTCTGAAATGTAGTGCAACACTCATTTTTAGTAAGCCCACTATTGTGGCAGTTGAGGTCAGTCCCCACCCATTCATTCCGCGTCTTTATTTTTTAGGGTTTTGATACTTCTTCTTGGTCTTTTGTAGGTTATTCTTCCTCTTGGAATATTTGAAGCATGTGACGTAGTATAAACGAATCTAACGTGACACACAACAAGGGTTTCAGACCACCTTCTGACCCTATAAGAACCAGTTCCAGAGCTTTTCCGCAGACCAAGGCACCTATTTCACCTGTCAGAGCGCCTATAGACGCCGCCCCGGTCCATTCCTAGGTGCCCCAGTCCACCCATATCACTCAGATTTGTCCTCTGCATGACCCTCTGGCATAGTCGTTCCTACTCTTGTTTTCTCCAGTTAGCTTTACGACATCCTATGACAATCACTAGTTATCAACTAAGTTATTTCCTCACCCTCTTCTTGCAAATTAGGGTTTTATTTCCGTTAGTTAAAATTATTTGGTTACTTCATATTGTTTTAGCACATTTATTTACTACATTTTATGTTCTCCTATATTAGATTAACTACCATAGCACTACATTAGTATAGTCTAATTTTAGTTAATCAATATCAAATTCAATCAGTATCATGATTAAATTTTCCATTCTTCTTATTAAAGATGATTTGGATAAGAGGTATTTCAATGGATCGATCATGGCTATTAACTTGGTCATGTTGTTTAACATGTAGTGCCAAAACTTTAGGGAAGAAAACACCACAGGTAAACAAGCTCATTCAATTGGAGTATAGTTAAATTCATAATATACCAAGGTGAAAATGAGATAGTAGATGGATCGTTCTTTTTTGTGCTCATCATGTTGTGTTATAAGAGCTCCTAAGAAACATTGAGTTGTTGATAAACACAGGATCAAAGGTTCTTCCAATGTGGGTGGAACAATCCCTGAGGATGTAGAATATTTTTTTTATACATTCAAAAGCATGTTGACAATCATGATTCCAGTGAAATATGGTCCCTTTCTCAAGTAAATACATTCAAATGGTTGAAATTTATCAACTAGATGAGAGATGGATCGACAGATAACTTGGATATTTCCTTGTAAACTCCTTAGTTTCTTGAGATTTTATGGATGAGGCATGTTGGTAATGGATTGAACCTTTGTCAAATCAACCTTGATACCTCATCTAGATACAATGAAACCCAATAGTTTACCTATTGTTATCCCAAAAAAAACACTTCTTGGGATTGCGTCTGACCTTATACTTTCTTATTCTTTCAAAAATCTTTCTTAGAACTATAGGATGATCGGCCCATGTTATAGATTTTCCCAAAATATCATCATCATAATCTTCAACAATGTCATGCATAATGTCACGGACGATTACTGTCATTTCTCTTTAATGTGTAGCACCTACGTTTTTTTTAAGTCCAAATGACATGACTTGATAGCAGAGCGTTCTCCATGGAGTGGTGAACAGAGTCTTAAGTTGATCTTCAGGCATAATTTTGAACTGATTATAGGTAGAAAATGTGTCTATGAGTGATATCATTTCATGCCTGAAAGTGTAGTCTACAACCATGTCGATTATAGGTAGGGAAAATCATCCTTTGGAAAATCATTGTCGATATCCATGAAGTCCAATGCAGATATGAATATTCCTGTCATGTTTGCTGAAGGGAACAATATTAAAAATCCAATCAAAGAAGTCGATGGGACAAATAAATCCCACATCCGAAAGCTTTTGTAGTTTTCCTTTGACCAATATGGCTATCTTTGGATGTATTTTCCTTAATTTTTGTTGATTGGTATAGCTTCAAGATACTCTACAAGATGATGGACTACCAATGATGGATATAGACCCGACATATTCATGTATGACCATGCAAATCTATTGGCATATTATTTTGAGTAAGGCAGTGAATTATTCGTTCTCTTGTGAGGTTAGGCCAGCCCCTAGCTTGAGGATTTTTGGTTCCGCTTTCATGCTGATGTTGATATCAAATGTATCTTCAACCAAGGATGATGATATTTCTTACGTTTCTTTGGAGTATTATTAACTAAATGATCAACATCATCTTATTCTTATGAGCCAAGGGAGTCTTCTTACTGTATGCCGTGTGGAATTTTAGGTCCTTCATCGTTAGATTCTAAGAACAAGTGGATTTCCCCATTTGTTGGCACCTTGGAGATGTTTTCACTAACAAACACGTATTTATTTTTGAATTTTGCTTATTTTCCAACTAGTGTGTCAAAAAGGTTTTTACAAGAAGGTTTATATTTTGATTTTTTTAATGTTTTTTTTTGTATTTTTGACTAGTGAAATCCACTTGTTCCCCAAAGTAGGCACAAGTTTCTAGATTGATGTCGAACACTTTCTTATGATCTCCAATGAGTATGTGATCTTAGAGTCCCATGAAATCAATGATCACTTCATCTTTCTGAAACTCATCCAAGGATGGTTGATCTTGTTGGTCCCAATGGATAAGGGAAGGATAATGGAGGTCAAAATTGGTAGCTAGGATGGTAGTATCCGTGAAGAGGTTAGTTCCGGAAAGATATTCGTAAAGAATATGAATGGATCTTATTTCAATTTCATCATTAGAAGAATATTCCCTAGAGACCAAGGAGGTATCTGTGATGTCAGCATGTGGTTCGTCACTTGGTGGCTAGTACCCTAAGCCAAGATGTGGTAGATTTTATTCAAGAAATGTAGGCTCTAAAATTCCTTGTTCTTGTGGGCCAAGGCCTTTTCCCTTATACTTCATGATTTGGCACATACAATTTGTTTTGGGATATCCAAGATGTTGGTAACAAGATTTTAGATATTCCCTCAATTCTGAGGTGAGGGATATATATTGTATATCACTTGTCTTAAAAGGAAAGTTGAACTATATCATGCCATGTAGAAAAAAATAGCAACTTGTAATATCGTATGAGCACAATATTTTGGAACTCTTGAAGGTACATTTCGAAGTATATTTAGTTAGGCCCATTGTTATGTTGCAACACAAGAGACACTCTAGATTTGCATTCACTCTTGCATGAGCACTAGGAGCACTCTATGGAGTTTAAGTCTCTCATTTAAACAATGTAGTGTAGCACTTGGTCAAAATCAACAAGAGATTTAGCCACCAAGGGTAGTCTAACTCCACCACATACTTATTTTTGTTGTCTAATGCCTATTCAAGTGCTAGTGTGGGAAAATTAAGGTTTTGATCATTACAGGTGCATGCACATATATTTTCAAACAAACCAAAGTACATGAATCCATAAAATATGAAGATGAAGCAGCCCATTAGTAAAGAAGTGCTAGTAGTGTTAGACATTAGCTCCAAGTAGGACATAACCGTATCACTCTAGTGTCCAGTGTGGCACTATTGTTTAGGAGGGTTTGAGGACCCAATGTCAGAGATAAAGCACATTTATCCCTGCCCACAATTTGTTTGATCTAATTCCATATCTAGATCCGTTTGTGAAGTAACATAATAGCTATGTACATTCATCCTCGGGTTTTACTGTATTTGGCATGTATTGTTAGATTTGAATGTTGGAGCATTTATTTAGTGATTTGACTACACATTTATTTATCTAAGTTTCAACCCTAATTAGAGAAATTTTACTTTAATTTGCATATAAATAATGGATTGGTTTCCACCTTTTCTAGCTTAAGTTGTTTAGTTTTCAAAGTATTCTTTTTTGACATAGAAATCAGACCAAATATACCACCAATTTATTGTTTATAAATATATAATATGTTCCAACAAAATACTATTAACCCTGAAACATTGAGTTTTTTTAATTAATAAAAAATCTTTACTAATTATATTTTCTACTCTATATTTTAGTATTGCTTTATTAGAATATTTTCATATTCATCATAATATTTTTTTTTTTTTAATCTAAAAATAATATTATGAGGCCCTTCACAAATGACTTTGATCCTATTTCTATATTTCAAAGATATGTAAAGTTGTCAAAATAATTGTATATATAATATTGTTTCAATACTTTTATACTTCTTCGTATGAACAGGAAAAACAGATCTTGTGCAGGGAGCCCCACTTGCTACTTTATTAGAATCTACATATATGTGCAATCTTTCAATTTTTCTTTTTATCTCAATGTGATACTATCGAGTCCTTAGAGAAGAGTTTAATAGTTTTTTTAATAACTGTTTCATATTTATAAGGGAGGTAGCCTCTTCCCTTCCCCGCCCAAGAAGTTGCATAAATGGATGTGTCTAATTATAACTTTATTAAAAATTCAAGTCTATTTTGTCTTCTATATAATAAGCCTTCTCTATAATATACTTCCCAGAAGCTTTCATCGCAAACCTTATCCTAGATTTTAAGTAAACATGGTGGGACATTTATTCACTTTAAATATTAGATTTTTGGAGGCACGCCTATACAATAAATTATTTTGGAAAGCAATTGAAGATTTATTGGATACACATAATTTAGAAGTGAGGAAAAAGATAAGGTTTTTCAAGAGTGCGGGTTACATCACAATATATGGGTTTTTCAATTCTAAATATGTTTATTTTAATTGAAGGGATCAATAAATATTTAGTTATTTTGAGTTGAAGTAGAGAAAGTTTACTTGAAGGTGGAGTATCTCTAGACAATCATCGACCATTAGGGTAATGTGCCTTGTATGGTTAGTTGTGAACCCCCAGCTCGTTTGTGATAATATTCTCCTTCTTAGGATTAAGGCCGAAGTTTTCCACGTCACCAAACTTGGAGTAGATGTAAGAGTTTCAGTCCCGGGCCTGACCTTTTGCATGGTTGGCAGGAGGCAAAGCTATGACCACATTGGTGACGATGGAACTGGTAATAGTGCTCATGTAACTAGTGGCGGTAATGGATGGGATGGTCCACCCGGTGGTGGTGGTTTCAACAGTGACACTTGGGATGCCACCCCTTATGCCAAATTCCCCCACCTTGCTCTAGTCATTTCTCCTAGACAAGAGGACAAGGATAGGCTCAAGATGGCTAGGATGGTGTCCTGAACCAGGGGCCTACTGTTTTTTTGGATGGGGCGACAACCCCCGACGGTCCTAGTCCTCCACCTTCTCCTTCATTGACCATTATGTTTGTCGCCAGACACTTAATTTCTTTATGCTCTTTCTTTATTGAAATGTTTATGCTGATATGATCTCTATGCACGCTGACCATACTCACGTACTGATCTATTTCGAACGTATTAGATTTAAAATTCTTGGGTGTATTGTCATACCACCCATCTTTTTGTATGATTAATTATGTACTATATTTTTTATATTATATAAAGAGCTTTTCAATCCAAAAAAATCTGAAGAAGAATATAAATGCCTACGCCACAAAATGCAAATAAACCAAAAATAAAATAAAAACCATATTATTAAAATAAGAAAGTTTATTTCGCCGACCAAAAATATATATTAAAAATCAGTTGAACATTTCAAGTTTAGCCGAAATTAACGTCGCCTTACGTCTCAGTTTGGAAATATTATATTCATCACTAAAAGTCGCCGAAATGACTGGTTCTTCAACACCTAGGGTGCTGAGCCCAAAATGTTTGCACATTTTTTTCACTTCTATAAATTCCACATTCGATTCTCGTGGAGTCTCAGAAAACAAAGCTGAATCGTCAGTCTGCTAAAGAAAAATGGTCAGGGGGCCACTTATATTTGTATATGTAGTTTTTGGGCTCTGTTTTGGCTATGGGAGAGCCCAACTTAGTGACAATTTTTATGCTTCGACGTGCCCCAGTTTGGAATCTACTGTAAAACAAGTAGTTCAGCACCAAATTTCAGCAGACTTTTGTTACAGTCCCTGCAACTCTCAGGCTATTCTTTCATGACTGTTTTGTTGAGGTAAGAAATCTCTCTACACAAATTTGGTATGTGTGATCCATCAAAGTACGTGTACTGGTTAAGCAGTTAAATTAAATTAGGGTTCAATCTAATTACAATATTATATTGGGCATTAAAAAAAAATCTTTAGGATAAAAAAACTCCTAATAATTTCATGATAAGAATGAAAATCAAATAGTTTGATTGATTAATTGTTAACATTCGTAGACGTTACAACCCACCAAGGAGCGTCTGTACTAAAAAAAAAATCAACGTGAGACCTCATATTTTCAAGTGTTTAGCCTTCGGACTGCTCCACTACACACAAATACTAAATATCCACCCCAACTATATATATTTTGACCTGCTTTGAAACCCTTCAAAACGAGAACATACAAACAAGATAGGGGCTTTTCAACCCACCACCTCCATAATTTTCTTCCTAAAATAACGTAAATCTTACTTATCTTTAGATAGATCCCTTTAATTTAATACTATCCATTACAAACATTGCTATTATTGGAGATCTTTCTCAACCCAGGTGTTGTATGTGATATGCTTTTTATTTATTACATATATAAACAATAAGAAAACCTTTTTCAATTTAAAGAAAAATGTCATGCATACAAGGGGTCAAACTGAGTCTTTTGTTTCTTTTTTTGGACCAGGGATGTGATGCCTCTATTCTAATTGCATCCACTGGGAACAATAGGGCTGAGAAAGATGATCCAGATAACTTATCTCTGGCTGGAGATGGATTTGATACTGTCATCAAGGCCAAGCAGGCTGTGGAGGCAGTGTGTCCAAACATTGTATCATGTGCTGACATCCTTGCCTTGGCTACCAGAGATGTTGTTGGACTAGTAAGCACTCTTAATAAATGGGACAGGTCTGTTAAATTCTAAAATATAAGGGAGAATATTTAAATGAACTATAAAAACAAGTGTGTTGAACAAGCTTGTTTATTGGTTATTGTGTTTTTACTGGTATTTTTGGCAGACTGGAGGTCCCTCTTACAGTGTAGAGTTGGGTCGGAGAGATGGACTGATTTCCATGGCATCTAGAGTTCCTGGAAATCTTCCAGAGGCAGGGTTCAATCTTGACCAGCTGAACACCCTGTTTACTTCAAAGGGATTGTCTCAAATTGACATGATTGCTCTTTCAGGTTTCTTTCTGTTCAATCTATATTAAACAATTATAGCTTTGTTTTAGTTAAATCTGATTAAGTTGGTTTCTTAAACTATCCCTGCCAGATGTGACAGGGAGAGTTAAGTAGATCTATTCCTCATAGTCATTTCCAAAAAGGGAGTTATTTTTGTGATATGATAAGCAGATAAGCTAACACCACCAAATAACATCATAGAGCAGTGGACTGTAAACTCTTTTTACACCTAATTTTTTTCCTATTATTTAATGTTTTTCAGGTTGGACTGCCTTTTAAAAACATCTAAGACCATTGTAGATTTTAATTTTTCTTGTCATTAAATATATGAATATGGTTTTGAATTGTGCAGGTGCTCACACATTGGGAGTTTCTCACTGTAACCAATTTTCAAATAGCATTTACAGTAACCCAGTAGATCCTACTCTTGATCCTTCATATGTTACTCAACTGCAACAAATGTGTCCCATGGATGTGGATCCCAGCATTGTCATAAACTTGGACCCAACAACTCCAACTACTTTTGATAATGTTTACTACCAAAACCTACAATCTCGGAAAGGGTTGCTCACATCTGATGAAGTTCTATTCACTGATACTAGACGTTCACAAAGTACAGTGAATAGTTTTGCATCAAGCACCGGCTCCTTCGAATCTGCTTTTATTACTGCCATGACAAATCTTGGAAGGGTAGGAGTCAAAATAGGAAATGAAGGAGAGATCAGAAGAGATTGTGGTGCTTTCAATTAGTGACTTTCAAGGTTCTTGAAATGTTGTGTGCATATGATGGGCCTTGGATTGATTTTCAAAATAAGGAGAAACTTTGTTAGGCCAAACTAAGGAGAAACTTTGGAATTTAGGCCATTATGATCATGTTTCATTAAGGTAGCAACTTTCTTATAGAGAGAGTATTAAGCGATCGTCATTTAAATATGAAAAAAAGATGGTCCATGAAAAAAATATGATAAATATGGAAAAAAAATACGGTCTCACCAATCTTTCAGGGACAGCTAAAAACCTTTTAAACAATACTGAAAAATGAAAATCCTTTTAGCTGCTGACTATTAAATCATGAATGCGTTCATAATTTTAATATTTATGGTATAAAATAATAATAAATAAAATAATTTTTGAAGATCCCACATTTTAATATCTTACCACTGAAAAATACAAAATTCAATACAGGTGAATGAAAAATACGGAAAACTTTAAGAATTCACCATATTTGGTAACTATGATGATCATATCACCATCTCAAGAAATTTAAGAAGAAAAATAAAACTAACTGAAATAGACCTGATAGGTGTAGCATTACGAGTTCATAGTAGAATTGTTTATTTTCGTCTGGTCAGAGGCCTATAATTTTTTCGAAGCTTTAACCAAACATCCGAGTTTGGTAAAATTTGGTATGGATTTACGTTTATAAGTATTTAATCTCCATTTTCAAAATATGTATAAAATGTGTCTACTACTAATTATAAACCATATTAAATATATAAATCATAATTAAAAATTGTCTAATTAAAGTGTTCAAAACAAACATACATATAAGATGATGAAGGGCTCTTACCTTGAGTTATGCATTATTATTCATGAAAATCAGTTTTCATAATTTGAACATGCAAGTGTAATTTAAAAACTATTTATATTATTACTTCCATGATATAGATGGTCATGGATAGAGATTGTCACTTGTGAAACAATAAGCTGAGTCAATTCAAAGTTGAATTAAAGGTTAGGAGCACCCTAGGTAATAAGTGAAGTGGGTGACCTTTTTACAATTTTAATTAATAATTTTTCCCATCAAATAAATAAATAAAAGTTACGTACATTATCGCAGTATAAAATTTGTATAAGGATCATAATAAATCACTAATTTATAGAATTTTGTATGCAAAAGAAATAAAAATATCATATAAAGTTTTCAAATAAGGACATGTAATAATTTATTGATTGAGAGAATTAATCACTAGAGATGCTCAAAATGCAACAAATAATTTTTTTATACTTCACATTATAAAAAAAATACATGAATCTTTTCCGAGAAAAAATTACACATTTGAATTATCTTGAACTACATTAGAGAACAGGTAAAAACACACAAAAATCGTATTAGCTTAAAATATCCATATTTATTTTTACTTGCAAAAATATTATAGCACATTTTTATGTGTATACGTGAAAATTAAGTTACTTTATAATAATATCAATACAAGGGTCATTTATTATTAACTTCAAGTAAAAATTAGTAATGTTAAATTCTAATAATAGCCAAAAATAATGAAAATATTTAGATTTAGGTGCCTATTGTGCCCTAGGCAGTTGCCTAATCTGCCTAGGGCTTAATCCCCCCCCTTGTCAATTCACTTACTCATATGCAACGTCTTGCCTTAATTTTGTGTGCTTTAACTACTGTCGTGAAATCTACAAGTTTAAAATGGAGAAGGGTTTGGTTTTGGGGTATGGAGATATAAATTTAGTTGTTAGTCCATACTAATCTCTTCTAATTTTTTAGACCCTTAAAAGTGTACAAATAGGAAAACCGTAACTTGCCGGCATGTCGATTTTCAACAATCTGTGCATAACAAACATGCACTTATGTATTTTTTGGTCTAGGATGATCATTAACTACTGGGCAATCAACGGCGATGCACCAGCAAGTTACGTTCAACCATACAAATATCTATTAATATATAAAATTTGTAGAAGAGAAATAAATTGAATAATATGTTCTAAGAGTGATCCAACAACAATGTTTGTTAAGATTAGATAATTGCTCAATCTTACCATAGATGAAATGAACATAATCACTAAATAGATAACTTGAATTCAAACTTTGGATTAATATCGAAAGTTTAAAAATGAGAAATGTGAAAAATAACTAATGAGCCCATTTTCAATTTTTGAAAAAAGAAGTCATTGAAGTTAGAGCAATCATAACAAGCATAGTACGTTGGATTATTTTCGCAAGTATTTAAAGTCATCAGTTGCATGTCATCTTGTTCGTTGGGATCATGTGGAATGTTTTGATCACACCATAACTTTCATGTGGTACCTGCACTAAGATAAAGAAGAAAAGAATCTGGAAGATTTTTCAAGCAAAAGGAAAAGAGAAGGTAAAGTTAGAGAGAATGAAGAAACGGTTGAGAAAAAAGAAAATTTCTAAATTAACAATGATGGATGGATTGATAATAAGAAGAGGAAAAATGTGGGCATTAGTGGGAAGAAACAAATTGTTTTGTTTTGTTTCATTGAGGAAATATGGCAGTGCTCAAGTTGGTTTTGAGTTCGGAGTTACTAGTGTTGCAACTGTGCCTAATTGGCTTTTGGAAATATAGGAAAGATGATCAACTGCGATGACATTGTTATAAAGTTTTGCTATTACCAGTCCAGACAAGAATGTGAAGGGGGTTTGAAGTTTTGTTGTAGCGAGGAAGAGTTTATAAAGGTAATAACATTAGTTTGTCGCATGACTGAGAATCACTCCGGCTAATTAAAGTCATGCAATCCCGAGAGTAATTAGTGTTCATGGATTATGGGGATCTCTCCACCACTATATTAATATTGTGTATCCACCAATATACGAGTTGGAATTGGGCGATGCACTTATGGAGTAAAATTTCTATTGAAAAAGTGTATTCTCTAAGACAAAGGGTCGCATTGCGGTATGAGTACAATGATGCAAGGGCATCGAGATGTGGTTTATGTTCATGATGTACATATTATAGTTTTAACTCATTTATGATGTAAAGGGTTTATTAATAAAAGTATTGATAACCAGATCATACCAAGCCAAGAACACAGATGCTAATCAAACACCATGATCAATAAGATGAAAGCAATTTTCTAGAATAACTTTACACAAAACCTTTGCAAACAATTGGGCAACAATATCATATATTATTATGGAACTCAATGAAATACAATGAGAATGGGCCTTGCTTATATAGGCAAGGAATAACAATCTAAGAATCAGTCAAGGTCGTAGATCAAGCCATAAATCATGGAAATAACTAGTCATCAAAGAACTAGTCAAGTCCATAGATTTATGAGAGAACTAGACATCAAGGATTTAGTCAATACCATAGATTTAGGAAAGAACTACTCAATAACATAGATCAAGGAAAGAACTATACCTAAAAACTAGATAATATCTCCTAATATCTAAATAAATAAAAAGAAATATCCACACACATAAGTAGGTGAGGATAAATACAATAAAGGTGAATAATGTACCTAGGTGAACATGAGCTAAGGTAAATACCTACTCTAACACCCCCCCCTCAAGTGAAGCTAGGGGCCAAAATAGAAGTGGCATGTCCACAGTATGAGTCCCGACAACTAGGCCTGATGAGGTACTCATGTACAATATATCCATGAAGAAATCTCAAACCAAAAGAAGGAAAGAATCCTTCTATAAGGAAAGAGAAGAAGAAGAATAAGAAGGAAGATGTTCTCACCAACATCCCCCAAGAAAAACTTCTGAAACCCCAAACATTCCACGCAACTCAAGGTAACAAGGTGATGCAAAAGGCTTCGTAAAGATGTCTGCAACCTGCTGCTGAGTCGGAAGGTACTCCAAGCAAAGAACTCCATCTTGAATGTGTTGCTAAATGAAGTGGATGTGTATCTTGATATGCTTGGTATGTTGGTGCTCAACTATGTTGCGAGAAATGTGAATTGCACTTTGGTTGTCAAACCAAAGAAAAGTTGGTGAATCCTGTGGGAATCCAAACTCTGTCAATAACTAGTGAAGCCAAAGAATCTGCTGACTTGCTATAACTGCTACCCTGTACTCTACCTTTAAAGATGAAAGTGCAATAGCCTGTTGCTTTTTGCACGCCCAAGCAACTGGAGAAGAACCAAGATAGAAAAGATAGCCAGAAGTAGAATGCCTATCATCAATAGAACTTACCCAATCTAAAACTGTATACCCAACCAATTGAGTAGAAACCCTAGTGTAGTGTAGGCCAAAGTGGGAAGTTCCCTGTAAATAGTGCAAAATCCTTTTAGTAGCCTGCCAATGACTACTATGAGGAGAATGTGCAAACTGAGATACAAGCCCTACTGGAAATGAAATATCAGGGCGAATATGGGTCAAGTAAATGAGACTCCCAACCAACTGCCTATACAACGTAGGATCACAAAGTGGTGTGGTACATGTGGATGTAAGAGTAACCCTAGACTGAAAAGGAGATGGACTTGGCTTGTAATCAGCCATATCAAAGCACCTAAGAAGATCATGGGTGTACTTTTGCTGACTCAAATGAATCCCTAAATCTGTCTGGGAAATCTGCAAACCAAGGAAATAATGCAATAGCCCAAGATCTGTCATGTCAAACTGTGTAGAAAGAGCCCTCTGAATACTCTGAATGTGGGAAGAAGAGCTGTCAGTAAGTAACAGATCATCAACATACAAGACAAGTATCACAATATCCTCACCGACATGCTAAAGATACACTGTATGATCAGAGTGGCAATGAACAAAACCAGTAGATAGAAGAAAAGAATCCATCTTCTCATACCAAGCCCGAGGGGCTTGTTTGAGACCGTAGAGAGACCTTCGGAGCCAACAAACAAGAGAAGAATCCTGAACAAATCTAGCCAGCTGCTCCATATATATTTCCTCTTGTAGATCTCCATGTAAGAAGGCACTCTTCACGTCCATCTGGTATATGGGCCACCCCTGTGATGCAGAAATAGCAAGTACAAGGCATACAGAATCCATCTTAGCAACGGGTGAAAATGTCTCAGAGTAATCAATACCTTTGACTTGTGAAAAACCCTTTGCAACAAGACGAGCCTTATACTTGTCAATGGACCCATCAGCTGTGTATTTGGTTCAGTATACCCACTTACACCTAACCATATTTCTTCCTTTAGGAAGAGATACCAAATCCCAAGTATGATTCTTCATCAAAGAAGAATACTCAGCTGTCATCACATCATCCCACTCTGTATCCCATGAGCCTTTGAAAAAGACTGTGGATCCTCAGAAACTGCCTAACACAAAAGTCCAGAACTGTAGAATGTGCGTGATGATGCCTAGTGGGTGGAAGATCCTCTATGAAAGGTGCTGCCTTAGAAACTGTAGTATGCAAGCCCACTTAGGCATAGTGACAACATCAGTGGGAATAGGATCCTCAATGGCATCTATAACCTCCTCATCAATCTCCTCAAAGAAAGGATCCTCAAGATGAGATGAAGAAGAAGAAGGAATGGAAGAAGATGAAGAATCATGAGGAGTGAAACACTCATCAAACTGAACATGTGTTCGAAAAAGAACATCATGTGTATTAGGATCTAAAAGATGATAAGCTCTCATGTCCTCACAATACCCTACAAAGATCAAGGGTTTACTCTTCTTATCCAAAGCTTTCCTTTTCTTCTTTGGCACAAAGGCCCAAGCATGGCTCCCAAAGACTCAAAAAAATTGAGACATTTGGCTTAGTGTTGGACCAAGCTTCCTCTGGAGTCAAATGCTCAAGTGCTCTGTGTGGTGTGTGATTCTGAATATAGTTAGCACAATTAACTACTTCTACCCAGTAGATAGGAGGTAAATCTCTAGAATGCATCATACAATTAGCCATTTCCTTCAAAGTTCTATTCTTCCTTTCTGCTAATCCATTTTGTTGTGGAGTATGAGGAACAAAATGCTGGTGAATAATGCCTTGAGTTGCCAAAAATTTAGAAAACTCATCGCTGAAGTACTCCCCCCCATTATTAGTATGAAGGTTCTTTATGCAACTAGAAGATTGTTTCTCGACCAAAGCCTTGAAGACTTTGAAGTGTGAAAAAACATCACTTTTGTACTTGAGAAAATAAACCCAAGTACGCCTCGAGAAATTATCAATAAACGATAAGTGCATACTTAGCTCCATTGAAAGAGGGGGTAGGAAAAACCATCAAGTCACTATACACAAGCTCAAGTGGTGAAGAAACTCTCTTAGAAAAATTCTTAGGAAATGGATCTTGGTGTTGTTTCCCTAATGCACAGCCAGAGCAAACTCCCTCAAGACTAGAAACTCTAGGAATACCATCTACCATACCATGAGTGCTCAACTCCTTCAAATATCTGTAATTAAGATGTCCAAATATTTCATGCCAAAGCTTACTCTCTAAATCTGCATGAGAAACCAATCCTGTCCCTATAGAGGAAGTGTCATCAAAACCCTCAAAGTGATATAGTCTAGAACTATGATCAACAATACCCTGAGCAACAAGTGAATTTGGCTCCAACAAAGTTTCTTACTTCTGCCCCATGTGGTGTAAAAGTCACTATTTTCCCTTGACCAGAATGACAAATTTGATACACAGAAACCAAATTTGTAGTGATGTTAGGAACATATAGTGGATCTTGGATATTACCACCATCAAGTTGTATATCACCTTTTCCTTTAACAGAAAGAAAGGAAGAATCTCCAACCTCAATTTTGGAAGTAGAACTCAAACCTAGAGAAACAAAAGACTCCTTAGAAGAAGTCATGTGATGAGAAGCACCAGAATCTATAACCCAACTGTCTGCAAGTGGTGATTGAGATCTCCCAACAACATTAAGTGCTTTTCCATGCTGATTAGAAGGAGGTGGAGTAGAGATAGAAATTTTGTGTTTCTTGACTACATCCTCTAGAGGCTTGCATTCGCTTATAACACCTATGTTCTTCATGATTACTACCCCCACAAAAAAGAGCATGAATGGCTAGACTTATTCTTGGATTTAGAAGACTCCTTGGGTTTTGAGTTGTTTTCTTTGGGTTTAGGAGCATTTTGAGATGGAGAAGGGGTGGATTTGGTTTTACTGTTTGGTTTTCCCTTGCCCTTAGGATTAGATGCAACTAATGCCTTTTGAGAGATGGAAGACTCAAGGTGAGATAATTTGGATTCTTCCTTAGTAATTCTTTCACAAAATGTTTCTAAGTTGGGCATTTTAAATGTGTCACCTGTTGGTCGTCAAATAAGACTTTAACGAAGAGCAACAGTCAGGGGACAAGAAGTCCCTCCTCTTTAATGGGAGAGGTTCCCTTATTCAGAAACAAACTTATTTACAAATATACAAAATATGATTTTCTTGTTAAACTTGGATATTACGAAAAGTGTCCTTTATAAAGATCATCAATCACAAAAGGACTGAGGAATGAGGGTGCGAGAATGAGCAGAAAGGCAACATGCAGAATTATAGATAACAGTGTAATTATTTATGTATGCGAAGTTACAGTGAATTGAAAACAAGATCATTCGTATCGTATAAATAAGATGGAATTTAAAGACACAAAGTTATGTAAATAACATCTGCCAGGACACAAAGTTTCTTAACGTAACACAGATTCATTAATCAAGGACACAAAGTTCCTTCTTGGTTATACAAGATCACCATGTATTGCAAAGTTGAAGAGTATGCAATCAGCGAGACTAACAAACTAGAAACAAATGATCTTCAAAAAAATTAAACGAAAGCTCAGATATAACAGAGATCAGATAGAAAAAGAATGGATAGTCCTTCTGTATTGATTTCTTTATGATCTATTTACACTTTTTTGGCAAATAAGCCAAGTTCTTCCTCCCCCTTTCAGAATGGCGTAGAGAGGCCATTATATAACTTACAAATCAGTTACTCTTCGTAACCGCTTCTTTTAACCAAGAATAGTTAAGGACTGCCAACCGCAATACCTCAACTTCTTACAAAGAAAACAGAAAAAGAAAGGGAAGAAGAGAAAAGAATAAGGAGAAGAAGACAGGTGGCCGGCTACTGGGAGGGACCCACTGACTTCAAAATCTCCGGCCTGAATTTCTTCAACGCCTCAGCTATGTCTCTACCACGAGGGACTGACGTGTTGGCCACAGACTGAGTCCAAAATCTAAGACACTTCTCCATCTCTTTATCAAACTCGACATGAGTATGATAATCTTTATTTTCTTCTTCGATGACAGATTGAAGAGAGCAAATATCCTTCATTTTCTCCTTGGAGATGGAACTTTCCTTGAATAAGTTATCTTTGACAAAAGCTCTAAATTGACCTTTGATTTCTTGCAAGGAAAGGGGCATACCAGAAGTTTCATCTTGAAGATGACAATGTATTTCTTTGAAAGCAGAGACCACCAATGTCTTGAAAGCTTCACCCTTCTGCCAACTGGTTCTTCAGTTTCTCCCAAAGCCTCCTCCAAGACTTTGATCTTCCACTCCACGCTGTAAACCCAGGATTTTGACAAATTATCCTTTGCATCATCAAAAACCTTATTCACCAGTAAGATGTTCTCATCTGTCTGTCCCATAAGGCGGAGGTCTACTATGCAACTGCTCCAGAGTTTGAGTTCTTTATCCATGATCCCAATAGTAGAGGAGAGCTTCTGTTGCAAATTGTTCACTTTTCCATGGAGTTTGAAAGCTTCATCGATGAAGTTCAATCCTGCAACAAGCATATCATCCACCATGGCTTCCATAGCTCTGCCATAGATGGAATACTTGTGAATTTCTTTGATACTGTGTAATTCATCTTGGCTCAAAATTACAGGTGGTGGAAGAGTGGTCAACGGAGTAGGGTCCAAAACTTTGTCCTTAGACAAAAGAGACTTAATGAAACCTGTGAGAATTTGGGCCTGTTCTTCCAACTGTTCAATAGTTTGCTGCCCTTTCTCTACCCTCCCAATGAATCGCGTGACCGTTTCTTGGAGGTTGTGGATCTCACCTTCAGGAGTAGACTCTCCCATTGGAATTCTTGAGAGCTCTAAGTCAGATGACTGTAAGTCCTGCTCTAATTTGTCCACTGTAGGCTTAGCAATCTCCAGGAATTGTTGACCTTGAGCATCAGACACTATTCTGGAGGTGGTTCTGGCTTTCTTGGCACGAGAAGGAGTGGTGCCCAACAAGGCTACGACAGCATCAAAGTTTTTCCTTGAGCTCCGAGAGGAAGATTTCCTCTTTCTACTGTCAACAAGAGGCTGAACCCATGCAAAAGAAGAAGAGGAAGCAGTCAGGAGGGGCAAGAGTACCAAGAGACATAGAGCTCATGATGCTCAAGGTTTGCACGGCTGTGGTCTCAAGTTGAGATGTGAGTGGGGCGCTGGAGACAATTGCTGCAGAAGAATCAATAGCACTTGGAAGTTCAGTGCTCTGGACCTCTTTGTCCTTATCAGTTGGGTCTTCAGGAGCATTTGCAGGGGTTGGCATTTCGCTTTCTTCACTTTCACTGAGAACAATGATGTTCTCTGGTCCCATAGGCACTTCTACCTACTTTCTTTGAGGGTCATTTTCCACAGGCTCCTTCTTAACCTCCTTGAGTTTCTTCTGGTACACTTGAGTGGATGAAGAAGGAGTGGAAGCTGCAGGTCCTTGTGTTGATGAGGTAGGTGGGGTTTGCATTGGTGTTTCTGACCTAGGAATTGATGCCCTCTCTCCTTGGTGTTGAAACATCCTTGGAAGAGGATTCTCTTGAGTGCCTTCTGAGCTCTCGAACTTTCCTGTCAAACAAGACCTTAGTCCTGACTAAGACTGGAGCAAGGATCTCAGCCAGATCATCTTTTTCTTTCCTGTTCCAATCCAAGTCCTCCAAGGGGGTGTGCTTAATCACACTGTCATACTCATATGAGTATAGATCAGAATTATCATCCTGGAGTCCTTCGGGAACTTGGTACAAGCCGAGTTCTTGGATCAATTGCAGGGAGAACCTGCCACAATGCCTTCTCCTGGCCTCAAAATCATCTGCACAGTCAGCCCAGTAGTCTTCTGTATCTGCCCTATGATGGTAGATTATCTTGATGTTCTGTTCAATGAACTTCTTCAAGTCGAAGCAGGTTCTTGGCTTGAAGAAATGAACGGTGATAGGGACCAGGGCTCTCTCTATGTTCTGTGCGTCCAGGGCTGTTTTACAAGTGTAATTTCCCAAAGAGATGGGAAAGTGCAAACCGGAAATCTTCTTGTCTCTGCAGGTTTTGTGCAGTTTTTCTAATTTCCTGCATACTTCAATCAAAGCCATCTTATCATTGCAGAACATGGGAAGCCGCAGAGGGGTGCTTTCATAGCCGACAAGCCTGATATAGGAGAATTTTCTGAATTGTATGAAATAAGCACCGTAGCACGATATCAGATTCATGGCTTCATCAGAAAATCTCCTAGCAGTATCACCTTCGAGCAGTCTGACCACGTACATGGTGAAAGCATCATTGACCCTTCTGAAATTACGATTGCTGGTCTCCAGGGTGAACTGCGGGTAGTAGGCATATACTGGATCATCTTTGTGAGCGTCAATGTAGGAAAAACCAAACCATTGCCGTGACGCTGCCAGGGTATACATCAGGTAAGAAGTCATGTAGAACTTCTTCATTTGCTGTACATTGGACAGCTGCTCTGCCAAATTCATGTTGATGATCTCTGCCCAGTTGATATTTTGTGTTCCCTCGCACACCATGCTGATGAGCGGGCACATCCAGAAGTGGAATTCGTTGGTAGAGGGCAAACCCATAACCCGAGCCAGTAGAATTATAAAGTCAGACAATTCTTCATTAAAATCTACCCGGAAAAGAGTTTTGGACAGGCGAGAGGCTCCCTTCTTAGGGTTCTTCAGCCAGGACTTCGCCACCCGTGCCTTGTATTTGTCGCTGTCTTGATTGAACAGAGCCTGTGCTTGATCCCGGGAAACGACTATGGCATTATCCATCTCTGGGATTCTCAGTGCGGTACTAATGGCGGCAACGTCCAGCTTGGCGATGAGTTCCCCGTGTATATTGGTTAATTCACTGGAAACAGGGTCGAAGTGAGCTCCACACGAAAGTACAGTATCAGTGCACTGTACCAAGATCGGGAAACCTCCAGCAAAATCCAAACCGCTATCGTGAATCATTTGTGCCATTGGTGTAGGGTTTGTATCTACCACCCTCGCCCAAAAATCGCTGAAGTCAAGATGTCGAGCTTCACTTGTCCCCAATATTGGGAACGGCAGATTCTAGTGGCGAAATTTGTTCCTGTCCCTGGAATTTGATCTTCATATTGATAGTAACAGAGCTGCAACCTAAACTCGGGAGGAATTACAGAGAAAAGGGATACACGCGCAGGGAATTAGGTTGCAAGGGTTCGAGCAAGGATAGCATGGAAACAATGTGAAAAATGCAAAGGGGGAATGCCTGTTATATAGCCATTTAGGAGAGAGAAAGGTCATGAATGCACATTTAATACATACCCACCAATTTAAATAAGCCGGATATTCGGGTAGAGCGGCAAAAACTAGCACGAATGACACTTGGTTCATTAGGGACATGTGAGACGCGAATGCGCGAAACACGCGGCTCGGCCGATTCGGGCGAAGCGGGGAAAAGATGCACAAATGCATTTGGGGACTTTTGGGACAGTGCGAAGGACGCGATTCGGGTGAATCGCCAAAAAGGAAAGGGTCCAGAAAAGTTTGGGACATTTGGGATGAAAATGCGCAAAAGGTTTCGGGCGAATCGGCCGAAAATGGAACAACTTGCACAAATTTTGGGACATTTGGGATGAAAAGTGCGCGAAGTGCGTGCGGTTCGGGTGTTTCGGCCGAAAATGGAACAACTTGCACAATTTGACTTGGGACATTTGGGACATGAAAGTGTGAAGTACGCAGTTCGGGTGTTTCGGCCGAAAATGGAACAACTCGCCCGATTAACTTTGGGACATTTGGGACGAAAAGTTCCGACGGGCCCGAAAATGGAACAACTTCGGGGATTTCGGCCGATCGGGGAACAGAACGCACTTTTGAACTTGGGACAGTTGGGACAAAAAATGTCCGACAGGCCCGAAAAACATACAAAATGACCCAAAACTATGCAGAATTTTCTCAATTTCATGACCTTTAACAATTTCAGCACAACAGAGAAGACACTAAAACTCAAAATTTTGAAAGTTCACTTTCTTTAAGAGTAGGGAATTTTGAGTGGACAACAGCTGGCTCCTTTTGGGGATGACTTGGCATAAATTCAAGGAATGAGACAAGGCAAGAACTTAGACAAACTCGGAGAAGCAGACCAGTACCTTATCCATTGGGCAACAGAGTCAAAAAGCAGACCAATACAGAGGACAACACACCAAAACAAAAAGGAAAGAAAAGCAAAAACGCTGTACAGAATATACAAGGGACTCCCTAATCACCTAGGACTTGAACAACTTGAGGTACTGCCCACTATAAGGAAGTGGGAGAGGAGAACCATCCATGTAATCAAGATAAAAGGAATTCTTACCAGCAAAGTGTCTGATCTTGAAAGGTCCGAGCCAAAGGGAATCAAATTTTCCATGGCTGCCACGAGGTTCATGCCTTTTATCCCATAACAGCACAGTGTCTCCAACTTGGAAATCTCTGAACCTAGCTTTCTTGTCAAACAGGACCTTTACCTTCTGCTGGTGAACAGATATCCGATCAGCAACCTCCAATCTGTCCTCATTTAGTTTGTGAAGGTACATAATTCTCTTATCCAAAGCATCACTGAAACTAGTATCTTCAATGGCCTTCATTAGATGCAAGGCTGGCAGTTCCACTGTTACTGGCAGTTGAGCTTCTACTCCATATACCACTTGAAAAGGAGACATTCCAATAGCTCTCTTTGGTGTAATCCTGTCTGCCCAAAGAGCATCATAGAGCTTCTTGTGCCAATTTCGTTGAGACTCATTTACTAATTTCCTTATAATAGTCACCAAATTTTTATTAGTGGATTCTGCTTGCCCATTTCCCTTGAGGATAGTAATCTGAAGAGTGAGCCAAAGAAATGCCATACCCATAGCAAAAATCCATTATCTCAGTTGAAGAGAAATTCGAAGCATTATCTGTTACAATCTTATTAGGTACACCATAACTTACCAAGATGTTCTCTTTGATGAAGCTGCACACCACTTCAGAAGTAGTACTCTTAACTGGAATAGCTTCCACCCATTTGGTGAAATAGTCAGTGGCAGTTAGTACATGAGTATGACCAGCACTAGAAGCAGGATTAAGTGTTCCAATGAAGTCCAAACCCCACTGTTGAAAAGGTTCTTCAATTACAACTGGCTTAAGAGGCAAAGAGGCCAATTTGGGTCTTCCCACGAAGGTCTGACAAGCCTCACATTTATCAACCCACTTGGATGCATCTCTGAACAAGGAAGGCCAGTAATATCCTCCACGGAGTATCTTATGAGTTGTAACCATTGATGAATAGTGCCCTCCACATGCCTGATCATGAAAAGCTGAGAGCAACTTTCTCTGTTGTTCCTTGTCCACACACTTCAAAAATCTCCCATCTAACCCACGCTTGAACAAGGCGTTTTCCCACAATACATATTGCACTGACCTCAATTTAACAGTCCTCTTTTCTTTGGCAGTTAAATGAGAGGGGCATTCCCCATAGGTGAGAAAATGGGTGATGTCAGCATACCATTCATCAACTGAGCTAAGGAACAGAACGGTAGGAAGGTCAACTTTCTCCTCCAGCAACTCATGTTTAGCTCCTTCAGCAATGAGCTCACAAAGGCCTTTTCCACGAACCAGCTTGGTCGGTTTGATGTCAATGTCATACTCTTGGACCTTAGCAACCCAGTTCCCTCTCTTGGATCCAAATTCTTGTTGTGTGAGAATTGACTTAACAGTTGTATCTGGGACCAACACCATGGAATGAGAGTTGAGGATGTAAAAGCGAAACTGCTTGACAGCTTTAACCACTGCAAAAGCATGTTTCTCCATCATGGTGTATTTCAACTCATGATCCTTCAGAATATAGCTCATGAACGCAATTGGGAGCTCATGCTCGTTAGAGTCTTCTTGAGTCAAAACAGCAGCTAAGGTATTATCTGTGGCATAGCAATAGATAATAAAATCTTTGCTGAAATCAGGACAGGCTAAAACAGGAGTTTTAGCAATAGCTCTCTTGATACCTTCAAAGGATTCCTTTCCTTCAGAAGACCAACCAAATGTTTGCTTCCCTTTCATCATCTGAGAAATATTCAAAGTTAACTCTGCAAAATCAGGGATGAATCTTCTTAAAAAATTGATCTTACCAAAGAAGGAGTGCACGCCCTTTTTGCTGGTTGGGAGAGGAATTTGCTGGATAGCTTGTACTCGTTCAGGATCAATCTTAATACCATCTTTGGAAACGATGTGCCCTAATAATTTTCCCTCTGTGACACAAAAGATAGATTTTTTAGGATTCAAAGAAATCCCATGCTCTCTGCATCTTAGCAGAACTGTCTCTAGGTGATCAAAATGATCCGCTCTTGTCTTGGAAAATACTGTCAGGTCATCAAGATATATGACAATACACTTCCCTTTCAAACTTCCAAAAGCCAGATCCATAGCTCTCTGGAAAGTGGCACCAGCATTAATAAGCCCAAAAGGCATTCTCTTGTAAGCAAAGGTACCCCAAGGAGTAGTGAAAGTTGTTTTGTGTTGATCTGCAGTATCAACCTCTACCTGATTATATCCCGAGAATCCATCAAGCATAGATAACATTTCAGATCCTGTTACTGCTTGCAAGACCTGATCCATCATAGGCAAAGGATAATTATCTTTCAAAGAAGCCTGATTCAGGTTCCTGAAATCAACACAGATGCGGATCTCACCATTTTTCTTCCTAACAGGCACAATATTTGCAATCCATGTTGAATGGTGAATGGGAAAAATGATTTTAGCCTTCAACAACTTCTGTATTTCCTGAAAGATGGTGTCAGCTATTTTGGGGTTGTATTGCCTCTGTTTCTGCTTGAAAGGCTTAATTCCAGGCTTAAGAGGAATAGAGTGCTGCATATCTTTTGGTTTGAAAGCTTTCAAATCTTCATAAGAATAAGCAAGAACATCCTTATACCTTTTTAAAAGATCAATTGCTTTTCTCCTCTCATCTGTTGTGCAACATTTTCCAATATTCACTAGCTTAGGGTCATCAGGACTCCCAATATTAATCTTGTCATGTTCAGCTGATTGCTGAGGTCCAGTAGAAGCTCTAGACTTCACATACCTGTCATGTTTATCAAATAGTTCCTCCAAACTCACCAACCCTTTAGGAATCTTGTTTCCTTTGAGATTGATGCATCCATCCTGATCTGTTTCTTCCCTTGGGTGACTGCTTTGTCAAAGGGCACACTCTCACGAGGTAGGTTGTCACTTCCCTCAAAATACAGTTGTTCGAAATTACCCTTGAGTTCCAGGAAGGAAAGCAAGTGTTGATCATCATTGAAAACTTGCCAGTTATTGGTATTATCAGGTACACTAGGCCGATGGACCATCTCAATAGTGAACTTATCCTGAGAGAAGTCAGGATGAGGAATCAGTAGTGACCCTGAGACTGCTAGTGAATCAGCCCTGCTGTTCTTCTCCCTAGGTATTGCCTCAATGGAGAAAGCATCAAGAAATTCAATGGAATCCCAAACCTGATTCCGGTAATGTTTCAGCCTCCCATTTTTTACTTGAAAAAGGCTTCTGACTTGCTTTACAATCAATTCTGCATCACCACGAGCCAGAAGATTCTTTACACCTTGTTCTTTGGCCACTTGCAGTCCAAGAATGAGAGCCTCATACTCTGCTGTGTTATTAGTATTTTCGAACTGCAACTTAAATGAAAAAGGATGTAGGCTTCCTTCAGGTGACACCAGTAGGACACCAGCTCCAGAACCAGCTGAGGAACAACTTCCGTCAAACTCTAAAATCCAAACACCATTAGGATCTTTAGGAGACACTTTGGGGAGTCGAATTTCATCAGGGGACATAATCATGTAGTTACCATGTCCCATATCCTCATAGAGTATTTGTGCTTTAGGATCATCCATTTTCTGCACAATATACTCAGACTGCTTCTCAGGCAGCAACTTCTTCATTTGTCCATTGATAGGTACGAGTGCATGTGACCAGTCCATTTGGATTTCTCCACCCACATCTTTGCAGAAGTTCCTACTTAGCAACATCCCGTATGAAGGAGGGATATCTGCTACTAAGATGGTAGCCAACACTTTCTTTTCAGGCAAAGCAGCAAAAGCCACTTGTGCATCTTTAATTCTTCCGACCAGAGGCACTTCCTTACTCTCCATAGAGTAACAAGATCCATAAGTGCGTGTGAGGGTCAAGCCTAAAGCATGAGCTACTTTAGTAGGCATGACATTATCTGAGGCTCCTGAATCTATGACACAATTACTGAGCCTATGGCCAGCTATAAGAAGTGTTACATAAAATGGTTTAATTTTGTCATTAGGTGAGGTGACAGCAGCTACCAGACTAGGCTGTGGTGCAGAAGAAGGAGTGGGCAAAAGGCCTTTAGAGGTGGTCTTGGAATGGGAATTAACAAATTGAATCATTTTGGCAAAAGCTTTGGGATGGGTTTGATAATACTCGGCCTCTGAGATTTGAACCTTAGTCTTTTTCAGATGATCAATAATATCAAAAGACCCAGAAGTGGATGGGCCATCATCATTTGAAATTCTAGGCTTATCAACTTTAGGAGAAAAAGAAGGAACTTTACTAGTAGGATTGACAGGACTCACCTTTGGTGTAGATAAAGTAGGGATAGGAGATCCTCTTTTTGCAATTACAGGAATAGTTACCGACTGCTCCTTAGATTTCTTTATGGGCTGCATCACCTTCTCCCTCTGATTTGTCTGCTCTCGAGTCATGACAGTAAATGATTCGCTATTCATGTCTGCTACCACTTCATCATAATCATCTCCATCATCAATGCCCTCAGTGGTGAAGAAATTAACCCGAGATCCCTCAAGTTCTTCTGCCTCATCATCAAATTCCTCCACAAACTCCTCGCAAGCTTCATTATCCTCATCATCATCTGGTTCTTCAACCTCGCAGGTTGCATTCACAGGAACTTTAACAGGAGGTCCTTCAAGTGCTAATCTCATTTGAGAAGCAGGCAAATGATTTCTGGGCTGAAAATTCCTCCTTGGAACGTCTGCATAAGGAGCGTGCTGAGCCAATTGTTTCTTTATAGCAATAAGATCATTCACAAGTTTCTGAACTAATGGATCAGTATTAGGTCCAGGAGTGGAGGAGGAGGAAGCAACAGACTTAGATTTGGAAGGGTATCTCCTCAACTTCCCTGACATGATCAGATCATCCTCGACACTAACAGCAAGAGTTTGATCCTCCACCAATGTTGCGAGATTAGCCCTTCTTAGTGCATAACTAACTTTGGGTGATTGAGCATTTAGGAAGAAACATTTTTGAATTTGATCAACATGTCGGGTATTTAGCTGCGGAATTTTATTGATCAGTCTGTTGAATCGGGCCACAAATTCTCTCATGGGCTCTTGTGAATCTTTCTTTATCTGAGAGATTTGGGCTAGCAAGGCATGTACATCTTCTGCCGGCTTGAAACGGTTTTCAAACCTGAGTTCTCATTGTGTCCCAGTCTAGTGATAGCACCAGCCGGAAGGTGGTAGAACCAATCAGCAGCATTATCTTGTAACGTCTCAATGAACAGCCTTACAGAGACGTCTTCATATTCGACTCCCAGAACTCCACATGCAACAACGAAGGCTGCGATGTGTTCATCAGGATGCACTTTGCCATCGCCTTTGAATTTAGGAAAGTTCTTCCGGTTACCTCTGGGTAACTCATGCAAAGGCTGAGTGAAGGGCTAGGGGCCCGACACGATGACCCATGGTAATGGTGCCGCCATTCTTGGAAAAACGGCTTGGAGAGGGACTGCAACACCAGCAAGAATCAAAGCTTGAAGATTAGGGCTAGCTGGCTCTGAAGAAAAACCACCCATGGGAATTTCTGTCTTGAACAGGTGGAGTGCTTGTCGAACGAGTTCTTTTATCTCTTGTTGAAAGGAAAAGAAAACCCTGCTGCTCCAAAAGATGAAACTGAGAGTCTTCAATACCAAGGGCCCTTCTCCCTCAAGTAAAACACGGAGTCGCCAGATCAAAGGATGATCAAAAATTACAGAACTGGAATATGATTTTCCCCAGCGGAGTCACCAAAAACTGTTGATCGTCAAATAGGACTTTTACGAAGAGCAATAGTCAGGGGACAAGAAGTCCCTCCTCTTTAATGGGAGAGGTTCCCTTATTCAGAAACGAACTTATTTACAAATGTACAAGACATGATTTGTCTGGTTAAACTTGGATATCACGAAAGTGTCTTTTCTATGAAGATCATCAATTACAAAAGGACTGAGGAAATGAGAGTACGGGAAAGAGCAGAAAGGCAACATGCAGAATTATAGATATCAGAGTAATTCTTTATGTATGCGAAAGTCACAGTGAATTGAAACAAGATCATTTGTATCGAATAAATAAGATGGAATTTAAAGACACAAAGATCTGTAAATAACATCTGCTTAGAAAACAAAGTTTCTTAACATAACACAGATTCATTAATCAAGGACACAAAGTTCCTTCTTGGTTATACAAGATCACCGTGTATTGCAAAGTTGAAGAGTATGCAATCAGTAAGACTAACGAACTTGAGACAAATGATCTTCACAAAGAAACTAAATGAAAGCCTAGGAGATAACAGAGATCATATAGGCAAATAATGGAAAAGTCCTTCTGTATTGATTTCTTTATAATCTATTTACACTTTTCATAAAATAAGCCAAGTTCTTCCTCCTTTAGAATGGCGTAGAAATGCCATTATATAGCTTACAAATCAGTTACTCTTCGTAACCGTTTCTTTTAACTAAAGAATAGTTAAGGACCGCCAACCGCAGTACCTCAACTTATTACAAGGAAAATGGAAAAAGAAAGGGAAGAAGAGAAAAGAATAAGGGGAAGAAGACAGGTGGCCAGTCACTGAGAGGGACCCACTGACTTCAGAATCTGCTGCCTGAACTTCTTTAACGCCTCAGCTATATCTCTGCCACGAGGGACTGACGTGTTGGCCGTAGATTGAGTCCAAAATCCAACACACTTCTCCATCTCTTTATGAAACTTGACATGAGTATGATGATCTTTATTTGCTTCTTTGATGGCAGGTTGAAGAGTGAAAAATATCCTTCATTTTCTCCTTGGAGATGGAACTTTCCTTGAATAAGTTATCTTTGACAAAAGCTCTGAATTGAGCTTTGATTTCTTGCAAGGAAAGGGACATACCAGAAGTTTCATCTTGAAGATCAGTGTATGTCTTTGAAAGTAGAGATCACCAGTGTCTTGAAAGCTTCACCCTTCTACCCAGCTGTTCTTGATTCTCCCAAAGCCTCCTCCAAGACTTTGATCTTCCACTACGCTGTAAACCCAAGATTTTGATAGATTATCCTTTGCATCATCAAAGCACTTATCTCCAGGAATTAGCTCTTTATCCATGATCCTGATAGTGACCATGGAGTTTGAGTTCAACCCTGAAACAAGCATATCATCATGGCGCATGTCTTTGATACTCTGTACTATTCTAGAGGTAGGTTGTGGACCTTGGAATTCTTGAGGCTTTCTTGGCACGAGAAGGAGTGGTGCCCAACAAGGCTGCAACAGCATCAAAATTTGGTCCTGAGCTTCGAGAGGAAAATTTCCTCTTCCTTTTGTCAACCAAGAGGTTGTACCCACGCAAAAGAGGAAGAGGAATCAGCAGGAGGGGCAAGGGGACCAAGAGACAGAGAGCTCATGACGCTCAAGGTCTACGCAGCTGTTGACTTGAGTTGAGAGGTGAGTGGGGCACTTGGAGGCAATTGCGGCAGAAGAGTCAACATCACCTGAAAGCTCAGTGCTCTGGATTTCTTTATCTTTATCAGCTGGATCTTCAGGAGCATTTGCAGGGGTTGGCATTTTGCTTTCTTCACTTTCACTAAGAACAATGATGTTCTTTGGTCCCATAGGCAACTTCTGCCTGCTTTCTTTGAGGGTCACTTTCTGCAGGCTCCTTCTTAACCTCCTTGAGTTTCTTTTGGTACACTTGAGTGGATGAAGAAGGAGTGGAAGCTGCAGGTCCTTGAGTTGATGAGGTAGGAGGGGTCTTCACTGGTGTTTCCGACCTTGGAATAGATGCTCTCTCTTCTTGGTGTTGAAGCATCCTTAGAAGAGGATTCTCCTGAGTGCCTTCTGAGCTCTCGAACTTTCTTGTCAAACCAGACCTTAGTCCTGACTAAGACTGGAGCAAGGATCTCAGCCAGATCATCTTTTTATTTCCTGTTCCAATCCAAGTCCTCCAAGGGGGTGTGCTTAATCACACTGTCATACTCATATGAGTATAGATCAGAATTGTCATCCTGGAGTCCTTCGGGAACTTGGTACAAGCCGAGTTCTTGGATCAATTGCAGGGAGAACCTGCCACAATGCCTTCTCCTGGCTTCAAAATCATCTGCACAGTCAGCCCAGTAGTCTTCTGTATCTTCCCTATGATGGTAGATTATCTTGATGTTCTGTTCAATAAACTTCTTCAAGTCAAAGCAGGTTCTTGGCTTGAAGAAATGAACGGTGATAGGTACCAGGGCTCTCTCTATGTTCTGAGCATCCAGGGCTGTTTTGCAAGTGTAGTTTCCCAGAGAGATGGGAAAATGCAAGCCAGAAATCTTCTTATCTCTGCAAGTTCTGTGCAACTTGTCTAGTTGCCTGCATATTTCTATCAAGGCCATTTTATCATTGCAGAACATGGGCAATCTCAGAGGGGTTCCCTCATAGCCAGCGAGCCTGATATAAGAGAATTTCCTGAATTGGATGAAGTAAGCACCGTAGTGCGATATTAGAGTCATAGCTTCATCTGAAAATCTCTTGGCAGTGTCACCTTCGAGCAATCTGACCACGTACATGGTAAAAGCGTCATTGACCCTTCTAAAATTACGATTGCTGGTCTCCAAGGTGAACTGCGGGCAGTAGGCATATACTAGATCGTCTTTGTGTGCGTCAAGGTAGGAAAAGCCAAACCATTGTCATGACACTGCCAGGGTATACATCAGGTAAGAAGTCATGTAGAACTTCTTCGTTTGCTGTACATTGGATAGCTGCTCTGCCAAATTCATGCTGATGATCTCTGCCCAGTTAATATTTTGTGTTCCCTCGCACACCATGTTGATGAGCGAGCACATCCAGAAGTGGAATTCATTGGTAGAGGGCAAACCCATAACCCGAGCCAGTAGAATTATAAAGTCAGACAATTCTTCATTAAAATCTTCCCGGAAAAGGGTTTTGGACAGGCGAGAGGCTCCCTTCCTAGGGTTTTTAAAGCCATGACTTCGCCACTCGTGCCTTGAATTTATCGCTATCTTAATTAAACATGGCCTGTGCTTGATCCCAGGAAACGACTATGGCATTATCCATCTCTGGGATTCTCAGTGCGGTGTTAATAGCGGCAGCGTCCAGCTGGGCGATGAGCTCCCCGTGTATATTGGTTAATTCACTGGAAATAGGGTCGAAGTGAGCTCCGCACGAAAGCACAGTATCAGTGCACTGTACCGAGATCGGGAAACCTCCAGCAAAATCCAAACTACTATCATGAATCATTTGTGCCATTGGTGTAGGGTTTGCGTCCGCCATTCTCACCCAAAAATCACTGAAATTGAGATGACGAGCTTTACTGTCCCCAATATTGTGAACGACAGACTCAAGTGGTGAAATTTGTTCCTGTCCTTGAAACTTGATCTTCATATTGATAGTAGCTAGGAGGACAGAGCTGCAAACCAGACTCGGAAAGGAATTACAGAGGGAGGGGATACACGCGTAGGTTTTCAAATTGCAAGGGTTCGAGCAAAAGATAGCATGGAAGTAGTGCGAAAAATGCAAAGGGGGGAAATGCTCGTTATATAGCCGTTTAGGACAGAGAAAGGTCATAAATGCGCATTTAATACATACCCACCAATTTGAATAAGCATGATATTCAGGTAGAGCGGGAAAAATAAGCACGAATGACACTTGGTTCACTTGGGACATGTGAGACGTGAATGCGTGAAACACGCGACTCGGCCGATTCAGGCGAAACAAGGAGAAGACGCACAAATGCATTTTGGGACATTTGGGACGAAAACGCGCGAAGGACGCGGTTCGGGTGTTTTGGCCGAAAATGGAACAAAGAGGCCCGTTTGAACTTTGGGGCATTCAGGACGAAAAGTTCCGAAGGGCGCGGTTTGGGTGTTTTGGCCAAAAATGGAACAACTTGCATAATTTGATTTGGGACATTTGGGACATGAAAGTGTGAAGTACGCAGTTCGGGTGTTTCGGCTGAAAATGGAACAGCTCACACAATTAACTTTGGGACAGTTGGTACGAAAAGTTCCGACGGGCCCGAAAATGGAACAACTTCGGGGATTTCGGCCGATCGGGGAACAGATCACACTTCAGGACTTGGGACACGCGGGACAAAAATGTCCGACAGGCCCGAAATACATACAAAATGACCCAAAACTACGGATTTTCTCAATCTCACGACCTTCAACAATTTCAGCACAACAGAGAAGACACTAAAACTCAAAAAATTTTGAAAGTTCACTTTCTTTAAGAGTAGGGAATTTTGAGTGGACAACATCACCTAAGGCATCCATGCTAGAGAAAAAGGTAGAAGAAAATATTTGAAATGGTCCTCTCAACTTGGATAGAATCAAGTAAACACACTCTTCATCTTTCTTATCTCTTCCACTCCCCTTCAACTGTGTCAACAAATGCTTGAACTTGGTAAGATAGTCTATAATTGTTGGAAAATCTCCAGGATTAAGAGAGGTGATCTCAATTTCAAGTTGCATGGCTCTCATATTATCCACCTTAATAAATAAATCCTCTAATTTCTCCCATATTTTTAAAGGAGAGTCACATTTTTCCAAATGAAACAAAAGAATGTCACTTACATAAGTTCCTATCAAACCCATACACTCATCAAATTTGCACTGGTATTAAAATTTCTCATATTCTCTAGTGAATATAGGTTGTTCTGAAGAAGCTAAATCCCATAATCCTTTCCGCTTAATTATTTTTTCTATTCTTAGTTTCCATGTGTGGTAATTATGTGTTGTTAATGGCTCAACATGATCTAATGCAGAAATAAATGTCATCCTCAAAAAATCACCAAAAAAACCAAGAACCAAGCAATGCAATAAGACCCCAAGCAATGCACCAAGAGTCCCCCAAATTTTGGCACTTTATAATTATAGTTCAATTCTCAAAATAAATATTTTCAATGGAAAGAGCATGAAAAAACAAGTTCTTTTGCAAAAAACGGCACTCAAAATCGAGTTACCAATCAAAAGTTACAAGCTTTTCAATATTATGCTCTACTATTTATTTTAGTTGCCACTAAAATAGAATAAAATGCTCTTGCTTTCACCACACAAATAAAATGAAAGGGGGCTGGAGTTAAGTACCTACTAGTAGGAATCGCAAGCTTAAGCCCTCATAGGACCATACCATATGACCAAGGGCTAAAAATTTTTATGGGTTTATGCTCCACTTACCATTCTAGGGTATGTCACTGGTTTTCGAGAAAGTCACATCCAACTACTCCTTCTGGTAAAAAATACTATTTCTGGACTGTGTGGATAGTGACCTCTCCATCGTCCTGGTACCCTGCTAAAAGAGGAAAGTTTTGTCCTTTCGAAAATGTCTTCTAGACGCAACCCAAGAATAATATGCAGCAAAAGAAAAATGCCCTACGTAGATCTCAAATAGAACAACAAAACCCAGAAAAAAAATTCTACATTTTTTTCTCGGATGACGTGAATCCCAAGGTGAATAGTGCCTTCCTCTGCACCAAGAAAAAAAACCAAAAAAACGACTGCCTCAAAAAATGCTCAACTTTATAGTCAATCTTAGGGTTTTGCCGCCCTCCGAATCCAATGGAATACTTTGTTTTGCATAAGAATGCACACATAAAAAAAATACGGACAAATTCTGAATATATAAATATAGAAAAAATGTTTGCAAAGTGAAACTTATAGATGGATGTCAACAACAATCTCCTGCTCTGATACCATAAAAGGAATGATAACCAGATCGTACCAAGACAAGAACGCATATGCTAATCAAATACCATAATTAATAAGATTAAAGCAATTGGTGAGAATAACTTTACACAAAACCTTTGCAAACAAATGAGTAGCAATATCATATATTATTATAGAACTCAACGAAATACAATGAG
This sequence comes from Taxus chinensis, assembly GCA_019776745.2. Classification (NCBI taxonomy): domain Eukaryota; kingdom Viridiplantae; phylum Streptophyta; class Pinopsida; order Cupressales; family Taxaceae; genus Taxus; species Taxus chinensis. The sequence continues at coordinate 768,927,849 of CM034153.1, forward strand.
AATGGGTCTTGCTTATATAGGCAAGAAATAACAATCTAAGAATCATTTAAGGTCATAGATCAAGCCATAAATCATGGAAATAACTAGTCAAGTCCATAGATTTATGAGAGAACTAGACATCAAGGATCTAGTCAATACCATAGATCAAGGAAAGAACTATATCTAACAACTAGATAATATCTCCTAATATCTAAATAAATAAAAAGAAATATCCACACACATAAGTGGGTGAGGATAAATACAATAAAGGTAAATAATGTACCTAGGTGAACATGAGCTAAGGTAAATACCTACTATAACAATTAATAAGTCTTTGGAGTATGTTTTTTAAGCAGGTTACGTTAGTATAGTTTAAGTTTTATCTCCAAAAGACAAAATGTGAATGTGTGAAGGCATGAAAGCTTTGTTACAAGTTGTAAATTGTGAAGAAGATCAAATTACTTGGGTAAGTGCACGAAGTTGGTGGACAATTCCATGGACATAAAAACCCAAAATAAAGGTACAGTGATCGCGGTTATTGAATTCTAGGTTCGGTAATTACCGAACCTAGTTCCGCGATCGCGGTTTATAACCACGAGCGTGGTTATAAACTACGATCACGGAACTCTGAGACAAAATTTAATAGTCCCGCGACTTGTTATTTTCCTCATTTTTCATTTCGAACCGCGACTTTTCCTAAACGTTTTTCACTCGCACTTTCAATACTATCTCAAAATTGCTCATCAGACTTCTGGATAGCGATAGATTCAACCATGCCACCAAGACGAGGAGGTAAGTCCCCGATTGTAATCATTTTTTTGCATTTTAGGTTTTTTTTGGCATTTTCATGGGTTTTGTGAATTGTTTGTTTATGTATACAATTTTTATTATTTTATCAGTTGGTTGGCAAGCTCGGGCTCATGCAAACCATCAAAACATTCCTCAAAACCCACCGAACATTCCTTAAAACCCTCCGAACATTCCTCAAAACCCTCCTCCAAACATAGATCCGCCCCCTGTGGCTCCTTCTGTCCCCACTGAGCCAACAGGAACGCAAGATAATATCATTGGAAGAATCCAAGAAAATAAAATTTTCATTGAGAACCTAATTCAAACTAATAAGACAAAATCATGCTACAAATCCATCCCGCATGACTTTAGCCAATACATTGCAAACATTGATTGGCGAAATCGAGTCTGCAAACCAACCAAATACATAGATGGAACACCTTAGAAGTGACTGTAGGCAGTGGGTATGCGGAATAAACTATCTCATGCGGCTGTCAAAGACAAAAAAAATTGGAAAATACCTCATTTGTGCATTATTTACCGACCCTATAACCAATGCCCCCCCTGCAGTTACTTGCCAAACGGTTCCCAATCCATTGGTGCCATGATGATAGAATCAAAAACAATTTTTGGGACCGATGGTGGATGGTTTTTTATTATCCACCATGCAACAACAATGAGGTTCCTCTTTATTTTTGAAGAAATTATATTGTGAGTTCGTGCTCAATGAGGTCCCGAATTATTTTGACTTTTTAGACTTTTTTGGTCGAGGAGGTGCTCTGCATAGAGCAGACCTGGTGCACGCGTTAGGTCAGCCTAGGATCCCCCATGCCCCAAACCCCCACTGCCTTCAGTTATCCCTCCTACAGTGAAGGAGGTTGTGGAGATTGATACATTGTATGCATTGAGGGAGCTCATTGACACTCTCACCCAGCATAGCACCCAGATTGCATCGGTGATGTTGGTGGAGGCGCCAGTTCTAGTGCACCACACCACTGTGGATCATGTGGTGCCGTATGCACTGCAGGCGAGACATCATTTGCTGGTTCACAAGATTTTTTTTTCTATAGATGAGATGCTGGGGAATGTTTTTGGAACTGGAGCCACTGATATTGGTCTTTCACAGGTAAATTTTAAATAAATTTAAATAATATATATATGTACAATAGTTTAATTCACATGTTTGAAATATTAATATATATGATTGTACGTCATGTACATACATGTAAAAAACTAATTTTTATTTTATTTTAAATAGCAAGAGCCGATGAAGGAAACATCCGGTGTCGACATGCTAGCTACTGCGGTTGGGCGTGTTTCAAACGTAAGTTTCAAGTTGTACAAACTTACATTTTTAATAAATCATTTAATTGCACTAGATTATTATTATAATTTGTTCACGTGTATGTTGTACATGTATTAATATTTTTTCTCTTTTATACACAGGAGCTTGGCGGGTCATCACTGCTCAGGAACTGAAGCTACTGGCATGCCTTGCATGAGTTTTACGCAGGTTAGTTACAAATCTCTTTACACTTTGTTTCTAATTCTTGGACCTCTATACATGAGTTTCGTATATAAAATACATACTGTAACAGCTACATAAAAACGCAAGCACTAACTTGCATGGACAACTGTCCTTAGTATGTCCCTCAACCTCACAATCTATGTACCATATTACACTACACATCTCATGTGTTGAGTTTACATATAAATTATCTAATTACTTCGCCAATGACTGTGATTTTTCTCCTCCAAGAATGGGATCACTTATGTATCAACAATTCCAACTGTATAATCATAAAAAACTACTTCTATAGCCTCGTGTGGATCCACATACATCTTATGAGATAAATCCCTCCTGAAGGGGTCAGAAATCCTCTCAATAAACCACTGTGCATGCTAACTCATATGAGCATCATAAGATAGTTTGGAACAATAAATTATTAAAATACATGTCATGCTCCCTCATGCGGTCTGATAATCCCCTGCTTGATTTTATTGAACGTGATGATGCTTTTTTTTTAAACTATGGGATGTGAAACTCATCCAAAAACATAGTTCACAAAGCACTATAGTACACTACATTCTTATGTGGGTCATACTTTCTATACTAGCTATGTACACTCCCTTGAAGAGTAGTAGAAAATTGACTTTCCTTCCTATCTAAAGTTGTAATTTACTTAGAATACCATAGTATCTCACACTTGTACACATGCTCTGCTGCATTTTCAATACCTCTATAATTTTCGTAATTGGAGATACATGTCATATAATAGACTTGAGGTGCTTACTTTAGGTGAAGAGGATTATTAAGTGATTATTATGGATGTGGACCCTATCCTCTAGATCCAGAAATAGAAATCTCATAAGTATTTTTTCTAGGTGGTTACTGACCCAATCCTCTTGATCTTCTTGATCCTCTCGGGCCAGTTGATAAATTCCCTTATGTCTCGTTTGTAGTACTAAACTGGATACACATGGTCTACATGTTCCCAACATCCACAATAATGACACGTACTGCACTGTCATAGGTATATTATTTGTATGATGAACTTTCTCAATCCAATGTAAAATGATATCTTCCCATATCTACTTATTTACCTAGACTATATCTTGATTCTCAATAACTACCTCTAGATATGTAACACCATGTGTAAGGGCTAGGTGGCTAGCCTGGGATCAGATGTGTGCCTTTGGTCCTCACTCTTTCACCTAATGCACTCTTATCCAAACCTGAAGGCGATATCTACTATGATTTCTAAAATTTGGGGATCCTGATGTTGTGGCTCCCTCATCTTCCATAAGAGCTTCAAAACATTTGTAAACCATCATCCTCCACAACTCTATTGACTCCTCAGCATCCCACACTTGTGTAATTTCCCATTCACGCACTTCAAATTATATAATCAAGCCATATTTCCTCTCTCTCTCTCTCTCTCTCTCTCTCTCTCTCTATATATATATATATATATATATATATATAGATATATATATCTTCTTCTTGAGATTCCACCATATTTCATCACACTTTCTCCTACCCTACATGTGGTGGGGGTTTTAGCTAGCCATGGGTAGCCTCTCTAAATCCAGTTCTACCATCAAAATCTTTATTTCCAAAGGGATAATGTCACAAGTAAGATCCTCTAGGCTCGTGCACCAAAACTCAAACTCAGCTACCTTTGGACACAAATACATATAAATAGTGCATATAATCTATATATTTGCCAACACACTTGCCCACCAAGGATATACAACTCTAGTCTACTATTCGTCTGATCTATATGTTTGGTCTGGTGATGTTAGATTTAAAAGTCCTTCAAATTTGAATGATGCTCTAATTGTCATAGAAGATGACTATGGGTTACCTTGATTAAATACAAAAGTTTGTCAAAATCTTATGAAGATAGATGGCCTTCGTGCTAACATTTATAGATCCTATGTATTTAGCCTAATAGAAGATAAAATTTAATAACATTTTTATTCTTTCTTGAGTAACTAAATATTGATTTTGTACATGTTTTTTGTATAGCTTCTTAAAGTAGATTTTAATAATTGATTTGTAACATGTTTTTTGTATAGCTCTCTCTATGTTCTTGTGCATCCAGGGCTGTTTTACAAGTGTAATTTTCCAAAGAGATGGGAAAGTGCAATCCGGAAATCTTCTTGTCTTTGCAGGTTTGTGTAGTTTGTCTAATTGCCTGCATTACTTCAATTCAAAGCACATTTATCATGCAAAAACATGGGAAGCCGCAGAAGGGTGCTCTCATAGCCGACAAGCCTGATATAAGGAGAAATTTTCTGAAATTGTATGCAATAAGCACCGTAGCAAGATATCAAATTCATGCATTCATCAGAAATCTCCTAGCAGTAATCACCTTTTGAGCAAGTCTGACCACGACATGGTGGAAAGCGTCATTGACTCCTTCTGAAATTACGATTGCCTGGTCTCCAGGGTGAAATGCGGCGGCAGTAGGCATATTACTGGATCATCTTTGTGAGCGTAAGGTTAGGAAAAACCAAACCATTTCCGTGACACCGGCCAGGGGCTACATCAGGTAAGAAGTCATATAGAACTTCTCGTTTGTTGTACATGGACAGCTGAACTCTGCCAAATCATGCTGATGATCTCTACCCAGTTGATTATTTGTGTTTCCCTCGACACCATGTTGATGAGCTGGGCACATCCAAAAGTGGAATTTGTTAGTAGAGGGAAAAACCATAACCTGAGCCAGTAGAATTATAAGTCAGACAATTCTTCATTAAAAATTCTTACCAGAAAAGAGGTGGGGACAGCAAGAGGATCCCCTTTCTAGGGGTCTTCAGCCGGACTTCGCCACCCGTGCCTGGTATTTTGTCGATGTCTTGATTGAAACAGAGCTGTCTTGATCCCGGGAAAAGGACTATGGCATTATCAATCTCTGGGCTTCTCAGTTGCTAGGTGGCTACTAAATGGTGCAGCATCCAGCTTGGCGATGAGTTACCGTGGATATTGGTTAATTCACTGGGGAAACAGGTCGAAGTTTTTTTTGAGCTCCACCAAAAGTACAGTATCAAGCAGTTGACCGAGATCGGGAAACCTCCAACGAAATCCAACCACTAAGTGCATCATTTGTGCCATTGGTGTAGGGTTTGAATCTGCCACCGTGCCAAACATCACCGAAGTAAAGATGCCGAGCTTCGCGGTCCCCAATATTGGGGAATGGAAGATTATGTGGTGAAATTTGTTCCTGTCCCTGGAATTTGATCTTCATATTGATAGTAAAGAGCCGCATAACCTAAAATCGGGAGGAATACAAAGAAAAGGGAATTACACGCGCAGGGAGGGACTTAGGTTGTGGAAGGGTTCGAGCAAGGATAACATGGAAATAATGTGAAAAAGCAAGGGGGGAAGGGGGGAAGGGCCCGCTTTATATAGCCGTTAGGAGAGAGAAGAGAAAGGCCATGAATGCACATTTAAGACATACCCACCAATTAAATAAGCCAGAGATATTGGGGTAGAGCGCAAAAAAAACTAGCCACGAACGGCAACTGGGTTCATTAGGACATGTGAGAGGCGAATGTGTTGAAACAACGCGGATCGGCCGATTCGGGCGAAGCGGGGAAAAGGAAAAAGATGCACCAAAATGCCTTTTGGGACACGCGGGACATAAGTGCCGCGAAGTACGTGATCGAGCAAATCGGCCGAAATGGAACACACTTGCACAATTTGACGTGGGACATTTGGGACATGAAAGTGCGAAGTACGTGGTTCGGGTTTGTTTCGGCCGAAATGGAACAACACTTGCCCGATTATCTTTAGGACATTGGGACGAAAAGTGCCGAGGGCCCGAAAAGGGAACAATTCGGGATGTCGGCCGATCGGGGAACAAACAACGCACTTTGAACTTCGGACAGTTGGGACAAAAATGTCCGACAAGCCGAAAACACACAACAATGACCCAAAAATGCAGAACTTTTCGCAATTCACGACTTTTAATAATTTCAGCACACAGAGGAACACTAAAAAACTCAAAAATTTGAAAGTCACTTTCTTTACGAGTAGGGACTTTTGAGTGGACAACTCACCTAAGGATCCATGCTAGAGAAAAAGGTTATAAGAAGAAACATTTGAAAAATGGTCTCTCAACTTGGGATTTAGAATCAAGTGTTAAACACATCTTCATGTTTCTATCTCTTCCATCCCCTTCAACTGTGTCAACAAATGTGGAACGTGGTAAGATAGTTCTATAAATGTTGGAAAATCTCAGGATTAAGAGAGGTGATCTAATTTCAAGTTGCATGGCTCTAGATTTATCCACCTTAATAAATAAATCCTCTAATTTCTCCCATAGTTTTAAAGGAGAATGAGTCACATTTTTCCCAAATGAAACAAAAGAATGTCACTTAATAAGTCTATCAAACCCATACACTCATCAAATTTGCAATGGTATTAAAATTCTCATATCTTAGTGAATATAGGTTGTTCTGAAGAAGCTAAACCCATAATTCTTCCGCTTCTTAATTATTTTTTTTATTCTGAGTTTCATGTTGTGCGTAATTTATGTGTTGTTAATGGCTCCTCACATGATTTAATGCAAGAAATAAATGTCATCCTCAAAAAATTCACCAAAAAAACCAAGAACCAAGCAATGCATAAAGACCCAAGCAAGCACAAGAGTCCCCCAAAATTTTGGGCACTTTATATTATTAGTACAATTCTCCAAAATAAATATTTTCAATGGAAAGAGCATGAAAAAAACAAGTTCTTTTGCAAAAAAACTGGCACTCAAAATCGAAGTGACCAATCAAAGTTACAAGGCTTTTCAATAGTATGCTCTACTATTTATTTTAGTTGCCACTAAAATAGAATAAAATGCTCTTGCTTTCACAACAACAAATAAAATGAAAGGGGGCTGGAGTTAAGTACTATGTAGGAATCGCAAGCTTAAGCCCTCATAGGAACATTACCATATGACCAAGGGCTAAAAATTTGTATGGGTTTATGCGCTCCACTTACCATTCTAGGGTTTTTTTGTTGTATGTCACTGGTTTTCGAGAAAGTCACATCCAACTACTCCTTATGTGTAAAAAATACTATTTCTGGACTGTTGTGGATATGTTGACCTCCCATCGTCCTGGTACCCCTGCTAAAAGAGGAAAGTTTGTCCTTTCGAAAATGTCTTCTAGACGCAACCCAAGAATAATATGCAGCAAAAGAAAATGCCCTACGTAGATCTCAAATAGAACAACAAAACCCAGAAAAAAAATTCTACATTTTTTTCTCGGATGACGTGAATCCCAAGGTGAATAGTGCCTTCCTCTGCACCAAGAAAAAAAACCAAAAAACGACTGCCTCAAAAAATGCTCAACTTTATAGTCAATCTTAGGGTTTTGCCGCCCTCCGAATCCAATGGAATACTTTGTTTTGCATAAGAATGCACACATAAAAAAAATACGGACAAATTCTGAATATATAAATATAGAAAAAAATGTTTGCAAAGTGAAACTTATAGATGGATGTCAACAACAATCTCCTGCTCTGATACATAAAAGGAATGATAACCAGATCGTACCAAGACAAGAACGCATATGCTAATCAAATACCATAATTAATAAGATTAAAGCAATTGGTGAGAATAACTTTACACAAAACCTTTGCAAACAAATGAGTAGCAATATCATATATTATTATAGAAACTCAACGAAATACAATGAGAATGGGTCTTGCTTATATAGGCAAGAAATAACATCTAAGAATCATTTAAGGTCATAGATCAAGCCATAAATCATGGAAATAACTAGTCAAGTCCATAGATTTATGAGAGAACTAGACATCAAGGATCTAGTCAATACCATAGATCAAGGAAAGAACTATATCTAACAACTAGATAATATCTCCTAATATCTAAATAAATAAAAAGAAATATCCACACACATAAGTGGGTGAGGATAAATACAATAAAGGTAAATAATGTACCTAGGTGAACATGAGCTAAGGTAAATACCTACTATAACAATTAATAAGTCTTTGGAGTATGTTTTTTAAGCAGGTTACGTTAGTATAGTTTAAGTTTTATCTCCAAAAGACAAATGTGAATGTGTGAAGGCATGAAAGCTTTGTTACAAGTTGTAAATTGTGAAGAAGATCAAATTACTTGGGTAAGTGCACGAAGTTGGTGGACAATTCCATGGACATAAAAACCCAAAATAAAGGTACAGTGATCGCGGTTATTGAATTCTAGGTTCGGTAATTACCGAACCTAGTTCCGCGATCGCGGTTTATAACCACGAGCGTGGTTATAAACTACGATCACGGAACTCTGAGACAAAATTTAATAGTCCCGCGACTTGTTATTTTCCTCATTTTTCATTTCGAAACCGCGACTTTTCCTAAACGTTTTTCACTCGCACTTTCAATACTATCTCAAAATTGCTCATCAGACTTCTGGATAGCGATAGATTCAACATGCCACCAAGACGAGGAGGTAAGGTCCCCGATTGTAATCATTTTTTTGCATTTTAGGTTTTTTTTGGCATTTTCATGGGTTTTGTGAATTGTTTGTTTATGTATACAATTTTATTATTTATCAGTTGGTTGCAAGCTCGGGCTTCATGCAAACCATCAAACATTCCTCAAAACCCACCGAACATTCCTTAAAACCCTCCGAACATTCCTCAAAACCCTCCTCCAAACATAGATCCGCCCCCTGTGGCTCCTTCTGTCCCCACTGAGCCTAACAGGAACGCAAGATAATATCATTTGGAAGAATCCAAGAAAATAAAAATTTCATGAGAACCTAATTCAAACTATAAGACAAATCATGCTACAAATCCATCCCGCATGACTTTAGCCAATACATTGCAAACATTGATTGGCGAATCGAGTCTGCAAACCAACCCAAATACATAGATGGAACACCTTTAGAAGTGACTGTAGGCAGTGGTATGCGGATAAACTAATCTTCATGCGGCTGTCAAAGACAAAAAAATTGGAAAATACCTCATTTGTGCATTATTTACCGACCCTATACCAATGCCCCCCCCTGCCAGTTACTTGCAAACGGTTCCCAATCCATTGGTGCCATGATGATAGAATCAAAAACAATTTTTGGGACCGATGGTGGATGGTTTTTTATTATCCACCATGCAACAAAATGAGGTTCAGCTCTTATTTTTTGAAGAAATTATATTGGTGAGTTCGTGCTCAATGAGGTCCCGAATTATTTTGACTTTTTAGGACTTTTTTGGTCGAGGATGGTGGCTCTGCATAGAGCAGAACCTGGTGCACGCGTAGGTCAGCCTAGGATCCCCCATGCCCCAAAACCCCCACTGCCTTCAGTTATCCCTCCTACAGTGAAGGAGGTTGTGGAGATTGATACATTGTATGCATTGAGGTAGCTCATTGACACTCTCACCCAGCATAGCACCCAGATTGCATCGCGGTGATGTTGGTGGAGGCGCCAGTCTAGTGCACCACACCACTGTGGATCATGTGGTGCCGTATGCACTGCAGGCGAGACATCATTTGCTGGTTCACAGATTTTTTTTCTATAGATGAGATGCTGGGGAATGTTTTGGAACTGGACTGCCACTGATATTGGTCTTTCACAGGTAAATTTTAATAAATTTAAATAATATATATATGTACAATAGTTAATTCACATGTTTGAAATATTAATATATATATGATTGTACGTCATGTACATACATGTAAAAAACTAATTTTTTATTTTATTTTAAATAGCAAGAGCCGATGAAGGAAACATCGGTGCGACATGATTAGCTACTGCGGTTGGGCGTGTTTCAAAACTGTAAGTTTCAAGTTGTACAAACTTACATTTTTAATAAATCATTTAATTGCACTAGATTATTATTATAATTTGTTTCACGTGTATGTTGTACATGTATTAATATTTTTCTCTTTTATACACAGGAGCTTGGCGGGTCATCATCTGCTCAGGGAACTGAAGCTACTGGCATGCCTTGCATGAGTTTTACGCAGGTTAGTTACAAATCTCTTTACACTTTGTTTCTAATTCTTGGACCTCTATACATGAGTTTCGTATATAAAATACATACTGTAACAGCTACATAAAAACGCAAGCACTAACTTGCATGGACAACTGTCCTTAGTATGTCCCTCAACCTCACAATCTATGTACCATATTACACTACACATCTCATGTGTTGAGTTTACATATAAATTATCTAATTACTTCGCCATGACTGTGATTTTCTCCTCCAAGAATGGGATCACTTATGTATCAACAATTCCAACTGTATAATCATAAAAAACTACTTCTATAGCCTCGTGTGGATCCACATACATCTTATGAGATAAATCCCTCCTGAATGGGGTCAGAAATCCTCCAATAAACCACTGTGCATGCCTAACTCATATGAGCATCATAAGATAGTTTGGACAATAAATTATTAAAATACATGTCATGCTCCCTCATGCGGTCTGATAATCCCTGCTTGATTTTATTGAACGTGATGATGCTTTTTTTTTAAACTATGGGATGTGAACTCATCCAAAAACATAGTCACAAAAGCACTATAGTACACTACATCTTATGTGGGTCATACTTCTATACTAGCTATGTACACTCCCTTGAAGAGTAGTAGAAAATTGACTTTTCCTTCCTATCTATAAAGTTGTAATTTACTTAGAATACCATAGTATCTCACACTTGTACACATGCTCTGCTGCATTTTCAAATTACCTCTATAATTTTCGTAATTGGAGATACATGTCATATAATAGACTTGAGGTGCTTACTTTAGGTGAAGAGGGATTATTACGTGATTATTATGGATGTGGACCCTATCCTATAGATCCAGAATAGAAATCTCCATAAGTATTTTTTCTAGGTGGTTACTGACCCCAATCCTCTTGATCTTCTTGATCCTCTAGGGCCAGTTGATAAATTCCCTTATGTCTCGTTTTGTAGTACTAAACTGGATACACATGGTCTACATGTTCCCAACATCCAAAATAATGACACTACTGCACTGTCATAGGTATATTATTTGTATGATGAACTTCTCAATCCAATGTAAAAATGATATCTTCCCATATCTACTTATTTACCTAGACTATATCTTGATTCTCAATAACTACCTCTAGATATGTAACACCATGTGTAAGGGCTAGGTGGCTAAGCCTGGGATCAGATGTGTGCCTTTGGTCCTCACTCTTTCACCTAATGCACTCTTATCCAAACCTGAAGGCGATATCTACTATGATTTCTAAAATTTGGGAGATCCTGATGTTGTGGCTCCTCATCTTCCATAAGAGCTTCAAAACATTTGTAAACCATCATCCTCCACAACTCTATTGACTCCTCAGCATCCCACACTTGTGTAATTTCCCATTCACGCACTTCAAATTATATACTCAAGCCATATTTCCTCTCTCTCTCTCTCTCTCTCTCTCTCTCTCTCTCTCTCTCTCTCTCTCTATATATATATATATATATATATATATATATATCTTCTTCTTGAGATTCCACCATATTTCATCACACTTTCTCCTACCCCTACATGTGGTGGGGGTTTAGCTAGCCATGGGTAGCCTCTCTAAATCCAGTTCTACCATCAAAATCTTTATTTCCAAAGGGATAATGTCACAAGTAAGATCCTCTAGGCTCGTGCACCAAAACTCAAACTCAGCTACCTTTGGACACAAATACATATAAATAGTGCATTATAATCTATATATTTGCAACACACTTGCCCACCAAGGATATACAACTCTAGTCTACTATTCGTCTGATCTATATGTTTGGTCTGGTGATGTTAGATTTAAAAGTCCTTCAAATTTGAATGATGCTCTAATTGTCATAGAAGATGACTATGGGTTACCTTGATTAAATACAAAAGTTTGTCAAAATCTTATGAAGATAGATGGCCTTCGTGCTAACATTTATAGATCCTATGTATTTAGCCTAAATAGAAGATAAAATTTAATAACATTTTTATTCTTTCTTGAGTAACTAAATATTGATTTGTACATGTTTTTTGTATAGCTCTTAAGTAGATTTTAATAAATTGATTTGTACATGTTTTTTGTATAGCTTATGACTGCTAGAGAGACTCCTCCACATATGTAGACTATGGAGGCTGTTGTAGATACTGCCATAGCATCTGCAAATCCACTAACTGAGGTACACAATTTTTTAAATTTGTTAAATTTTGGAGGTTCATTATTTCTTATTAAACTTAAATATGTACAATATCAAATTTTGTAGGTATATATATGTGTGAAATATTTAATTTGAAAATTAATTATTTGTATGTAGCTTACCCCTCGTGAGTCTATTGTTGTCCCTGCGACGCATCAACAACAAATCGATAGGGATCATGACATTGCAGTAAGATTGCACATGCATTTTAACTATATTATACAAGTTTCTAAATTTTGAAGGTATTTTAAAATTTTGGGTGTTAAAAACTTGTTTATGAATGTGTAGGTTAGGTTGCAGGCATGCTTAGAGACACCTAGGACCACACGGATGAAATCCGTAGTGGCATCTCCCTCCACTACATCCCCAGGTCGTGGACGTCCTACTTCTAGCAGGGTGAAGAGAGGGAAGAGGTTTCATGAGTAGATTTATAGTCCACTTGGATGCCACATATATGTGGTCATGAGTATCTATTCACAGTCCATTGTATATATATATAGCCTTTTACGACCGCATGTGGTCCCATATGTACATTATGACACGTGCTTAGTTCGAGATGTATACATACATTATGAACTTATACATGTACATATATATTTTCAGAGACGTGTGCGTCTGGAGCACACTTTATTTGATTCTTATATATATATATATATATATCCATGTGTGTTGGTTAAATCATATTTATTTTGGTTATTTTGGTATTATTGCTAACTCTGAGAAAGTGGATTGCTAAGAGTCTAGAGATGTGCTATGTATAACGTGCATTGATTCTTGAGGTACCAATATGAAGAAAAAGTAATGAAATGGCGGACTTAGAATTTGGGAGTGAGAAAGATGCTTTAAGCATAGTCAATAAATGTGTAAATAGGATAATAATAAGATAACTTATAATTGTCAATAAGTGTGAGATCCTTTTAATATCCCTCTTATAATTTGCATCTTTTCATCTTTGCATTTTGTAATTACATGCATATTTTTGGCTCTTCTTTTTTTCTCACCTTTCTTGGCTTGCAAACTTGGAATAATTTTCCTTTTCATAAAATTTCATCCTCTAGGAATCATCTTACTAGGTTAAATTAGTATATCTTCATTTTATTTATAGTTTTTGACTTCCTTAATAATTATATTGGCTAGCATATTGCTTCTCTCCCTCTCTTAAATCATTTGTAGTTTTACATGTTGGATATTTTTTGTAGGTTGATTACTTTCTCTCTAAGCATCTCATTATTTTTCTCTAGTTTTTTATTTTGTTTACATGTCACTTCTAAAAATATGAATTATTATATTGATTCCATAACTTCCACACCTTATTTATAATATTGGATGCTCAATGAACCAATTATATTACTATGTTAACAAAAAAGTGGTGTTGATGTAAGGCTATAAATTTGATCTGATAAACAAATATGAGAGAAACAATTTACTTAGGATATAACACCATGCCATGCCATATAGAACACCATGCTGGATATAATGTGTATTTGTGTCAATTTTTAGGATAGATCTTTAATATATAAAATTCACTAAAATATTCTGATCAAAAGGGTTGTAATTTAATTGGTGCATGCAATAGTAAAAGTGTCATGTAGTGTTGAATTCATTAAGATATAAATGTTTAGTACCCAAAATTTGGTTTGGGAACTTGGAAATATAGAATTTTGTACTTATTTTGACATACACTTCATTTTTGCATTGTTTTAACAACCATAGGCGCCTTCTTGATCTATCTCGCACCGTATATCCACTAGATAAAAACCAATCTCTAGCTCAACCCTCTAAAATCACTGCACATGTTATTGAACATCAATCTAGACCTCTAAAATACTCATACCTAATTTTTGTCATACTCTAGACACATTAATAGGTCCTAGAAATGTATGGATATGAAGGTCTATCTACATCATATTAACCAATGCCATTGCATTTTAATGGCCAATTTTTCAAAAGTTTCATTTGGATTAGTTGAATTAGATTATACATTTAGGTTAGTTGAGAGAGAAAACTCACAAAGGTCTCCTATAAATATAAACACACACTAACCTATTAGGGGCATCTAGGAATCTTGTAAACAATACTTCACTTTACTTGTCCAGCACATCATATACACATCTGAATACAACTAACCACATCCTAGATCACACTCATAGAGCTGAATTTCAAAGTACACAAGTTTATGAATTTTAAAGTACAAAAGTTTAAAGCTCATTTTGTCAAGTTGAGGGATGAATCAAGAGATAATTTTCTATTCTATATTTTCCTATAGCCCAACATATGTTTGGAGAAATATAAGTATTTTATCCCTCCATAACTTAGTGGTATACATAAAAAAACTCATAAAATTAATGGGGGTGTGAGGAGGTAGTCCAAACCAAATTACACTTTTTTTAAGTCAAAGACAAAGTATCCATGATTTTGAGACAATTAGAGGCAGTGAAAATGGTTCAATATCCAACCAAAGTTCCTTATGCACAAGATGCACCCAAACCATGATGGTATAGAGATCACATGACTATTGTGATTTTCATCGTGTCAAGGGAAAAAAACCAGATAAATGTTTAAAAATGAGAAACTTTATTGAAGACCTCATTGAGGATGGGAAGAAAATAAGATTCATGAGCCCTGGATGTATATCATCCTACCAAGGACAAGATGACAACAAGAGATAACATAACAACCAAGTCATTGTAATTTAATTTAAATAAATAAGGAAACACTATATTTTGCAAACGGTGGGCCGTGGCACCAAATCGCCTACACTGGCACGTCCGGGTGGCCAGGTGAACACTAGAGGAGGTGGTGTTTCAGTGCACGAAAGGGTCGTTGCTTCCGGGCTACTTCGTTCGGGCGTAGTCCCTTAAGAGCCCTGAGACCAAAATATCGTTCAAATTCGACGGGTGACTACTTGGACTCCGTGGCACCTAGAGAGGCCTCGTCTGATCTGGTACCTTGGCATACGGACCCTCTACAATAGCCTCTCTCATTTTTTTCCTTCTCATTTCGGTGCTCTCGCTGTCCTAATGTTTGCAAACGCGTGAAATAGTGCAGTTGGAGCCAGTGTAAGGTTGTCAAACGCTGTATTTTGCAAACGGTGGGCTGTGGCACTGAACTGCCTACGTCGACACGTCTGGGTGGCCAAGTGAACGCTAGAGGAGGTGGTGTTTCAGTGCGCGAAAGGGTCGTTGCTTTCGGGCTACTTCGTTCGGGCATAGTCCCTTAAGAGCCCTGAGACCAAAATATCGTTCAAATTCGACGAGTGACTACTCGGACTCCGTGGCACCTAGAGAGGCCTCGTCTGATCTGGCACCTCGGCATACAGACCCTCTACAATAGCCTCTCTCATTTTTTTCCTTCTCATTTCGGTGCTCTCGCTGTCTTAATGTTTGCAAACGCGTGAAATAGTGCAGTTGGAGCCAGTGTAAGGTTGTCAAACGTTGTATTTTGCAAACGGTGGGCCGTGGCACCGAACCACCTACGCTGGCATGTCCGGGTGGCTAGGTGAACGCTACAGGAGGCGGTGTTTCGGTGCATGAAAGGGTCGTTGCTTCCGGGCTACTTCGTTCGGGCGTAGTCCCTTAAGAGCCCTGAGACCAAAATATCGTTCAAATTTGACGGGTGACTACTCGGACTCCATGGCACCTAGAGAGGCCTCGTCTGATCCAACACCTTGACATACGGACCCTCTACAATATCCTCTCTCATTTTTTTCCTTCTCATGTCGGTGCTCTCGCTATCCTAATGTTTGCAAACGCGCGAAATAGTGCAGTTGGAGCCAGTGTAAGGTTGTCAAACACTGTATTTTGCAAACAGTGGGCTGTGACACCGAACCACCTGCGCTGGCACGTCCGGGTGGCCAGGTGAACGCTACAGAAGGCATTGTTTTGGTGCGCGAAAGGGTCGTTGCTTCCGGGCTACTTCGTTTGGGCGTAGTCCCTTAAGAGCCCTGAGACCAAAATTTCATTCAAATTCGACGGGTGACTACTCGGACTCCGTGGCACCTAGAGGAGTCGTTTTCAAACAATTTACAACTTTTTCAAAATTTACAACTTTTTCAAAATTTACAACATTTTCAAAATTTACAATATTTTCAAAATTTACAAACTTGAATTTTTCAAAATTTACAAATTTTTCAAACAATGTTCAAGCTTCTCTTAGCTTCGAGAATTTAAAATTCTCTACTAACGATACCAACCACGTGAAGGTGGAAGCTTTTCTGGCACCACTAACCTAAACATAAAATTGTTAGTCAAAGAAATTTAAGTTTCAAATCAAAACCATATACTAGATCTATATACATGACACACAAAATACACAAATTTAAAATAAAATATATTCAAACTTTTAAATCTAGATCTTTAAACTAAAAAAATTATATATATATATATAAAATTATATATATATATATATATACGCTATATAAATTGAAACTTGAAATTAAATATATACCAGACATGAGCATTGTAAATTCATTCCAATGAACCATCAGGATCGGATCTACTCTGAATAGCAGACAAGATTGCTTCATGATCTGACTCTCTAACCTTCCAAAGAATCTTGTTATTAGGTCTTCCTTGATATCTATACAACTGAATATTTGTCGCTAGAACTAGATGTGAATATAGGAGTATTTTCCTGTGTGTCTCAAAGTCTTCAAACACCCAAACAGAGGAGTTTTTTAATGGATACCGTCGAAGCCAAGTTCCAGTAACTACCACTGACCCTGTAGGATACTCAATCTCTTCACCATCTATAATAGGAGAAGTCAACTTCTTTCTTTCCTCGATGCAACGACATAAGAAATAGTATGTTCCTTCTTCATTGTCTTCTGTTGCAATTACTGCAAACACATGTCCTACAAAAAAATAACCAAGGTTGAAAACCTCAAATTTAAATTACATATTAAAATTTCAATGGACATAACTCAATACAAAAATTAAATAAATAACTAGATAAATACCTTGTCGCACCAAAATCAAAATTTCGTCAAAGTCCTTGGATGTTGTAACTTCATCTGCAGAAACAAGTTGTAATGCTTGTGGAGGTTGATAACTAGGAAGTGGAGTTAGAGGCCTACAAATCCATCCTTTCACCCATTCTTATGAATCACACTCAGCAGTGACAAATTCGATACAAGATGCACAAAAACATGTCAACTTTCTTTGTCCATACGTCCCACGAAGTAGCGTCTGAGCTACAAAATGAGTGCATATCACTGGACCAAGTGAGTGTTATACAATCCTCGTAGTTAGCAATATGTTTTTCCTCTATCAACCAAAAAATATCTGCAAACTGTGGAATTTTCTTGAGAACCTCGGGCCATGTTGTCAGTACACCATTCCACTATGCACTTTACATCTTTTAATTTAGCACCATCTTTGTACTTCAACTCTTCTCTTGCAAGAGTTCTTTTCACACATGCCCCTGCACCGTCATGCTCTCCTTTTCCATGTCCAGCCTCAGTGAAACTCCAAATATGTTACACACCCATCTTGACATGCATTCTGCTCATCCAATAAAACATTTGTGCATTCTTAAACTGAGACATGCAATTATCTGACCATATATAATGTTGTTTGAAGTGGATGTCCCTATCAGACAAGTTTCCATAAAATAACTGGAAACACCCTTGCACAAATTTAGTATAATGAGTACGATCATCACTGATATAAAAGTGGTACTCTCTTAAAAAATTTCGATCATTCTCTGTACTGTCAGAAGAATGTAGAAATGCTATATGCACAAAAATGGCAACTTGTACTGAGTTGTAATATTGCGATTGAACCTGCATTTGTGGTTTACAATGTGTAATTCTCTGCAAAATTGACAACTGAAACAATAGTACCAATAGGAAATGTGTCTTTGCATAGCTTTAATTGTTCATCCAACAATCGAGCTCTATGTGTATGCCTCGCATACTCATAAACAATTTCATCCTTAAATTTTCTCATAAATTGAAAAATGGGCATTTGTTCTGTAACTAGCTCACACCAGTTTCGACTCTTTTCCATCTTTCAACTGGTATGCAACTGATTTATATTTATCAAATTCAACTAAATTATGTCCTATTGTACCTTCAATTTGCTCATGGATGTATTTTTCCAATTTAGGTAATCCGCCGCATGTACTACAACTTCCATCTAGACAATCCTGACTATAAAAAAATTGTCCAACTTCTTTTTCACAAAATATAGTAGGAATGAAATCCCTAGAAGATATTGGTGGAACTTGAACACCACATTCAGATAACATAGTTTCAGAATGAAAAATAGAACGAATACGTAAAAATTTAGCAATAATGCATCGCAAATTCAACATGTTGCCTACAACAACAAGTGGTGCGAGCATGGTTGATTTTCAAATAGAATGGTTTCAACATTTCAAAAAAATAGTTGACTAATTTTAATTTCCAGATTCTCTTGTTCAAACTTACGAAAAAATTGAGTTTGAGTCATATCTAAGAAATGCTTTGGATGTGGTTCACGATTAGTAGAACCAACTCTCCGTTTTATAACATCTCTTGTATTAGGTGAAACTCTAGTGTTATCATGCCAAAATTTAATAACAACTTCTCTTATAACATCAAAATTATATTTTTTTCCTTACGCGGTGCTCTAGCAAGAAAATGCCCAAAAATCGACATTATTGAGTGATTAAAGGATATTACGTCTTTCAATTGCTTTCATTAGAGTTTTTCGATTAACTTGTAACATTCGACTTGTTTGCGTAATCAAACGTTGTTTTTTTATTGATTCACTTACAACACTAGTAGCAAGTACACGATGTACAATATTACTATCCCTAGTGCATCTCTTGACACCAACAGTGTGATATGCATCATGAAGGTTTTCAACAATTGTAAAAATTTGACCACGTATGTTAGATGTTGTCAATCCTAAGGTGCTTAATGTAGGTCTCATTTTAATCAATTTCATTCAAACTAACCAACAACTGACATCTTTGGGAATCATTTAAAATTTCAAAATGATTATCCCAAATTTCAGTGGCTTTTCTTCTGATTTTTCGTTCAGAAATTTTGTCAGACATTGGTTTCAAAATGTTGTCATCAATTTCAATCAAAAAATTAGATTTCTTATGTAAAATCCTAGGAGGTGTTTTTCTCAAATTTTTCTTGTCTATAGTTTCAACATGAATTTCCTTATTCACATTTTCATTGTCTCCTTCAATTTCAACATTTTCTACATCATGAGTATTTAATTTTTCTTCAACATTGATAGTAAAAACTTCTTCATCACGAGTATTTAATTTAACTTCAACATTGACAGTAGAAACATTACCCAGTTCTTCATTGCTTACAATAGTTGGGATTGAAGATGAACCTCTTCTAGATTCACAAAGTTTCCGCATTCGCTCAGCATTTTTAATTTTGTTGGCCTCTAATTCGTCTGTTGTTTTTTTACTTAATGACTTCCTTTTTTGACTTCATTTTTTGTCTCGCATGATGTTTTGCTTTCGGTGATAAAAAAACGTGCCTGGAAAAAGACAGAATTTCGCAGTAATTCGTACGGTAAGGTCAGAGAATAAAAATGACATGGTAATTCAGACATTGAGATGTGTGTAAATATGATTTATAAAGTGCGAGTGCGCTTTATAAACCGCGAGCGCACTTTATAAAGTGCATTCGCGGTATTTATACAAAAACCACGATCACGGATCTATTTGTTGAACCTAAGCCTCGAAAAATCTTTGTTTTTTCCCCAACCAAAGCTATAGAAGGTCATTATGAAGTGCAAAAGGTCAAAAAACCTCAAATCTGCTCTTCCATAGACTTGAACCACGGTAAAAAATTGAAAAAATTTCACAAAAATGGTGCCATCATGTAGGGTAAACTCTTAGCTTTGTAAAAATATTGTTTTTAAAGTGAATAGAATAAGATAAATATCATTTTATAATTTATTACTAACAATAGGTCCTTAAGACATTTTTTCCCGTGAATGTTCATGTCTACGTTTAACACTGTAAATTTTGTTTCGCTTATCAAAATATGATAAAAATTATACCATCCCAACCGTGGACAAATTCTATACACCTTAAAAATATATATATATATATATATATTTGATTTCGATATTTTTTGATATAGTTTATGGTGGGCAAACGGAAAGCACTCCATTTTCTAAATATTTTCAGACCACTTTCATGGAAAAAATCATTAAAAAAAAATTATTGCTAAAAAAAATACAAAATAAAATCCATCCCAAGATAGACAACTACATCTAACGTTTCACCAAAGGAAAAAAAAAAAAAAAAAAACAAGATTTGGTCATCCAAAATGCGGGCAAATGGACTACAATCTTATAAGTTTTTTTCGAAAAAAAATAAATAAGTCATATAATTTTAAGTGTTTAATATAGCTAAACTTGTCCGTTTTTTACAAAAATTAGTATTTTAGAAACGAGATTCCGAATGCTAAGATTCATATTTATATAAATTTTTCTAATTTAGAGTGCATGTATAGCTAATAATCCCTACAAGTGAGATTTCATTGTTTTTTGCAATATGACGTCCACGGATGACCCTATATTTTTCCATCAACTTCCTGCACTTACCCTTGTACCTGAGTTGTAATATTGCATATTACATCACTCATTCAAGAACAATTTGTGAGTTGCAAGAGTTGGTAATTCTCTGCAAAGTTCGACCACTAAGAAAACTTGAGTTAGTACCAATAGGAAATGCTGAGGAAGTTTGCATAGCTTGGAATATGATAATTATCTCAACCATCGATGCTCTATGTGTATGCCTCGAAATACTCATAAACAACTTGCTTTTGCATCCTGTAGTTTAATTTTTCTCATTTAAATTGAAATTTTGGTGCATTTGAATTCTGTAACATAGCTCACAAATTTTCGTAACTCTTTTCCATATTTCAATCTGGTATGCAGACTGAGTTTATGAAGGTTGTATTTTGGGGAATTCAACTACAATTATGTCCTTCCCAGATTGAAACCTTCAGCTAAAGCAAGTGCACTGGACTTGCAACTGTTCATTCAAATTTATGTGTACCTATGCAAACAACTTCTATTGCATGTACTACATACTTCCATGACTAAACAATCCTGACTATACAAGGAAGACATGGGTGTCCATTCTTTGAGACACAAATAAGATTCGTTAAAAATATATTAGTCAGGATTTGAAATCCCTAGTGGAAGATATTAAAGTGGAACTTGCTACACCACATTCCGATGAACATAGTTTCGAGAATGAAAAATATGTTTCTAATGTTTTACGTAAAAATTTACCATAATGTCATGGTATCCACAAGAGATTTACTAACATGTATGCCTACAACAACAAAATGATGTGATAGCAGAGGTTGAATATTTCACATAATGGAGATGGTTTCAGACAGTATGATCAAGGCTAAGCAACGTTCGACTAATGTGTAATTTCAGATTCTCTTGTTCAAACTTACGAAAAATCTTCGAAACATGATTCATATCTAAGAAATGCTTTGGATGTGGTTCACGATTAGTAGAACCATAGTGTTCTCTGTTTTATAACATCTCTTGTATTAGGTGAAACTCTAGTGTTATCATGCCAAAATTTAATAACTTCTCTTATAGCATCAAAATTATTTTTGTCCTTTCTCATGTCGGTGCTCTCGCTATCCTAATGTTTTGCAACGCGCGAAAATAGTGCAGTTTGCGAGCCAGTGTAAAGGTTGTCAAACACTGTATTTGCGCAAACAGTGGGCTGTGACACCGGAACCGCCTGCGCTGGCACGTCCGGCTGCCAGGGACGCTAAAGGAGGCATTGTTTTGGTGCGCGAAAGGGTCGTTTGCTTCCGGGCTACTTCGTTTTGGGCGTAGTCCCTTAAGATGCCATGAGACCAAAATTTCATTCAAATTCGACGGTGTGACTACTCGGACTCCGTGGCACCTAGAGGAGTCGTTTTCAAACAATTTACAACTTTTTCAAAATTTACAACTTTTTCAAAATTTACAAACATTTTCAAAATTTACAATATTTTCAAAATTTACAAACTTGAATTTTTCAAAATTTACAAAATTTTTCAAACAATGTTCAAGCTTCTCTTAGCTTCGAGAATTTAAAATTCTCTACTAACGATACCAACCACGTGAAGGTGGAAGCTTTTCTGGCACCACTAACCTAAACATAAAATTTTTAGTCAAAGAAATTTAAGTTTCAAATCAAAACCATATACTAGATCTATATACATGACACACAAAATACACAAATTTTAAATAAAATATATTCAAACTTTAAATCTAGATCTTTAAACTAAAAAAATTATATATATATATAAATATATATATATATATATATATACGCTATATAAATTGAAACTTGAAATTAAATATATACCAGACATGAGCATTGTAAATTCATTCCAATGAACCATCAGGATCGGATCTACTCTGAATAGCAGACAAGATTGCTTCATGATCTGACTCTCGAACCTTCCAAAGAATCTTGTTATTAGGTCTTCCTTGATATCTATACAACTGAATATTTGTCGCTAGAACTAGATGTGAATATAGGAGTATTTTCCTGTGTGTCTCAAAGTCTTCAAACACCCAAACAGAGGAGTTTTTTAATGGATACCGTCGAAGCCAAGTTCCAGTAACTACCACTGACCCTGTAGGATACTCAATCTCTTCGCCATCTATAATAGGAGAAGTCAACTTCTTTCTTTCCTCGATGCAACGACATAAGAAATAGTCTGTTCCTTCTTCATTGTCTTCTGTCGCAATTACTGTAAACACATGTCCTACAAAAAAATAACCAAGGTTGAAAAACTCAAATTTAAATTATATATTAAAATTTCAATGGGCATAACTCAATACAAAAATTAAATAAATAACTGGATAAATACCTTGTTGCACCAAAATCAAAATTTCGTCAGAGTCCTTGGATGTTGTAACTTCATCTGCAGAAACAAGTTGTAATGCTTGTGGAGGTTGATAACTAGGAAGCGGAGTTAGAAGCCTACAAATCCATCCTTCCACCCATTCTTGTGAATCACACTCAGCAGTGACAAATTCGATACAAGATGCACAAAAACATGTCAACTTTCTTTTCCATACGGCCCACGAAGTAGCGTCTGAGCTACAAAATGAGTGCATATCACTGGACCCAGTGAGTGTCATACAATCCTCATAGTTAGCAATATGTTTTTCCTCTATCAACCAAAAAAAATTGTAAACTGTGGAATTTTCTTGAGAACCTTGGGCCATGTTGTTAGTACACCATTCCACTATGCTCTTTGCATCTTTTAATTTTAGCACCATCTTTATACTTCAACTCTTCTCTTGCAAGAGCTCTTTTCACACATGCCCCTGCACCGTCATGTTCTCCTTTTCAATGTCCAGCCTCAGTGAAACTCCAAATATGTTGGACACCCATCTTGACATGCATTCTGCTCATCCAATAAAACATTCGTGCATTCTTAAACTGATACGTGCAATTATCTGACCATATATAATGTTGTTTGAAGTGGATGTCCCTATCAGACAAGTTTCCATAAAATAACTGGAAACACCCTTGCACAAATTCAGTAGAATGAGTACGATCATCACTGATATAAAAGTGGTACTCTCTTAAATTTTTTTGATCATTCTCTGTACTTTCAGGAGAATGTAGAAATGCTATATGCACAAAAATGGCAACTTGTACTGAGTTGTAATATTGCGATTGAACCTCCATCTGCAGTTGCAATGTGTAATTCTCTGCAAAATCGACCACTAAAAACAATAGTACCAATAGGAAATGTGTCTTTCCATAGCTTGAATTGTTCATCCAACCATCGAGCTCTATGTGTATGCCTCGCATACTCATAAATAATTTCATCCTTAAATTTTCTCATAAATTGAAAAATGGGCATTTGTTCTGTAACTAGCTCACACAGTTTTGACTCTTTTCCATCTTTCAATTAGTATGCAACTGATTTATATTTATCAAATTCAACTAAATTATGTCCTATTGTACCTTCAATTTTCTCATGGATGCAACTTTCCAATTTAGGTAATCTGCCACATGTACTACAACTTCCATCTAAACAATCCTGACTATAAAAAAATTGTCCAACTTCTTTTTCACAAAATATAGTAGGAATGAAATCCCTAGAAGATATTGGTGGAACTTGAACGCCACATTCAGATAACATAGTTTCAGAATGAAAAATAGAACGAATACGTAAAAATTTAGCATAATGCATCGTAAATTCAACATGTTGCCTACAACAACAAGTGGTGCGAGCATGGTTGATTTTCACATAGAATGGTTTCAACATTTCAAAAAAATATTGACTAATTTTAATTTCCAGATTCTCTTGTTCAAACTTACGAAAATATTGAGTTTGAGTCATATCTAATAAATGCTTTGGATGTGGTTCACAATTAGTAGAACCAACTCTCCGTTTTATAACATCTCTTGTATTAGGTGAAACTCTAGTGTTATCATGCCAAAATTTAATAACAACTTCTCTTATAGCATCAGAATTATTTTTGTCCTTATGCGGTGCTCTAGCAAAAAATGCCCAAAAATCGACATTATTGAGTGATTGAAGGATATTACGTCTTTCAATTGCTTTCATTAGAGTTTTTCGATTAACTTGCAACATTTGACTTGTTTGCGTAATCAAACGTTGTTTTTTTATTGATTCACTTACAACACTAGTAGCAAGTACACGACACACAATATTACTATCCCTAGTGCATCTCTTGACACCAACAGTGTGATATGCATCATGAAGGTTTTCAACAATTGTAGAGGTTTGACCACGTATGTTAGATGTTGTCAATCCTAAGGTGTTTAATGTAGGTCTCATTTTAATCAATTTCATCAAACTAACCAACAACTGACATCTTTGGGAATCATTTAAAATTTCAAAATGATTATCCCAAATTTCAGTGGCTTTTCTTCTGATTTTTCGTTCAGAAAGTTTGTCAGACATTGGTTTCAAAATGTTTTCATCAATTTTAATCAAAAAATTAGGTTTCTTATGTAAAATCCTAGGAGGTGTTTTTGTCAAATTTTGCTTGTCTATAGTTTCAACATGAATTTCCTTATTCACATTTTCATTGCCTCCTTCAATTTCAACATTTGCTACATCATGAGTATTTAATTCTTCTTCAACATTGACAGTAAAAACTTCTTCATCACGATTATTTAATTCAACTTCAACATTGACAGTAGAAACATTACCTAGTTCTTCATTGCTTACAATAGTTGGGATTGAAGATGAACCTCTTCTAGATTCACGAAGTTTCCGCATTCGCTCAGCATTTTTGATTTTGTTGGCCTCTAATTCGTCTGGTGTTTTTTTACTTAATGACTTCCTTTTTTGACTTCATTTTTTGTCTCCCATGATGTTTTGCTTTCGGTGATAAAAAAAAGTGCCTAGAAAAAGACAGAATTTCGCAGTAATTCGTACGGTAAGGTCAGAGAGTAAAAATCACATGGTAATTCGGACATTGGGATGTGTGTAAATATGATTTATAAAGCGCGAGCGCGCTTTATAAAGCGCGTTCGCGGTATTTTTACAAAAACCGCGATCGCGGATGTGTTTGCCGAACCTAAGCCTCGGAAAATCTTTGTTTTTCCCCAACCAAAGCTATAGAAGGTCATTATGAAGTGCAAAAGGTCAAAAAACCTCAAATCTTCTCTTCCAAAGACTTGAACCATGCTAAAAAACTGAAAACATTTCACAAAAATGGTGCCATCACGTAGGGTAGACTCTTAGCTTTGTAAAAATATTGTTTTTAAAGTGAATAGAATAAGATAAATATCATTTTATAATTTATTACTAACAATAGGTCCTTAAGATAATTTTTCTCATGAATGTTCATGTCTACGTTTAAGACTGTAACTTTTGTTTCGCTTATCAAAATATGATAAAAATTATACCATCCCAAGTGTGGACAAATTCTATACACCTTAAAAAAAAAATTGATTTCGATATTTTTTGATATAGTTATGGCGGGCAAACGGAAAGCGCTCCATTTTCTAAATATTTTCAGACCACTTTCATAGAAAAAATCATTAAAAAAAAATTATTACTAAAAAAAATACAAAATAAAATCCATCCCAAGATAGAAAACTACATATAATGTTTCACCAAAGGAAAAAAAAAAAAAAAACAAGATTTGGTCATCCAAAATGCGGGCAAACGGACTACAATCTTATAAGTTTTTTCGAAAAAAAAAAATAAGTCATATAATTTTAAGTGTTTAATATACCTAAACTTGTCCGTTTTTTACAAAAATTAGTATTTTAGAAACTAGATTTTGAATGCTACGATTCATATTTATATAAATTTTTCTAATTTAGAGTGCATGTATAGCTAATAATCCCTACAAGTTGAGATTTCACTGTTTTTTGCAATATGACGTCCACGAATGACCCTATATTTGTCCATCAACTTCCTGCACTTACCCACCTATTTTAATATCATATTACATCACTCATTCAAGAACAATTTGGAGGAAGAGTTGGTATGCCTAAAGTTTAAATAAGAAAACTTGAGTTAGTAAAAGGCTTGCTGAGGAAGTTTATGTTGGAATATGATAATTTCTCCCCGCATGCTATTATTAGGAAAAACAAAAAACAACTTGCTTTTGCATGTGTAGTTTAATTTTTATTTTAATTTAAATTTTGGTGGTTTGAATTTATTACATAGGAAAATTATGGTAAAACTTTTACATTTAATCTAGAAACCAGAGAGAGTTTGTGAAGTTTGTATTTTGGGGAAGTAACACAAAGAGTCCTTCCCAGATGGAAAACTAGCTAAAGCAAGTGCACTACTTGAAATTGTTCATTCAAATTTATGTGGACCTATGCAAACAACTTCTATTGGAGGTTGCTCATATTTTATGACATTCAATGATGACTATACAAGGAAGACATGGGTGTATTCTTTGAGACACAAATAAGATTCGTTTAATATATTTCAGCATTTGAAGGCCTTAGTGGAAAATTAAAGTGGATGCTACATCAAATTTATGAGGATAGATAGAGAAGGTAAGTATGTTTCTAATGTTTTTCTAAACTTTTACAAATGTCATGGTATCCACAAGAAATTTACTAATAGGTATACACCACATCAAAATGATGTGATAGAGAGGAAGAATATTTCCATAATGGAGAAGGTCAGAAGTATGATGAAGGCTAAGCATCTTCGAAATGTGTATTGGGAAGGTGTTCAACAAAAAATCTTCGAAACATGGTTCCTCAAAAGGCTTGGACTCACATGAAACATAGTGTTTCTCATTTTTAGAATCTTCAATCATGTGGCATACCCACATATTCCTAATGAGATAAGGAAGAAGTTAGAAAATAAAGGAGAAAAGTGTGTACTTATTATATATTCTGAGAATACGAAAGATTACAATTTTTTTAATCCAGTCACTAGAAAATTCATAATCAGTAGAGATGTACACTGTGTTGAAAATGAGGCCTGGGATGGAAATATTGAGAGAATAGTCAACATAAAAGTAGTTATTCCTTGTGATGATGTGGTGGATGACACTATAAAATAGAAAGGTATTGTATCTCCTTCCAATATTAGACATGAATCTCAAGTTGTAGCATAAGATACACCTCCATCTACAGCCAGGAGGTCTCCAAGATTTTAGTCATCTTAAACCATGCAAAAGACACCATAAAGAACACTAGACGAAACTCATTTAGTATAAAATATTACATCATCAAATAGCCCTTTTCCATGAAAAATAAGGAGCCTTAATGAGATTTATGATACATTAATACAACTAACACTTTTTTTAGTTTTTGCATCATTTTCTCAATTTACAGATCCAATATACTTTAAAGATGCTATAAAAAATGAAGTTTGGGCTCAAGTTATGGATGATGAGATAAACGCCATAGAGAAAACCATTTTAAAAAATAATCCAAGGTGCAAATTGCTTTATTTCGTATGTATAACAATAAGAAAACCATTTTCAATTTTTAAAAATAAGTCAGGTATACAAGAGGTCAATCTGAATATTTTGTTTCATTTCTTTAGAAAAGGGATGTGATGTCTCTATTTCAATTTAGCATCTAGTGGGAGCAATACAAATGAGAAAGATGATCTAGATAAATTATCTCTGGCTGGAGATGGATATGATACTGTCGTCAACTCCAAGTAAGTTGTTGATACAAAATGAATAATTATGTATATTAATTAATACATATAATACATATGGTTATATAGATGCTTAGATAGAGAGGACACCAAACATCCTGAATAGACGAAGATGCAAGGATTTGGAAGGTCATCAGACAAAATAATGAAATATGCCAACATCCCCCCCTTATTTCATTGTTTTTATGAAGGTACCCCTGAAACATCTTCTTCTTCTTCTGATCCTAATTCTAGTACATCTTGTGATTCATCATCTTTTTGAGTCGTGACGAGCCCTTTATGCTTCTTGTGGTGAGGACATTGTCTAGATTTATTTGAATCACTAAGACTAGATGTGTTCTCATTTTATGAGTTGTAGATGAAGAGGTGGGTTTGGTATGCACGTACAGTGTAGTGCAGACGCTCCTATGGGTGTTCTATCTTGCATTCATCATCTACATCATAGCCTTCTTCAATCTTGACACAACTCTTCCCCATCTGGCCGTCAAACAATACTCAGTCCATTATGTTCTCCAATTGCAAGTTTTGGAGACTAGCGAGGAGTAGATACCGGTGCTCTTGTGGGATTGACTTCAGCTCTCTCAAATGTTTCCCATCTCTATGGTTTCTTGCAATGTTGCTAACATCTCTGGGCATAATTTTCGGGCTCTCAATGTTGGTCGCTTTGTTGAATGGTTCTTCCATGTTCTTGCCTTGGACAATTTTTTTTTCCCATACATTTCAGTGTTGCCTCATCTTGGTCCACCGTGCTGGAAACAAGTATAACAAACTTCTAATGTAGGGCACATGTCTATATGTTAATTTCATTTTGATGCATAGGTAAGTAGGTTGCTGCTAGCATAGGTGTCCATTTGTTGTAGGTAAATTTTTCTCAAAACAATAGCCACGTTTTCAAACACCTTTTCATGATTTTACCAATAATGCCCACTTTGATTCTCAATAGCCACGATGCTTACTCATTCCACACAGGAGGTGAAGTAGTCATTCCAACTGACTTTGACAGTCCTGTCAAGAGATTAAAAAAGTTGTTTCAAAACTAAATGCTTCCTCCTGCATTCTTCGCATATGTCAATGCAAGTACAACAATGCTTCCACGCTCACATGCCCCTGCTCTGATACCACTGATACAAAATGAATAATGAATAATTTTGTATATTATTTTAATACATATCATACAAATGGTTATATAGATGCTTGGATATAGAGGACATCAAACGTCTTGAATAGATGAAGAGGTAGAGATGTGGAAGGTCACCAGACAAAATAATGAAATATGCCAACAGTTGTGGAGGTAGTGTATCTAAACATTGTATCATGTGTTGACATCCTTTCCTTAGCTACCAAATATGTTGTTGGAATCATAATCCCTCCTAATAAATTAGACAAGTCTGTTAAATTCTAAAACATAAGGGAGAATATTTAAATGATTATAAAAATAATTATGTTGAACAATCTTGTTTATTTTTTTTATTATTGGTAAAAAAAAATTGAAAGGGACTATATCCTTGTACAATAAGGCTCAAAAGCGTGATTTTACAATTAAATCATAACAAAAATATCAAAATCTAGATAGAACATTAATGTCCAACAACAAAAAATTGTCTACTTAGAAAAGAACCAACCAACAATCAATAACACATCAACAAAGAAACACTTGATGTACAACAACTAATCTGCAATGGCATATAGTAGCGCCATTGCAAAAAATCTAGTTGTTTCCCAGAAAAGATAAATGAAACAATATAGACCAGCTAAACAACAACAACAAAGAGAATCATCTAGGCAGAGAAGTGGCATTCTTAGTAATAATTTTTTTCTTTTACGGACCGTTACCTAGCTTAATGAAGCCTCCACAATTGGAGGGTTATAAAAAGGAGGATTATTTTCCTTTGTCGCATTTGTTCCAGATGGGAAAAAAATGTTGTTATCCTAAGATAAATCTTTATCATTTTCTTTGCTGACACCAATAACTTGTGCATTTTCCTTGCTGTTAATAATTGGAATTTTAGATAAAGGGGTTTCCAGCACAGAATCAGATTCAACTTTTGTATCTACATTTAAGTCTAGATCCTCTTTTGCACTAAAAATCAAGTATTTTGGGAAGGCATCTTTCCACCAGTTACGTTTCTCATGTTGACGCTTTGCCATCTCATAATCAATAAAGGTGTGTCCTAAACAAAAACACCTTCTACACCGGAAAGGTAGACCTTTGTAATCTAAAGGTTGTGATCAAGTTCTATTTTTCACTCTAAGAAAAATGATCGTGGGAAGATTTTTAGTAGGATCAAGTTCCACCAAGATCCGGGCATAGGTAGTATAGGTGTAATAAGAGGTTTGAGAATCTATATAAAGTATAGCTCTCAAGGTATTGCTAATAGATATTAGATGGTCACGACTCCATAATTGGAGGGGTAAATGGGGAAGCCTAATCCAAACAAGATTTTATGATAATACTTTATGAGTGGGTTAAAGGAGGGAAACAAGCATTTAATGACCAAGTACTTAGATTGCAAGATATAGAGCTTGGAAGCAATGGTGTTTTTATCAGCTATTAAAGAGAAAGCAACAATGATATCACACGAATACAAGTCTAACCTTCCAGATAGTATTGGAGTCTAGTGCTTGGAGATCCACTTATGAAGAGTAGGAAGGTTGGTCCATAGTCCCCCGAATCTATAGATCAATGTGTGTTCCTTGTAGTTGTTCTCAAATGAAATGACCTCTTCCCCAAAAGTAATGCATGCGGTAATGTCTACAGGTTTCATGGGATATTCCTTCTCATTTAAAGAATATTTGAAGGAGTTTCCAGTAGGTCCATAGTTAGCATCCATCAGATTCAATGGAGGCATAATAGGCATTACCATGGCAGAGGCTCCCTGGTCAGGCCCGCAAAGAGAAAATTGACCTCCCATCAAAGCTTGAGAAGAACCAACACCAGTCGTAGCCACAGGAACACCCCTAACACTGCCAGAGGGAGCCTGAGATAGAGGCTGATCTTTTCTTGTACCCGATCCACCATTCCTGTCCATTATTTGATGCCCACGACTAGGTTTATACTGCCACCTTGAGACAGAGGTTGAGAAGAAAAAATGGAGTTCCCAGTGCAGGAATTGAAAGTGAGACTGATCCAAGACAATGACGAATCCTCTGAATAGATCTCCAGAGCCTTCATCTCTAGGTCGATGAACTCTCGTTGCATCCTTGCGTGAAGGAGTTTTAGTTCTAGGGTTCACAAATTTTGGAGAATTTAGGGCTTGAGAAGACATCGCAAAAAACAAGTGTGTGAATTTTATGGTTATATTGTTGTAACAATATTGTAACTTATTGATTATTGTGATTTTAATGGTATTTTTCGCAGAATGTAGGCCCCTCTTATAATGTGCAATTGGGTCGAAGAGATTGACTAATTTCTATGGCCTCTAGAGTGTCTGGAAATCTTCCAAAGGTAGAGTTCAATCTTGACCAGCTGAACACCTTGTTTGCTTAAAATGGGTTGTATCAAATTGACATGATTACTCTTTCAGGTAATTATAGGATTCTTTAATTTTTGTTAAATCTATTTAAAATTTATTTTTTCACAGATGATGATAATGATAGTTTTTGATTAAAAATAGGTTCATCCATAAATTATATCAAAATACATGTATAGTGCAGTTTTGAAATATTATTAAATAGGATTTTGATGGAGGAGGTGAAGGGAAAATCACTTTGCTAGGGTTTTTCACTTGCATGTCATACCGTGGCCTCTTTGGGCATTGCCGGGAAATTTTTTTTACTTGTTGCGTTCGAGGGTTTTTCACCGTTTAGGCTCATCTATATAATTCCCCCTCTACTTCAATCCCAGATATTGATGCCTAGGCTAGAGATTTTAGAGATACAAACAAATGCACCACTGCAAAAAGTCCCCGAAAATGTGTTCAGAAAGCCTGTCATGAGGTAATGATTCTCCTCTTGATGTTGTATTACCACTTTTTGAATTTAATGTTGCATGTTAATGAATCAAAATTTTTTTCCTTATCGTTTATTTTGGAGGTCGTATCCCCTTAAAAATTATGCTTAAGTCATGGGTTAATTCAATCTGAGTCACTCATGGCATCAAGCTTGAAAGTTTACAAAACATGACTAAAAGATTTTTCCTTTTTTGGTTCTTTGATCCTTCCCATGCCTCGACTATCTTAAACCATTCAACTACCTGGTATGTGGGTAACTCCCTCTTGGTTCTTTCTCCTTAGACTAAAAACTTTGTGGTGTTTGATTTTACAGCTCTTAAAGTCTCAGTCTAGGTGGATTTCCCAGGTATGCCACTTCCATGTGTTCATTTTCTTCACCAAATCACTTCCTCTATCAGGTGATTTGTTATCATGGAACCATTGCACTTATATGGCCATTGTCCATAAAATGGGTTTGTGTTGAAGTATAACTCTCCCAATAACTGAAGGAATCCATAGAGATGCAAATAGGGGATACTCTCTATTCTCAACAAGTTCTTTACATCAACCTTCCTAACACATATTTTCGATGCTAGACCTCTAATCACAAGATCAAGGATTTCCCAATTTATGTGTCGCATATTTGCCCAATGCCAAAGGTGGCTACCAAAATTTTTAAGCCCACACAAGAGGAAGGGTGGTTAAATATCGAAGGGCGGAAGAACAAGAACAAAACAACTCAAGCCAAGGTATCTGACAACAATGGATCAAAAGAGCCTGTTGGTAAGGAACATACCCCTAGACAGTGTCTCTCCTCAGATTCAGTCTCTAAAGACTAGCCATTCCCCTTACCTAAGTTCTCCCACATGCCCAAAGAAGTTGCAGTTCTCATGCACCCATCACACTCCATCTGGTTTTCCTCAACACCTCTGACCTCACAGTTACTTTTGACAACCAGTTCATAGGGCCCAAAGTCCTTATCGACACTCTATGGAAAGTCAGGAACATAGCCTAACATGCAGTGTGGAGTCAATAGAGGAGGAGTATAATATTGAGTATGTGGGACAAAGGAAAGTTGAGTTGTAATATTTTTTAAAGCATAATAATGCTCAATTTCTGTAAAATCAGTTTGATACCTTAGAAGGCTTGGATGTAGATGGTATGGCCCTTGACCAACATTTCTCATGAATTGCATGTCATGGAATGTATGGGGTCTTAAAAACTCCAATCATTCACAATGCTTGCTAAAAAAATTTCAACTTAGATGTTTTGTGTCTACACGAAGTTAAAGTTATAGTTTTTCAGTTGTCAATGGTTTGTAAATCCATTTGGCCTAACAACATGGTGTTTACCACTAATCATGATAGAGGGCATGAGGGATTAATTTCCCTTTTTGCTCCTATATTTCATCCCTTATTTATGGATCATGGTGTCAACCCCACCAATCGAGCCATTTGGGCTCTTTTTAATATCGAAAGCCGCCTTTTTGGATCCATCAATATTTATGCATCTAATGATGTGGCTGAAAGGGTTGAGATTTGGCGGTGGATAGATAATGAAATACATTATTCCTATTGGGTAATTTGCGGTGAATTTAATATGGTTGAGTTACCCAGAGATAAATACAAGCACTTGCTTATGTGTTGGACAAATGGAAAAAGGGAGGCATGGTTTTATATGAGTAATAAATTCAGGTTTTATGACCCAAACACTTCTCACATACCCACTTTTGAAACAAGGTTCACTTGGTCCAATCTCTGAGGTGGATCAGATTGGGTTCTCAAATGGCTTGATAGGTTCATACTGTACACTCAATAGTTTTTTGAGTTTGACAACATTTATTCCTTGCCTATGGAATTGATGCCATATTTCATCCTTTTTGACCACTTCCCTATTTGATTTCATATCACTTGGCAAGCTAAGAGGCCTTTTAGTCATAAAGGCAATTTTTTTTCAATATGGCCTTGATGGAATGTGAACCCACACTCAATTATATCAAATGTGTGTGGAATTAATGCCCCGACCACGTCATCTACGTAACTATCATCCACATCTTTATTTCAGTTGAACTCAATGGTGGGAGGATGTTATGACTCTAGGAAAACCAAATTCCTTAGAATATATGGTTGACAACTAACCAACATTCATTTCCACTCTTACTATGCTACCTCCTTCACCCTTAATAGGGTGGTGGTGGCACATGAGGGAAATCCCTTATCTAAGATCTTTCAATTTTGGGTGGTAAAGCTTAGACAAAACATTTTTTGCCACCTCCACTGCCTCAAGGTTGGGGATCGTGTTTCGAATGAAGTTTTTCTTTCTCTCAAATCCAAACATTCATTTTAGAAAATCTAATCCATTTGGGATGGCGAAACACATCTCACAAATTCCCAACTCATGTTATAGGCCTTTATTAATCACTAAAAGTTGGTATTCCAAGCTCAAGATATTTATGTAGAACGATAGGCTGCTTTGGATCAATGTTTGTCCGAGGTGCCATGCAGGATCTCTCAGGCACATAAAATTTATTTTGACCACATGCTCTCCCTCGATGACTTATAGGAAGAAGTCATGAAAATGGCCAATGACAAGACTCCTAGTTGTGATGGGATCCCCTATAAATTTTAGAAATCACTACGGGATATTGGTGTCCTGGATATTTTTCAAGTCTACCTGGAAGGATTTCGAAGCCAACCTCTTGGCTCTTATATTAATAAAGGGAATAGTAATTTCATCTCAAAGCCTAGAGACCTCGACTTGATTAGAAATTATCACCCAATAACATTTCTCAATGTATCTTACAAGGTTATTGCCAAATCTCTTGCCATTTGGCTACAACACATTCTTCTTGCCATTATCTAGCTGGAATAAACTGTTAGAAAAAATATGAGAAGATATAATTGAATAACTATAGATCCAAAAATTAACAGTTGAGGGTTATAGATTATAATGTGCAGACATTAAACACATGTTTACATATGCATATAACAATTAAATTATCATGAATGAAAGAAAACAACAATCGCTGGAAGTAAATGAGACAAGAGACACCAGATTTAAGTGGAGAAACCTGAAGTAAAAAACTCTGCTGAAAAAGTATTGTCTTATATTAAGAATTTATCAAACTTTCACCTAGCATTTCCACTTCACTCTTTAGTCTCAAAGTAAACAATAACAGACTTTTGTCTCACTATATAAAATATCACATAAGTAGATAGCATGGATCAATCGATCTTTTTATTA
Source organism: Taxus chinensis (assembly GCA_019776745.2). Taxonomy (NCBI): domain Eukaryota; kingdom Viridiplantae; phylum Streptophyta; class Pinopsida; order Cupressales; family Taxaceae; genus Taxus; species Taxus chinensis. The sequence goes on from CM034153.1 coordinate 768,963,590, forward strand.
ATTAACCAATTAAGATCATCAAGTAGTCCAATTCCATGAGGGATCATCCTATTTATATAGGATGGGTGAGCAGTTATACCACTTCACTCTTTTAATTGTGCAGATTGACTAAGATTATTAAAAATAATCTTTAAGACAGGGGTTGTCTAAGTGGCGGTCCACCAAATGGTATTCCCACTTGACATTAACGCCCCAACACTCCCCCTTAATGTTAATTGGGGAAAATAAAAAATAGACATCTCAAATTTATCTTTTTCTACAAAAGGATTTACAAATCCTTGGATTAGCAACAATGATTTAGGATAGCATGCAAACAAGGGAAATCAACTAATCTTCCTATACATAAATTATTAAGACCGGTGCTTTACATATGAACACTTACATCAGATTATGGATATTTTTATAAACTAAGGCATAGCTGCAACTAAAGCTTCACTGGGATTTACAAGTAAATTCACATAGAGTGACACATTTACTTATTAAAAAAAGGAGGAAGTATAGAAAGTTTACAACATTCGTTAAGAGGTGGAATTTTCATGCACACTCCCCCTCAATGAAACCTCTGATAGGCCCAACAAGGCACAAAACTTGCAAAATTTCATAGCACACAATGGCTTGGTGAAGATATCTGCAACTTGATCTTCAGTAGAAAATAACTTGAAATCAATACCACCATTCATAATTTTATCTCGAATAAAGTGTAGATGAAATTCAATATGCTTGGTCCTTTGATGCTGAAATGGATTATTTACAAGAGAAATGTAACTAGATTGCTATCACATAAAAGAGTAGTGCTCCCTTTGATACCCATGTGCATCTCATCCAATAGTCTTTTCAGTCACATAGTTGCTTTTACAGCTTCCATAACACTTCTATACTCCACTTCAGTAGAATAGATAAACACTATTGGTTGTTTATTTCTACTCCAAGTGATGGAACCTGCACCCAACTTTAAAATATATCCAAAAGTATACTTTCTATCTGTAGCATCACCAACATGATCAGAATCACAATAACCAAATAATTGTGCATCATTACAAGAAGAATAAAAAATACCATAATTGATTGTTCCTTTAATATATTTCAAAATTCCTTTTTCCATTTTCTAATGATACTCATAAGGTTCTTGCATAAATCTTGAAACTACTCCCACTGCATAAGAAAATCCAGGTCTAGTAATAGTCAAATAACTTAGACTAACAACTAGCTTCCTATATAGAGTAGAATCCAATTTAGCACAAATTGCTTTAGGTTCTAACTTAACACTAACTTCAATAGGAATGGAAACAAGATTACAATCAATCATGTTAAATCTTCTAAGGAAATTCACAACATACTGAGATTGAGATGTAGCAATAGACTTATGATCTTGAAATATAATCATGCCAAGAAAATGATTTAATAAACCTAAATCAATCATTTCAAAACGTTGTTTTAACCTTTCTTTGATTCTAACAATTAAATTTATATCACTGTTACTAATCAAAATATTATCAACATAAAGAAAAATAATGATAATATGATTGTCATCAAACATACCAAATAAATCATTATCAGAACAACAGTTAGAAAAACCAAGCTCCTTAAAGAACTTATTAATTTTAGAATACCAAGATCTCGGATCTTGTTTAAGACCATACAAAGACTTTTTAAGCTTATAGGTTATTTACCAAGTTCTTCAAAAAATTTAGGCTAACTCATATAGATTTCTTCTCTTAAGTCGCCATTAAAAAATTATTTTTAACATCCATTTGGTGAATCTCCTAACTATATTAGGAAACTAATGCAAGAAGAAATCTTACAATGCTCATCTTAGCAACATGAGCAAAGGTCTTACTAGTTTTTGAGTGAAACCAAGAGCTACTAGCCTTTCCTTAAACTTTCCAATCTCTCTTAGAGAGTTATATTTGATTTTGAACAAGCACCTAGATCCTACAATGCTTCTTTTAAAAGGAGGTACTAGTTCCCAAGTGTCTTTTTTTATTAAGGAATTGTATGCATCCGTCATAGCTTGAAGTCATCTATCATCTTGAGATGCTTCTTCAAAGGATTTTGGTTCTACCTCATAGAGGGTCATCAAGACATGATAAGTATGGTGAATTCTAGTTATCTTTCTAAGATCATCAGGTTGAGAGTTTTGAACAAGACTTTGATCCCATTTAGGAGTCTTAGGTTGCAAGACATTTTGAGATGAATACCCCTCAATCTTCATCATATCTAGATCAGAATGGTCAACCTCTTGAACTTCTATTTCCATGGGAGAATAATTATCAGGCTCTAACCCCAGAGCAACAAAGGATGGTTCATGAGGATCATCAGAGAAAGTTCTCTCTAAGACTTGATCATTCTGGTTTTTAATAATCCATTGTTTTACATCCATAGCCAACAAAAAAACAAGAAAAAAAGGTTGGATCAAGCTTTTTCCTTTTGTATTTTGGAATGAAGATAGAAGCATGACTACCAAATATTCTTAAGTGAGAAATATCTAGTTTTTGCTTTGTCCAAAATTCATGAGTAGCAGCTTGATGGATAGATTTAGTAGGTACTATATTAAGAATATAGACAACATTGTTCATAACTTCAGCTCATAAGAACTTAGACACATTGGAAGAATGAATCATATTCCTAGCCATTTCTAATAAATTCCTATTCTTTCTTTCTATAATGCCATTTTTCTCAGGGGAATAGGGATTAGTCAACTCTATTTGAGTCCCACATGACACACATAACTCATAATTTTTTTTTTATAACATATTCACCTCCATTATCATTCCTAATTCTCTTAATTTTCAAATTAGAAGCATGTTCAACTAGAGATTTAAATTCCTAAAACATAGACAGGACATCAGACTTCTTCTTAATGAAATAATACCAAATCATCCTAGACTAGTCATCAATAAAAAATAACATACAAAGAACCACTAAGAGAAGGGACCTCAAGTGGACCTCTCACATCACTATGAATCAGTTCTAATAACTATGAAGAATTTGGATCATGATGTTTTTGAAATGGTTGAGCAAGTTGCTTACCTGATTTTATCTTTGCAAGACCAACAACAAGATTCATTCTAGACATATCATATAAAATTTTGAAATTTACATGACCAAGTATTTCATGCCAAAGTTGAATATCATTTCTAGTGAGGAATAAAATCAAGACTCAAAAATAAAACCATCAAAGATATACAAGTCATTTTTCTGAATTCCAAAAGCAATAACATTTTTAAACTTATCTTTTACATACCACTTATCTTATAGCAAAAAAAAAATTACATTTTTCTTTAGTTAGCTGAGAGCGAGAAAAAATATTTGTTTTCAATTGAGCAACATACAATACATTCCTAATTACACCATTTGATAGCTTAACATTGCCACAATCTTCAGATCTAATGATTGAGTTATCTCTTAGATAGATATTCTCTTCACATTTAACTACATCTGAGAGGATACCTGAAGTACAAGTCATGTTATTAGAGGCACCATTGTCAAGAATACATTCGTTGTCATTTGAGGTTGAAAGGGCAATATACAAGGCAATAGACTGCTCAGCCACATTTTCCTGAGTTTTCTTTTGATTTTTCTTATGATTATTAGGCTTGTTGTTCTTAGCATTCTTAGTTGATTTATTAGTCTTCACCCTATAATCAGACTCTTTATGCCCAAATTTTCCACACTTATTACAAGTTCCATTAAATTTGACTTTAAAGTTCTGATTGTTCTTAGTAGAATTAGTCTTAGGATTTGATTTAAATCTAGTTATGATATTAGACTTCTAATTATGATTGCTGATATTTTTATTATGAGCAGACTTATGATTCTGTGAGAACAAAACTTGAGAATCAGACTCTTTTGAATCAAATTTCTCCATGACTCTCTCTTCTTGAATAAATAGAGAAGACAAAGTGTCCAGATTAGGAAGATCATTCTCATTCTGATACTTAGAATTGAGAATTGAGATGAAGTTTCTGAACTTTTCATGAATATTAATCTGAATTATAAAGTACCTAAGATTATCTTGAAGTAATTCATAGTTGCAGCCATCTCATTGAGCTTCAATATTCTTAATTTTAGCCAAATAGTTGACAATTTTCTTATCCCCCTTCGTGGGTGTTGTAAACATCTCTAAAACCAGTTTAATTATCTTAGACAACCTATTTCCTTCATGCATGGTTTCTAATTTCTTCCTTGCATTTACAAGCGAGTCCATATGACCTATATGCATTAATAATTCATCTCTAATGCTTTACAATATGATGGATAGATCTTCCTAAGATTTCTGAGAGAAGGAGCTAAGGTTTTCATGAGTAGTTTGTCTCCCTGTGGGATGTTTTTCTATACCAGACACAAGATCCCACAACTTTCTAGCCATGAAACAAGATTTTAAATGCACTCTCCAAATGTTATAATTTGTTCCATTTAAGAATTGATACTTATGTAAATCAAAACTAGTAGAACTAGCCATTTTAATTCTTAGATGGCAATGGAGACAAATACAACTAAAAAATGAAACAAAGAATCCAAGAAGAGACAAAAAAACTAGCTACATATCTTTTAATTTGTTATACAAATGCAAACAGCTTGAATTTAATCAAAAAGGACTAGCTTTGATTAAGATTAAGATTGATTTAATAGATCTTAGTCAGAGTCAAGTTATAAGAGCTTGACGAGTTATTTAGCAACTCAATGGGGTGAGCTCAAAAATGAGCTACTTAACAAATAAAAAAAAGAAGCATGTGTCGGCTTTAAAATAGATCCTCAGGTGGATGTGAAATATTTAAATAATAAAGTTAATGCATTTTCGGGTCCACAAAAACAAGAAAAATAAACACACGTCAAAAAAATTTGACAAGACTAACAACAATGAAAAACAAATACACGTGTCACTTTTCGATTAGCTCGCATTTCGCAATATAGCTAATAAGACAAAATATAATTAATCAAAAAATAAACATATACACATGTCTCAAATTAATTAGATCACTTTTTCACACTCTAACACAATGTAAAATCAAAGTTTTAGTGAAACAGAGCCACTTTTTGTAAAATTAATGGCTAAAAAAATTGACACTTGGCAGCTTTCTAACAAACCTTAAAAAATTGGCTTAGGCGGACTTAAGGTCCCCAAAATGAATCAAACTTAAAATAAAAGTTTGGGTCCAAATAAGGTATAAGACATGTGTCGCAATATAAGTGGATAAGTCAAAGAAAATACTGACACCCTGACACTTGTGAAGGCTAGCACAATTAAAATATTAATATACATGTCAAAAAACAATTGGTTCGCGCTTCACAAATTTGACAAAGACTAAGCCAAAAGAAGATACGTGGAGCCTTTTAAATTCCTTGCTTTTTCACAAGTCTGATAAAGACTGAAAATTATGAAAAGGTGGCTAATTTTTATTGGATAACTATTGCCACAAATGAATAACTGATAAATGTGAAATATGGAGCAATTCTATAGGCTCGGATTTCACAAATATGACAAATGCGAAACAAAAAAAACTTGGAGCAATTTTCTTGGATCACCCTTCACACATGACACAAGAATGCTAAAAGAAGATAGACAATGTGAAATACGGAGCTACTTGGAGATATATTATTGGATCGTATTTCAAAAATGATAGAGGACAACTAAAATAAGTCTGACAACATGGAGATTCGCGTAAAGCCCTTATTGGATCATGTTTCACAATTGACAAACAGACAAATAATATGATTGGCAAAGTGAAGCAAGATGGATCCCTCTGATTGGCTCAAGGTTCGCAAAGATAGAAATGTTTATTTAGAAGACTAACAATGCAAAGCTAGTTAGAGAAAAATTATTAGCTCAAGCTTCGTAGTCAAAATAACTTTGCTGAAATGAAAAAATTCAAATAAGATTGACAGAGCAAAGCCAAATTGCACAAAATGATTGGCTCAAGCTTCAAAAAGACAAAAATTTATAGAAAAGTAAAGATCTAACCAGAAAACTGACACTGTGAAGCCATTTGGAAAGCAAAATTGGCCAAAAAATAATTATTTAAAAAAATGGGATGGATTTAAACTCTCTGAATTAACTGGATCTAAAGGGATCTTTTGAATCCACAATCAAAACATGACCCAAGCAACTATAAATGGTACAAAAACTTAAAATAATCTTGCGAATGATGGATTCAAACCATAAATGAATGAAACAACTCTGACAAGATTTAAATAGTCAATCGACCAATATCCAAGTAATTTTGGGACAAAAATTAGAACTTTGTGCCTGATTTACCTTAAAGTTGTCAGCTGAATTTTTAGGGTTTTGTAGATCAAAATATCTTCAAGCTTCTTCATTCTTGTAAGCAAGACGACACCCAGATCTAGCTCTGCACACACATAATCACCAGCTCTAATACCATGTTATAAAAAATGCACGGAGATATAATTGAATAATTATAGATCCAAGAATTAACAGTTGAGGATTATAGATTATAATGTGTAGACATTAAACAAATGTTTACCTATACATATAACAGTTAACATATCATGAATGAAAGAAAATAATAATAACTGAAAGTAAATGAGACAAGAGATGCCAGATTTAAGTGGAGAAACACGAAGGAAAAAAATCCATTGAAAAAGCATTGTCTTATATTAAGAATTTATCAAACTTTCACCCAGCACTTCCACTTCACTCCTCTGTCTCACAGTAAACTATAGCAGACTTCTATCTTAATGTATAACAACTCACATAGTAGCTAAGCATAGATCAATCGAACTATATATTCATTAACCAAGTAAAATCACCAAGAATTCCAATCCCGTGAGGGATCACCATAATTTATTTAGGATGGGTGAGTGGTTATACTACTCCAGTCTTTTAACTGTGAAGACCGACTAAGATTATTAAAAATAATCTTTAAGACAAGGGTTGTCTAAGTGGCTGTCCACCACATAAACAGGATTTCTCTAATGGTTTTATATCCTAGATAACATCATAGTAGTATGAGATGGTATGGAATGGGCATGTAGATCCAACTAGTCAACTCTTTTTATCAAAATTAACTTTGAGAAATCCTATTACAAGATAGAGTGGCTATTCATTCTTTTTATGATTCAAGCCTTGGTTTTTGGTCCCAACTTCATTCAATCTTTCAAGATTCTTTTTGTGACTGAATCTACCCAAATCACCATTAATGGGCACATCTCAACTCCATTTTGTCTTTTCAAATCCATCCAGCAAGGATTCCCGTTGGTGCCCGCTCTTTATGTCTTTGAGGCCAAAGTTTTTGGCTATATGTTTTCTAAATTGAAATTTCAGGGGATTGTCAAGGGAATTACCTTACCATCTTTCGATATATCCCAACTATCTTAATGGTCATTTTACAAATGATTCATTCCTTATGTTCATTGTAGATGAAAGTAACATTAGCAATGTTATACAATGCCTCGAAACTTTCTGTTTATCTTCCGACTCTTTAATTCAATGTCAAAAAATGTAATGTTACAGACAATCCTTCCTCCCCTCACCCCTTGGATGTCTTTATATGGTTGGAAGATGATCCACCATGGTGAGATGTTTAATTTTTTTTGATATTCCCTTTACTTTTCAATCTTCACCTGCAAATATTTGGCAATATTTCATGCAGCGGGTGGCTAAAAAATGAGAATAATGGATAACTAAGCCATTTTCTTTAACGGAAAAATTTAATATTTTCTCCAAAATGCTTGAAGCCACACACATGTATTATTATTCCTACTAGGTTCCATCTAAAAAATATATGCAGAAGCTGGAAAAATTACTCAAATATTTTCTCTAGACCAATGCTTCTTTTGGTAAAGGATTTCACAGAGTTACATGAGAGACTTGTGTCTTCCCAAAGAATCTGAAGGGCTAGGCCTCATTGAAATTTTAGGTCAAGGAAAAGTGATTTGTGCCAAATGGATAATTCACAACATAGAAGGGGAGGAAGCTTGGAAAATTCTTCTGTGACATGGCATTGTTTATGGCTCCTCTTATGGCCACTCGTCTTGGAAATTGATTAGATTTTCTAATCTTCTCATTGGCCCTGTCCCAATCAAAGTGGTCGGCACTTTCATCCTCAAAATTATTTGGAAATCTTGGGAGAAGGTCAAGCCATGGCTTTTATATAATGGTAATGGCTTCCGTAATGGTCTTTTAGTTAACCACAACTCTATGTGGTGGTTTCTTGTCATTCAAATCCAAGATCGCTTCCTTTATGAGGTTCTTGGGATTCTTTTGCTTCGTCTTTTCAAGAAATGAATTTTTACTATCCAAGATCTTTATTGTAAACACTCTTAGTATTGACGTCCTTATAATGAGCTCAAGGCTCAATTCAATTTAGCTCTGCATGATCGTTTCATTATGAATGATATCATCTATTTTTTTCTTGATCACATGATCCACAAAATTTATGTGCTTCCCTCTCATCCTTGGTGGACATATTGGAAGTGGTATGTGGACACCCCATTATAGAATTACTTTTTTGAAAAAGGCTATGCCTATATTTCACCTCATTTACCCATGGTTGGAAAACTCAACACATAGTGGGGTTTAAAAACTTATTCATCCAATTAGAGAAGAAGATTTGATATTGTTTGGTATGCTTGTGTTGAACCAAAAATTGCTCATTTTCTGTGGTGTGTTCTTCATTAAGGCCTTTCGGTTGGTGGTCGTTTGGTTCATCTTGGTGTTATAGCCCCCAAATTCCCTTTCTGTGGCCACTTGGAAACCTTATCTCACCTAATTTGGTATTGCAATAAAGCACAAAAGGCTTGGAACTAGATTCATTCATTCTTCCTCCCCTTCATACCAGAATGTTTTACCTAACATCACATTATTTTAGGAGATAATCCTAGAATGCCTCACAAGTTTTCTCATATTTGACATTCTTTCAAAGGGGAAATTCCCTTATAGCTTTGGAAAGAATGGAATTTTCATTTATTTGATAATGTTGAAGTTGATCAATAATTTTTTATTTATAATAAGTCTATGGTAATCATGATTGTATTACTACATATTAAATTGTAGGAAAATGAGGTGGAACACCTCCAGAGTCTTCTCTAGTATTGGGGAGACACCCCCTTCGACATTTCTCATGAACCATCGTCTCCCTCATAATATTCCCTACCCCATGGTGGTCATCCTAGAGGTGGAATTATTTGGAGCCGCTCGCAGCGATGCTCCTTCATCTGGGTCCTCTAGTCCATGTGTAGTCAACCTCTGTGAAGGATTGTCTCCCCTCTTCCTTTAGCTCACCATCGGGGTTGGGATGCCCCTCCACCACCCAGTTAGCTCGGTTAGGGCTCACCAACTACCCCCGAGCCATGCACTCATGATGGTTAGAGCCTCCCACCTCTGTCAAACAATTTTCTCAAGATGTCTCTTACCATCTCAGTCACTTGGGGCACTGTTGATGATATTGAAGAAGGAAGCTAGCCTGAATATGGTTGGGACGTGCCAAAACAATGGTAAGGACCTATCTAGTTCTAGTTGTCTTGATCATGATCTACCCTTTACAGGTCAATAATTTGTAGCGACGGCTTACTTTTCTTACTTATGTGTTTTTTGTTGTTTTGTTATAGATGACTTTCCTAGGCTCTACCTAGTGTGATCGTGTGGTTTTGGGGCATGCTTCCATACCGCCTACTTATTTTTTGAATCATCTTGTATCATTTTACTTTTTAATATGATATAAGATCCTATTCATAAAAAAAAATTATAAAATAATTTTAAATTTTTATTAGTTAGACTATCCCTGCCAAATTTGATAAGGAGAGTTAAGTAGATTTATTCCTCATAGTAAATTCAAAGAAATTTTTATGATATGATAACAAGATACAAAAATTAACACCAAATAACATTATAGATTAGTGGACTATAAACTCTTTTTGTACCTTATTATTTTCCCTATTATTTAATGTTTTTTCAAGTTAGAATGCCTTTTAAAAGAATCTAAGACCATTGTAGATTTTAATTTTTCATATCACTAAATATATGAATTTGGTTTTGAATTTGTGCAGGTGCTCACAATTGGGATTTTCTCATTGTAATCAATTTTCAAATAGAATATACAGTAACCTAGTAGATCCTAGTGTTGATCCTTCACATGTTACTTAGCTAAAACAAATGTGTCCCATGGATGTGGATCCCAAAATTTCCATAAACATGGACCCAACAACTCCAAAGAATTTTGATAATGTTTACTACAAAAATATACAATCTAGGAAAGGGTTGTTCACACCTAATGAAATTATTTTTAGTGATACATGTTCTCAAAGTACAATGAATAGTTTTACATTAAACATTGTATCCTTTGTAGATGATTTTATTATTGCCATGACAAATCTTGGAAGGGTAGGAGTAAAAACAGGAAATGAAGGGGAGATCATAAGAGATTGTGGTTCTTTCAATTAGTGACTTTAAAGGTTCTTGAAATGTTGTCTGCATATGATGGACCTTGGATTGATTTTTAAAATAAGGAGCAAGTCCATTAGGGAATTATGATCATATCACCGTCTGAAGAAATTTAAGAATAAAAATAAAACAAATTGAAATAGAAGATGGATGTAACATTACGATTTCATAGTGGAATTGTTTATTTTCATCTTGTTATGGCCTATAATTTTTTCAAATCTTTAACTAAACATTCGAGTTTGGTAAATTTTGGTATGGATTTACATTTATAAGTATTTAATCTCCATTTCAAAAGATGTATAAAATGTGTCTACCACTAATTGTAAACCATATTAAATATATAAATCATAATTAAAAATTATCTAGTTATGAAGGGCTCTTACCTTGTGTTAAGCATTATTATTGAATCAATTTTCACAATTTGAACATGCTCATGTAATTCAAAAACTATTTATATTGTTGCTTCCAAATCCACCTATAGATGGTCATGTATAGATATTGTCACTTACATGAAATAATAAGATGAGTCAATTCACCTACTCATACACAACTTCTTGCCCTAATTTTGTGTGCTTCAACTTATGTCATGAAATCTACAAGCTTAAAATGGATAAGGATTTGGTTTCAGGGTATCAATGTGTAAATTTAATTGTCTATATTAACCCCTTCTAATTTGTTAGGCCCTCTAAAAGTGTACAAATATCTATTAATAAACAAAAAAATTATAAGATAAGTAATTTGAGTAATATGTTCTAAGATTGATCAATCTTATTTGAGATAAAATCTACATAATCACTTATTTATAGGTAACTTGTATTCAAACTTTGGATTAACTTTGTAAATGTAAAAAATGCGTTAATGAGCTCGTGCAATTGAGAGAGTGGCATAAACTAATGTACCAATAATTTGTTGATGATTCTAAAAGGTATCAATATTGCATGGTCATTCTAGGAAATGTGATAAGGAGAACATAAGGATGATATGGAGGTTACATATAGATGCACAAAAAATGTTTCAAGCTTCAAAGTTGCCATAATGGTTCAATAACGCCAAATTTGGACCAATCACTCATAAATAAATAAAAATTCACATTTATGAACATAATGTGAACTAAATGCCATGGGGCCATTTTTTGTGTCCACACATGGAATTAAAATCCCAAACTCAACTTTGTTTATCTTGTCAAAAAACATAACTTGTATGTAATTTAGTCATATTTTTTAGAGCTCATGTTTTGCTAACATTATAAATGTTGAAAGTTTTACATTAATTGTGCACTACAATTAACCTTGTGGAATACATTGATAAAAGAGTGTGTTCGTTGAGTATGATGCCAATTGATATGGACACTGAATAGTTACTAAAAAAGTATATGTTTGGTATATTTTTTGTGTTTATGTTTTTTTTAATAAAAAGTTTAAAATTTAATTTTTAGAAAATATATTTTGGGATTCTATTGAGAAACTCTATTTTTAGACTAGCAGTTCTAGTTAGAGTGTAGTTCACTAGATGTACACTTAACTGAGTTTGAATCATTATACATTCATCCTCAAGAGATGGGTTCCATTTATGTGTTTAGATGACTGAAATTAGCCTTATCTTCATCTATTTCTATTATTAGAAGAGATTGGAGAACCTAGCAGTTCCAGTTAGAGTGTAGTTCACTAGATGTACACTTAACTGAGTTTGAATCATTATACATTCATCCTCAAGAGATGGGTTCAATTTTTGTGTTTAGATGACTGAAATTAGCCTTATCTTCATCTATTTCTATTATTAGAAGAGATTAGAGAACCTAGATTCACTAAGATGTATGATAAGTGTGCATGTTTCACTTAACATAATTTTGGCTTCTTGAATACTGACCATATATTAGTAGTGGATAATATTTTTGTTAGTCTTTTACTTTTCATGCATGTTGAGACTAGTATTATTGTTATGACTACATTAGCCTTGTTTATTGTTTATTTATTTGAGGTAAAATAGGATCAATATTTTTCATAAATGTTGTTTTTTAAAATGTGTTTAGATTATATATTATTTGCATGTATTTGATTAGATAGGCCAAAAATATTTGGGTTCATTATGTGGAGTCATACAATGCATACAATGTAATCAATTTCACATAAAAATATACTTATTTATTTATTGGTTAATCTGAACAAGATTGAATGATCGTTAGATTTATTTAGAAATTATTTTAGATATGATTTTCACTCCTTCCTAATAAAAAACATTCATTTGGTATTAGATCCATGTTAAAATAGAGGTTCAAAATGATGTTCATCCATTATAAGTAGAATTATGGTTTCATTGAATTTTGCTTGTATGATTATCCTCAACCTCAAAGGTAACAAATTTGACTATTGGAGAGATCAATTGAAAAGGATCCTTATTTGGATGGGATTTTGAGAGAATGTATCTCATGGATACACTCCACTTACATATTATAATACCTTGTCTTCAGATTAAAAGATGGAAAAAAAAGATACACAATATTTTTTGATGTTTAGAGTGTCATAGATCTTGGCATCTATTTAATAATTATAGGAAGAAATAATTCCCTTGAAGCATGGAATACCTTGGAGACTTTATATCAAGGATTTTTTAAGGTAAGAGATGTGAAAATAAAAACCCTTGAATAACTACAACTGAAGTGATGTGAAAAAATGCTATGCTATGGTTTCCTACATGTTTGTCATTTCGTGGCCGCTTCGGGCTCTACAGGATATTTATATCATCATTTTTTAGGGTTTCTCGCCCTATGGGAACCCCTATATAATGAGTTTTACCTCTTCATGCCCAGTTATTGAAATTGTGGTTAGAGATAGTGGAGCTTTAAACAATGACATCACCACCGAAACATCCATAGAAGTTCATCCCGAAGGTTTTTCATGAGGTTATGAATCTCCTCCTGATGTCGTTTTACCAATTCTTGAGTTTAATGTTGCATGTATATGGTTGGATAAGTTTTGTATTATTAGGTATTTTGTGGGTAGTATCCCCTCTGAAAGCATGCTCAAATCCTAGGTTCATTCAACCTAGGCGTCTCATGGCATTCAACTCAAGTTTGTCTAGAACATGACCAAAGGATTTTTGCTTTTTCAGTTCTCTGACCTGACTAATACCTCTACCATTCTAACCCATTCGACCACTTTGTATGTGCATAATTACTTACTAGTTCTATCACCATGGCATAAGGGCTTTGTGGTTTCTAAATATGCCACCCTCAAATTTCTATTCTGGGTGGAATTCTCTAGCCTTCCCCTGTCATGTGTTCACTTCCTGCATCAAATTTATTCCTCCATCAAAAGGGTGGTCACTCACAAACCATATCATTTCTATAATGCTCATCCACATCAACGTGACTGTGTTGAAGTATACCTCTCATAAGAACTGAAAGAGTTCATGGAGATTCAAGTGGGTGATACACATTTCTCCTAGCATGTTCTGTCTATCAATATTCCTAACACTTGCTTCCATTTTTTAGGCCTCTGATCACAAGATCAAGGATTTTCTTCTTTATGTACCTCACAATCATCCTACAGCGAAGGTGGCCCCTGATGTGGCCAAACCCCAACAAGAATAGGGGTGTAAAATGGTTAGAGGATGGAAAAACAAGAATAAACAAGTGACAGCCTCGACCCTTGGTTCCAGTGGCACTCATGAGCCACCTGTTAAGGAACAACCCTACAACCCACTGGCCAAAGAACCAACTGTTGCTGCCAACTCATCTATCCAATTACCAAAATTCTCTAGCACACCCAAGGTGGCCTCGGTTCTTATGGGATTCTCTAATTCTATGAGTAATGCTACCATTTCTCCATAGTCATAGTTGTTTCTAACCAACGGTTCATAGGGCCATCCCAAAATGGCCTGAATCCCTTCTCACATCCCCTGGGATCATAGCCTAGCATGTAGTGTAGACCCCATGGAGGAGGATTACAACATTGATTATGTCGTGTGACAAAAAATTGAGCTGCAAAACTTTTTGAAAAACAACAGTGCTCAATTCCTACAAAACCAATTTGACACCTTAGAAGTCCTGAATATGGAGGATATGACCCTTGACCACCATTTCCCATGAATGGCATCTCTTAGAATGTAAGGGGTCTACTACACTCCAATATTAAGTATATTTTTCATGATGTTCAGAAAACTTTTCCAACTTAGATGTTTTTTGGCAGGAAGTGAAAATTACAAGTTTTCAATTACAAATGGCTTTTAAATCCATCTGTTATGACAGCCTAGCTTTCTATAGTAATCATGACAGAGGGAGTGGGGGATAAATTTCTCTTTTTTCCCCTAAATGGTGGTCCCTTTTAGCAGATCATGACATCGAACCTACCATTCGTTCCATATGGGTCATATTTAATATTGACGGTCACCCTTTTGGCCTCATTAACATTTATGCCTCCAATGATGTGGCCAAAAAGGGTTGATCTGTGGAGATGGATATCTTTCTCAATTCTAGATTCTTATAAGGTAATAAGTGGATATTTCAACATGGTGGAGTTTTCATTTGATAAGCACGGTCTTCTACCAACTCATTAGACAACTGGTAAGAGGGAAGCGTGGTTTTTCATGTGCAATAAATTCAGGTTTTATGACATTAATTCTTCTCGCCCTCCCACATCTAAAACGTGATTCACTTGGTAAAATATTTGAAGTGGATCAGATCAGGTCCTCAAACTACTTAACAAAGATATGTTTTCAACTCAATATTTTTTTTGAGTTTCACAACATTTCTTCCTTACCCATAAAGGTCATGCCTGATGTTGTCCTTTCGGACCACTCTCTTATATGATTCCATATCACTTGGCAAGATCGGTTCCCTTTTTTTCATAAAGTCAAGTTATTTCTCAATACCACCTTAATGGAACATGGGCCCACTCTCAATCATATCAGGTGTGTTTGGGACCTGTCCCCTCGACCAAGTCATCTTAATTGCTTTCATCCACTTATACATGCCAACTGGATTAGATGGTGGGAGGATTCTCTGACTCAGACCACTAGATTCCTCATAATCTATGGTTGACAATTAGCTAAAATTCATCACCACTCATATTCCACTACCACCTCTACTCTTAGTCAAGTGATGGTGGTTCTCCAAGAAAATCCTTTCTCCAAAGTGCCGCAACTTCAAGTTGCAAAGCTTCATTAAAATATTCAAATTGTGGGCAATTACAATGCCAAAGGAGCTCAAATCTGTGCTCACATACATTGGCTTAAGGTAGGGGATCAGGTTTCCAAATAATTCTTTCACTCCCTTAAACCTAAGAATTCCTCCCAGAAAATTTGTGCTATCTCTAATGGAAGAATTTGGGTTTCGTATATAGAGCTTATTCTTTGGGATTTTTTCAAGCATTATAAATGGGTGTTTCAAGTCCAAGATCCCTCAAATGAGCTACATGTATCTCTTGATCAATTCCTTGATGTCATGCCATGTAATATCTTATCCACATAGAGGATTCTTTGTGACCGCATTCTCACCTTGGGTTACCTGTATGAAGCAGTTCAACAAATGGCTAATGATAAAGCTTTAGGTTATGACGATTTTCCATGTGAATTTTATAAATTGGTGTGGCTATACTTGGAAGGTTTCCATAATCAATCTCTTAAAGCAAGGGTTAATAAGGGCAATATCAAATTCATTCCCAAACCAAGGGATCCTAAACATATTACCAACTGGTGGCCCATTACCTTTGTTAGGTTGTGGAGCCTATTTTCATGTGACAAAGTTTTGAAGACTGTACACTTTCCATAGTTATCTTGCCAGGGTTCAGGGATGGGACAGGCCCCGAGTAGGGGTATGGGGGAGCAGCCCCAAGACATTTTTTTGGGCCTTGAAAAGCATGCTCCTCATATGGGTGGGATTTATGACCCACAAATTTATGGGATGGTTTTGGCCCATGGTTTTGATACCCACAATTTTGTAAAACTGCTTAAGTAGTTGTCTACTTATTTCATTTTGTGCATATAGTAGGGTTGATGTAATATTACAGATGTGTCTGAATTTGGGTGTGAATTCTGTAGAGTTTGTTAAGCATAGCTCCAAACAGATCTGGGTATTGTATGGAGAGAGTGGTGGCTTGTAATAGAATCTGAGCAAGTGATTCTCAGTGGACGTAACCCAAATTAGGTGAACCATGTTAAATATTGTCTCTTTGTGTTGTTATTTTATTATTCTGTACTTTTATTTCAGATCTATAATATTTTCTGCATATTAGTTTCTACTGTTGCAATTCTGTGAGGGATTATTCTGCATATTTTATCCCTTATTTCCTAACAATTGGTATTAGATCTTGGTTTAGTTTTTTTAAGTGTTGAATCGTAGGGAAAGTTTTTAGCTTGAGTGGGAGTTATGACATATGATGGAAGATCAAGGGTTGATAAATTCAATGGGCATAATTTCAATCTTTAGAAGATGCAGATGGAAGATTACCCTTATCAAAAGGATCTTTATATTCCATTGTCTAAAAAGGTGAACAAATCCTTGAGTGTGATAGATGCAAAATGGGATTTAATGGATTTGAAGGCACTTGGGACACTCTAATTGTGTCTTGCATCTTCAGTATTATTTAATGTTTCAAAGTAAAAGACTAAAAAAGAACTGATTGATGCATTAGGGAAGTTATATGAAAAACCCTCTACCTCTAATAAGATATTTTTTAATGAAAAAGTTGTTTAATATGAAGATGTCTAAGAATGGTTCAATATCAAATCATTTAAATTATTTTAATATGGTTGTAAATTTGCTAGCTTCGATTACAATAGAATTTGATGAAGAAGTTAGGGCTTTATTAATTATGTGCTCTTTACCTGAGAGTTGGAATAGCCTGGTAATGGCGGTAAGCAACTCGGTTCTAACTAACTCAAAGTTGAAGTTTGAGGATGTTGTAGGGGTGATTCTAAGCAATGAAATGTGAGGAAAAAGCTCTAGGGAATCTTCTACTTTAGGGAATGCTTTGATAGTGGAAACTAGAGGGAGACAAAAGAATAGAGGAAGTTGTGGAAAATCGAAGGATCTTACAAGGTCAAAATCTAAAAGCAAGATAGTATGATGGCACTGTGAAAAATATGGGCATGCAAAGAAAGATTTTTGGGAGCTTTGGGACAAGAAGAAACAACAGGAAGAAAACAATGAGGAAAATGTGGCACGGGTAATGTATGTCAGGATGATTTTATTCTTTCTTGCACAATATTATTGAATCTTGGGTTTCAGATTCGAGGGATTCTTTCCATGCTACTCCACATAGGCATTATTTTGTTGATTATGTTTAATGAGATTTTGGGCATGTTTTTCTTGGTGATAATGAGCCTTGGAGCATAGTTGGAAAAGGTGCTATTTAGGTAAAGATGCAGAATGGGAATACTTGGATATTGAAGGATGTCAGACATGTGCCTATATTAAGATGAAATTTGATATTAGCAGCGCAGTTAGGAAGTGATGGTTGTATTGTGATATTTATAGTGGACTTTTGGAAGGTTACCAATGGTGCTCTTGTAGTGGTAAGAGGTAAGAAGGTTAGAACCTTGTATTTAAGCACTTATAGAACTAATGTTTGTAATCTTGTCTCTTCAGAAGTAGATACAATAATGTGGCACTATAGGCTTGGTCATATGAGCCATAAGGGCTTGGAGATCATAAAGAAGGATTTTCCTAGATATACAAAAACAAGTTTGGAGTTCAGTGAGGATTTCATATATGCAAAATAGAAGCGAGTAAGATTTATCAAGGTTGGACCTACAAAGAAAGAGAGTAAGCTAGAGTTGGTGCATTTTGATGTGTGAGGGCCAGCTCGGGTATCATCTCTTGGGGGTTCAAGTTATTATGTTAATTTTATAGATGATGCAATAAGGAAATATTGGGTTTATTGTATTAAAAACAAATCTAATGTATTTGACACTTTTGTTAAATGGAAATTCTTGGTAGAGAATCAAACATGTCTTAATCTAAGATGTCTCAGGCCAGATAATGGAGGGGAGTATTGAAGCAATGAATTTAATGATTACGATTCTAAGAATGGAATCTGCAAGTAAAAGATGGTTTCAGGAACTCCGTAGCAAAATGGGGTGTTATAAAGGATGAATAGAACAATAATGGAATGTGATAGGAGCATGAGGTTACATGCAGGAATTCCTCTTTTTTTTTACAGAAGTGATGAACATAGTTGTGTACTTGATA
The DNA here is from genome assembly GCA_019776745.2 of Taxus chinensis. NCBI lineage: Eukaryota > Viridiplantae > Streptophyta > Pinopsida > Cupressales > Taxaceae > Taxus > Taxus chinensis. Next base: position 768,982,180 of record CM034153.1, read on the forward strand.
AATATAGGACCCTCAAGTGCCTTGGATGGAGGCATACCTGAGGAGGCTTGGTATGGTAAGAATGTTGATTATTCATTTCTTAGAGTCTTTGGATGTGAGGTGTTTTTTTCATATAAACAATGATGATAGGACCAAGCTAGAGGATAAATCAGAAAAATGTAATTTCATTGGTTATGGTGGTGATGACTTTGGAATAAATGTTGGAGTATTAAGGACAAGAAAATCATTCAATCTAGGGATGCGGTCTTTAATGAGAAATTTATGTATAAGAGCAGTTATAGGAAAACATGGAAGAATCCAAGAAAGAATATATAGTGGTAGAGGATCTTTTGGATGGGAAAGTGATACATGAATAGGTTCAGGAACCTCCTCAACAAGAACCCCAAACTCCTCTATTGAGGAGATATTCTAGGGTAAGAAGATAACTTGAATGTTTTTATCCTTCTCTTTATTATTTATTATTCACTGATAATGGAGAGCCAGAGAGCTTTGATGAATCAATGCAAGTAGATGTCAAGAAGAAGTGGGAGCAAGCCATAGATGAGGAGCATCAGGCTCTCACGAAGAACCAAACATGGGATATGGTGAATACCCAAAGGAAAAAGAGCATTACATAACAAGTGGGTGTAGAAAGTCAAAGAGGAAGGAGGAAAGAAAAGATATAAGGCCTGGTTAGTGATCAAGGGGTTTGTACAGAAAAAAGGTATAGATTATGATGAGATTTTTTCTCTTGTAGTAAAAATGACTTCTATTAGAACTGTTCTTGGAATAGTTGCAACAAAATCCTTACACTTAGAGCAGCTTGATGTAAGGACTACATCTCTCTATGGTGATTTGGAGGAGGATCTATATATGCAGCAGCTAGTGGGCTATGAGGTCAAAGGTAAAGAGGAGATGGTGTGCAAACTGAAGAAGAGATTGCATGGCTTAAGACAAGATTCACGTCAATGGTATAAGAAATTTGATAGCTTCATGATGGAGCAAGGTTATATTAGATGCCATTCTGACTATTACATGTATACCAAGAAATTTGAGGATGGAAGTTATATTATCTTGTGTCTGTATGTGGATGATATGTTGGTTGTAGGTAAAAACATGCGGGAAATAAAAGTACTTAAGAAGAGCAGCTAAGTGACTCCTTTTCTATGAAGGATTTTGGGGCAGTCAAACAAATCCTTTGCTATGAAGGATTTGGGGATAGGAAGGAACAGAAAATGACTTTATCTCAGGAAGAGTACATTAAGAAGGTCTTAGAGAGGTTTAATATGTAGGATGCTAAACCGGTTGGGACTCCTTTAGCAAGCAATTTCAAGTTATAGAAAGAGTTGTGTCCCAAGATAGAGCAGCTGAGAAACCATATGTCTAAGGTACCTTACTCATCAGTGGTTGGCAGTTTGATTTATTCCATGGTGTGCACGAGGCCTGATATTTCCCATGCAATGGGATCTGTGAGTAGATTTATGAGTAATCCAGGTAAAGACCATTGGCAGGTAGTAAAGTGGATCCTTCAGTATGTGAGAGGGACTATGGGGACATTTTTGTGCTACAGTGGATCAAACACCACTTTGCATGGTTATGTAGATTCAGATATCACTAGAGATGTAGATAGCAGGAGGAGCACAATAGGTTATATTTACATGGTAGGTAGGACAACAGTGAGTTAGATTTCATGACTATAGAAGTTGGTGGCTTTGTCAACCATGAAGGCTGAGTATGTTTCTGCCACACAAGAAAGCAAAGAGATTATTTGGTGACATCAATTGCTTGAGGAGTTGGGGCATAAGTAGGAGGAAGGGAAGTTACATAGTGATAGTCAGAGTGATATACACCTAGCTAAGAACTCTGCTTTCCACTCTAGGACAAAGCATATATAGCTTAGATACTATTTCATCAGAACAACTTTAGAGGAAGAGTAGTTGAAGTTGGAGAAGATTCATACCAATCATAATCCTATAGACATGATGACCCAAGTGGCCAAAAGGGAGAAAATAAATTTGTTTTCATCTTTGGTTGGGATTCACGAACGACGGTGAAGGGTTAAGAAGCTTGCTCAGAGGAAAAATTGTCTCCAAGTGGGAGATTTGTAGGTTATGGAGCCTATTTTCATGTTTGAAAGTGTTGAATACTACACACTAATAGTATTGTACACTTTCCATAGTTGTCTCGCCAGGGTTCGGGACCGGGTTAGGCCTCGAGTAGGGGTATGAGGGTATAGCCCCCGAGAAAAAAAAATTGGGCCTCGAAAAATGTGCTCTTCTCATATGGGTGGGATTTATGACCCATAGGTTTATGGGACAGTTTTGGCCCATGGTTTTGATACCCATGGTTTTGTAAAACTTCTTAAGCATTTGTCTACTTATGTGGTTTTGTGCATATGGTAGGGTTGATGTAACATTGCAGATGTGTCTAAATTTGGGTGTGAATTCTATAGAGTTTGTTGAGCATAGCTACAAACAGATCTGGGTATTATATTGAGAGAGTGGTGGCTTGTAATAAAATATGAGCTAGTGGTTCTTTGTGGACATAACCCAAATTGGGTGAACCATGTTAAATAATGTCTCTTTGTGTTGTTTTATATTCTACACTTTTATTTCATATCTGTGATAGTTTTTGCATAATAGTTTCTAATGTTGTGATTCTGTGAGGGATTATTCCACATATTTTATCCCTTATTTCATAACAACCTTGTCTGATGTTTCTTACAAGATCAATTCTAAATCCTTAGCTATTCGATTGTGCCATATTCTTCCTACTATTATCCAACCTGAATAGACTGGATTCATACAGGGGCATTTCATTCTTGATAATATCATTGCGGTTTGGGAAGGCATGGAATGTGCCCACCGATCCAATCAAGCTGCCATGTTCATCAAAATTGACTTTGAGAAGGCCTATGCTCATATTGAATGGTTTTTTTATACTTCTCATGCTTCAAGCTCTTGGTTTCAGCCCCATCTTCATTCAATTTGTTCGAATGATTTTTTTTCCAATTCCTCTACTCAAATCACCACTAACAAGCATATGGTAAGGTTGTCCACTAGCTTATGTGCTTTATGTTCTTGTTGTTGAAGGATTCATATATCTACTGGCTTAAGCTAAATCACAAGGGATTGTTAGACGAATTACGCTACCATCTACGGAATACTCTCAACTCCTTAACGGGCATTTTTTGGATGATTTGTTTCTCACTCTCATTGACAAAAAATAATGTTCACAATGCAATGCACTACTTGGATATTTTTGGCTTAGCCTCTAGTTCTTTCATGTGATGGAGGAAAACCCAGTATTACAAGCAATCCTTTCTCCCCACACCTGATTGGTTGGCCTCTTTTGATTGGAAATTGCTCACATATGCTGAAATATTCAAACTTATTGGCATTCCCTTTGCCTTCCAAATGTCACCTGCAAAGATTTGGCAGTATGTGGTGCAACGAGTGGCCAAAAAAATTGAATATTGGATCACCAAACCCTTTTCTTTAGCAAGAAAATTCTAGATCTACCCAAAAGTTCTTGCGACCAACCATGTTTATTACTCCTCATGTTGGGTGCCTTCTAAAGCTTCCATTCAAAAATTAGAGAAATTCTCAAATATTTTCTCTAGTCTAATGCCTCTTTCAACTGTGGATTCCATAGAGTTTCATGGGAAACATGTTTTCTCCCTAGGAAATTTGAGGGAATGGGCCTTATTGACATAGTATGAAAAGGGAAAATAATTTGTGCTAAATAGATTATCAGATGCTTTAATAGTTAGGAAGTGAAGGTACCCTAAACTTTACAAATAAAATTACATGAGCTTAACAAGGAAAGCTAACACCATTTCCATCCATAATAGTCTAAGGATTCTAATTTTAGGAATGTAACATTAATATAAAAGCTTAAAAGGAATGCTTGAACTAGTATGAAAACAATACAAAATTTAACTAAACATGCCTACTAATATGCATCAATTACATAACATGGGCCTAAATAGACCTAAGAGGGCAATCAAATTGTTATGGTTGTTACCCCAAACAATTGTGAAATGGCCTCTCCAAATGAATACTTAAGGCAATTTATGGATATCCATCTACTAACCCCATTGAATGCTTTAGGTAATGATTAAACTTGGCTATATATCATATTTATTATATGAGATGCAAATCAAAGCATGGTGTAAATTATAAAGGAATGAGGTGCAGTTTTTTTTAATAGTTTTCACTTTTGAGGAGAAACTTGTATTTTTGTGCATGTGGGAGTAAAAAACCCCAAATTAAATTAGAATTTGCTAATCATTATTAGGCCTTACTAATCACAATTAGTGAATTACCAAGTGATTAAGAGGTGTAGAATCCTTAATCAATCACTTAGAGTCAACTAGGAGGATAGGATAAGATTTTGAAGCTATGCTAAGACGTATTGTGGAGGTGAATGGGGTGATTTTGAGTGGTTAGAAGAGGGATTTTCAGTCAATACTAGGGAATATTGACCAAAATAAGGGCAAAATAGGCTTAATTATCTAATAAACACTAATTATCTATTTTGAAGAGAATTTTGACTTACGATTCATCGTAAAGTGGTATCATAAATGCGAAAGAGGTTTGGTGAATCAACAAAGTGATTTTTAATTGGACTAAAGTGGAAATAAACATTAGTTAATTAGGAAAAAATACTAATTATAATGGAATTGGGAAGAATAAGAGTGATTTTTTTGCGTTTTGGCAATAAGATTGCAAAAGCAGAAATTAGGTGTCTACATTTGCACATAATAGCGGGTTGTAGCTAGATGACTTCAGATCAAATGTAGTACACAATGTGTAAATGAAAAAATGAACATCCCCTTCATATGTAGTCTATACAGAAAATCTAGGATGCTCTTGTCCCTTGATTGAATGCCAAATGGGATTATTTGAAGAAGTCAATTTAGGTTCAAAATTTTGAGTGTAATGGCTAGACTTAATAGTAATAGATTCGGGTGTGAAACCCTTGGTCCCCTATTGAGAAGTAAGGATACCCATAAACTATGGTATGTTGTATTGACTACCTTGCTTTAATTTCCTAAGTGACAACTAGAAGGTGACCCATAAATATAAATGATGCCTAAATGGAGAAAAAAAGACCAAAATGAAGTGAATAAGATAGGAAAAGGGCCAAGGGTGCTTGGGCACTCTTATCCTGACTGGGCGTTGGTTTCTATAAGCCATACCTAGATAAATAATTTAAATACCAATCTAAGTCTACATCATCGGCCTGTAAAAGACAATCAATAGAAAATGTAAGATGCAGCAGAAATATGCCAAATTACAGTCATCAATTACTAGTTGTTACGTTGCTCCATTCCTAATACATTACTGAATGATAGTATGTTTTTAGACCTATAAATGATACCCAAGTGCGTGATTTTGTGTCTATACTTTCCCCCACTTTATGTTTTTGAGTCAATACTCAATAACGATAAATTAGATAAGAGATATGATACCTAACTAACCATGTAGATTGTATGACAATGCAATGTAATGTAAGAAAGTGGACAAGCGAAGCGTGGAAACTAGAGAAACCAGGACAAGTCACACACACTCAGGATATGAAGAGTATGTGTTGTACCATAGTTATACCAATATTGTTGTGTTATCAAGTTGTGGTTACTACTTCAAATGTAAGGATGGACTTGCAAAAAGAAGAGTTAAACAATGTATGCTCCAAGAAAGGATACATCGTGATATGATAAATTAGAGGACACAAATAGTCTCATGAAAAGTATGTAAATGCACTATGTACAAAGTCCTGTAAAAGGAAAATGTGCACATGATGTAGCACCGACTGTAAAAAGATAGAAAAGCTGTCCTAAAAATGTTGTGTAGATCACGATTTTTTTCAAGACAATCTCACACCAAGAACAAGTTTTTTGGGTGATCTCATAGCCAGATACTTTTGTGAGACATATTTCTATGGGTGAGAATCATGCCAAGTGACACAGTTTTTTGGGTAAGTATCTCATGTTTACCAATTTGAGCAAGTGTTGGGCAGAGAGGTACTAATTTTTGGACTCTTCATCCATGACTCTGCCCAATAAACCCCATTACATATGGTGTGTCCCTATTTTTTTCTACGGATGTCCCTAATATTGGTTAGAATTGTACCAATTGAACTAGAATGTCAAGAGATAACATTGTATTCTATTTGACCATAGAGGCAAATTGTGCCTGATACTAGTAGAAACTGCCTTTGAGAGGCTTATGTAAATTGCCCTAGCGTAGTGAAAACATGTTGAAATTGATTATTTGTGCCCCTACAAAATTAGCACCATTGCGGCAAGTGACACAAGACACCTAGATGTGATTGTAGGGAAGTTTTAGGGCACTTCGGTGTTTGTGTTATGATGAGGACACGTCATGGGAGTCAAATTATGGAGTTTTTTCATGTAACTGTAACATGTGCTCACATTTTGTGTTGTATTGTATTGTGTTGCTCACACGCAACTAGTAGATGTTTTATGCAAGGTTGAGCCTTTTCACCCAATGTATTCCCCCTCGTTTGGGTTGCATAGGTGACATGTAGTAGACACTGCGTGCATGGCCTATCTTTTGAGAGGACCATAAATGTTTCTCCCGATCTCGAAACTATATCCATTTTTTTTGTTGGCAAGGGATGTGCATGGTAGAACTACGAAATGGAACATGCAAACAAAGTTAGGATATGTACATGTGTTAGTATAAAAAGTAGCAAGCATGTCATATGAGCTCGCGTGTAACAAGTAAAATGTGCATATAAGATCAGACTACGAAAATAAGCCTTTCAGAACATGAAGAAATCACTCACAGATGTCACTAAGTACCAATACCAGTCTGCAAGTGGCCATAAGAAAGAAAATAGGTGATCTTTGCCTAAGACATAAGGGCACTGGAGGGCCCATAAACAATAGCATACAAGTAGAAAGCAGTGACAGGAAAAATTAGAATCAGAAAACCATGGTGGCATACTTCGAACCTTGACTAGATTAGTGGCAATGGTGATAGCCTTCCATAGTTAGTAAATGCAAATTTCTTTAGATAAAGTTTCAGGGTACTTTTAGATTAGTGGCATGCTTTCTAGGTGGGACAGTACCCCCATTGCACATAATTTTCTCAAGCTGTTTTAACTTAGTTTCAAAGTTTTACAATATTTTTCAAATTTTCTAGCTTAGCTTCAAGTTTCCTAGATTAATTTCATAGTTGTTTCAACTAGTTTAAATGGTCATGACTTTCTAAAGTAATTTCAAGCTTCTTTAGATTAGCGATCTCAAGCTTTTTAGATTACCCTTTCAAAGTTCCCTTAGAGTAATTTTCAAAGTTTTGACCTTGTTTCAACTAGATCTAGTCAATAGCAACATTCGTCAAAGCATTTCATGTATCCTTGCAGGATATAAGGAGTAGTTTTCTGAAGCCCAATACCCTAAATTTTTGGTAACTCAAAATACCTAAATATTATGTTACCATTGAATAGTTCATTTCAAGATATTTCCAACTCAAAAAAATGGAGTCATTTTGAGCACCTGGGACAAGAAAGTTAGTGCGCCTATGCAGGAAGAAAGTGTAAGCACCTGTGTGGGATAAGAGATGTGCCTATGCATCCACTAGGTGCACCCATGCAACACTAGTTTTTTGCTCTTTGTGTGTAAATTGTGCCTGTGCAGGGAGAAAGTGCACCTATGCCTCACTGGACAGACCTCATGCATCACTAACTAGGTAAAAAGTTACTAGAGATGTGCCTATGCACTACGATGTGTGCCTCTGCATTATTGAGGTGCACCCATGCTCTAACACAGGTGCACCCATGCACTCAAGGTAAAATTTCCTCAAACTTAAAAATTTCAATTTTTCTATGTTTTTAGGATTGTTGTCAGTTTTTAAAGTGTTTTTAGATTGTTATTTTTGTCAATTTATTGATTTTAGAGAAATATTCCTAACAAAATTGTCATTAGGGTTTGATAAGGGATTATTGATTAAATTGGCTTAAGGTTTTGATGAGTGATTATATTTTCATACTTTGTTTGAGTTTGGAATAGGGTTGTGTATTCTCTTGTCTTACACCTTGTGTGATCTTGAGAATCAAAAAGCACTTCTAAACCACTTTTTTCTTCTTGGGAGTAAGTTGGAACAATCATCATTCATTTTGTGCTTACAGAGAATAAACTTTCATTTTTGGCATATGTACTTGATCCTTTAGTTTGAGATATTTTTCACTTTATAAGTAATCAAGGCTAAAATTTGTTTATGCTCTTCCCTTGCACCTAGTGTGATCTTGGGAACTCAAAAGCAATTTTATTCCTTTCATTAAGAAGCACTTGGATTAATTGGGAATAAACCTTCATTTTGAAAAGTTTTGGTGATAGTTAGTTGATTTACAAGTATTTTTCATTGTTATCTTTCCTATGATATTGTGAATCTTTTTGAAACTACTAACCATTTGTGTAAAGGACCTAAAATGCTTATTCAAAGAAATAATTTCACTCTTCAAATCCAATTTCTAACATTCATGTGTGATTGTAGGTTAGTTAAATGGTGGTGCTAAACAAAAATTGCATTAAGTCCAAAAGATTAAAAAACATGCCAACACACAAATTCAAAACACTCTATTGTACAGGTTTTGGTTAAGAGCTATAGCTCATCTAATTTAAATTAGGACATAAATCCATTTGGCATAAGCCTTAAGCCATACAATAATGGGTGTGGTTCTAGGAACCCTAAAGTATTTCACGTAAGAGGAAACCTTGTGAAAGAAATAGGAAAGTGCTCCATACTACTGTATTAACTAGTACTCCTTGAAATTTTAGAGTCAAAGTTATTTCCATGTATCGCGACCACAGTGATGATTACAACTGAATGACACGCTATTAGTTCTCATTATATTCGAAGGGGGTAAATTAAATCTGAGATAATCTCAAACTAATCAGTGTGAAACTTTTTGGATAAATCAAAGTCGCTATAGAAGTAAACTTGTGACAGATAGAGAGAGAACCCCTAGGAAAGCTTGTGTGCTTGGAGCTAATTTTTGTCTTAGCTATTACACTTGAGAGCTCTCACAAAGTGACAAATTTGTTGGATTCAAACTCTTGTTTTTCAAACAAGGGAAAAAATATCTTAAATTTAAAACCACGTGAAATTTCATCACGAAATCTATATTACGTGTTCCTTTGACTCTATTTTTTCACTTGTCTCTAAGACAAGGTGAAACTCTGTCAAAGTTAAACTAAGTATTGTTTCAACACCACTTGGTTTACACCTTTGTTTTCTTGTTACTCAATTTTAGGGTAAAATGAAGAACAACATATACATGGATACCACTTGATCATATTACATGTATCCACCACTTATGTATTCTACTTGCATGACTAGGTTGGAATTCCAAAATGCACACATGTTGAAAGTGTGCATAGTATGTACTCACGATTCTAGTTGGCCCTCATGTATCTCAAAAACCCATATTTGAGACTCATTATCATTTTTAGTTAGGTGATATCATCATTGTCTTATTTTTATTTTTTATGCTGCCCACATTATAGCCATATAATTGAGATATTTACATTTTGTTTCCATTATGAAACTAGGCCTAAATCTCTATATCGTATTGTTATGTTGCTCGCATGCACTTAGCAATTTCTTGTCATACTTAGACATAGTTTTTACATCCTAGCTTTGTTTTGAGTTTTGTGAGTGTTGAGGTTACTTTGTTAGCATCGTCTATAACACCATTTTGATAGTAAAATACTTACTTTTTCATAAATATTGGATTCATGTGTCTAAATAATGTCGTTACGTTCCTCGCATTTGTTATCATCCATTTTACAAGACTTAGGACTTTATTAGTATTTAGAAATTGGTTTTTAGTATACCTTGTTAGAAGGTACCATGTCAACACTTCTCTTAGCATTTAGATCTTGTTTGTTACAAACTTGACATAATTGGTGATATTTTGCTATCACTATTTAGTTTCAAAACCTATCTACGATAAATCTTAGGGAGTAAACTATTTGGTAGTGACTAAATTTTGAGCATTGTATGTCATTCTATTATTCTATAAAAAATTTTGTCACATATCACCTTGCTAAGGTAGATTATTATTTATTATTTGGTTCATAGGAACACATTGACCTATTAGATCTATGGCTATTTTATAGTCACCTTTTTTTGACGAATTAGTGTGCATTACACTACAAAATTTTTACTAATCTCCCTTTTTGATAAACCTTAGTGGAAGTCTTTCACATTGCACCTCTTATCTCGAGTATTCCTATTACAAGAATGGGATCCCAAAGATTAGAAGTTGATATATTTGGAGGTGAAAACCCTCTTTTAGAGTATGGTTGACCATAGTGGTGGAGAGGAAGATTCTCCTCATATGAATATAGAAAATTGTCCCACCAATTTTGATGATTACATTTTCCAAAACAAACATGAATTTATCATACATGTTATGGAACTAGGAGCTAAGTTACCTTCCACAATAGACCCTTCTCTCGTTGCTAGAATTATTTATGGAGAAGAGGAAGTAGACTAACCTCATCGTACTGTTAATGACATTTTAAATATTGTTCATGCCTCTATTTTTTTCACCACAAACTAATGAGGAGGTACCTTTTGAAAATGGTGAAGATTATCAAATACTTGTTGTTAGAGTACATTGTGAAGACAACGAGGAACATGCTCATCATGAAGAACCTCCTCCTAACAAAAAATCCTCACGAATTACTTATTTAAGGGGTGATGTTAGAACAGCATGTCTAAGCCCTTACTCGCCAATTAGCAAGTTTGGATTCACATATACAAAAGGAACAACCAAAAGTTTTGAAACGATCAATACCAAAGGCAAAACCTAAAGCTTTGTTTCATGATTTCCCGATAAAAAATCATCAATGGGATGCACAAAGAGATCCTTATGAAGAGATTCTCGTAGAAAATAAGGGTGGGAATAAACCTAGATTTAATCCTATATATAGACCTACACCACCTATGCAAGATCCACTTTTCAACCAAGAGTGGTCAATTATGAAGAATGCCCTTCTAGCATTGTAAAAAGGTAAAGCTGGTAATAGTAAGGAATGCTAGTTTGACGAGTTGTGCCCTTATCTATTTAATAGGGCCATGCTCTAGGTACCTTTCCCACGACACTTCTATTTTCCAAAATTTGACAAGTATAAGGGAAAAGGTGACCCTCGTGACCATATAAAGTATTTTTATATGGCATGCCAAGAAGTCGCATACAGTGACAACTATCTTATTTGTCTCTTCCCACGGAGTTTAGGAGGACAGGCATTAGAGTGGTTCCCCAAGGGATCTATATCTACATGGCTGGAATTAGCTGAATACATTATGTACAACAATTCTCATTCAATATTAAGAAAGATGTCATTATGTTAGATCTCTGCAATGCCAAGCAACGAAATAATGAAAAACTTCATTGTGTTTTTACAATGATGGAGAGGATTAGCTAGTTGTTTTCCTTGTTCCATACCCGAAAAGTATTTAATCAATTTTTTTTTCCAACCTCCATCTAGACTTTACATTCCACTTTCAAATGTATTGTGGCAACACATTTGAAGAGGTCATCAAAAAAGGGAGTCAAATTCAAAAAACATTGTTAGCCATGGGGACTTTAAAACCTTTCTCCCACGATCATAATGATTTTAAATCTAATGAAAAAATAAATTTTGTACCTAATAGGAACAAAAAAACTATTAGTGATGGGATAGTAGACTCTACATGAGTACAAGCCATTCAAAACAACACTCCTTTGAAGATTACAAAGGGAGCTCCGCCTATGGATTATAAGTGTCATACTTTCACTCCTCTATCTGACTCAATGTCATCAATACTAAAACAACTAGAGGTGGTTAATATGGTTAGATATCCTAAAACTATGCCTTATGAGGATGACACGCCTAAACCATCATGGTTTAGAGATAATGAATATTGTCAATTCCACAGCATTAAAGGTCACAAAAAAGATAAGTGTTTGAAGTTGCAGCACTACATACAGGACTTAATCGAAAGTGGCGATGAGGATATGAATTCATCCACTCCTAAAAAATCCCCCAATATGAATAATTTTCCTAAACATAATTAGGACAAGAATGTTAATTATGTTTCTAATGAGGAGAATCATTTTGATGCTCTCATTGGTTATGGAGATACACATGTTGAACATGTCAACACAATAACCCCTGTGATATCCCATGGACTATCTATGTCTAGGCATGTGCCAAATGAAAGTAACCTAAACTTTACAAAGAAAATAACAAATCTAATCAAGGAAGGATAAAACCATTTCCACCTAATAGCTAAGGATTATAAGTCTAGGAATGTAACATTAAGATATAAGCTAAAAGGAATGCTTAATTAGTATGAAAACAATGAAAAATTTAACTAAACATGCCTACTAATATGCTTTAATTACCTAACATGGGCCTAAATAGACCCAAGAGGGAAATCAAATGGTTATGGTTGCTACTCAAAACAATGGTGAAATTACCTCTCCAAATGAATTTTTAAGTCACTTTATATATTCATCTACTAACCTTGTTAAAGGCTTTAGGCAAGGATTGAACTTGGCTATATATCATATTTATTATTTGATATGCAAATCAAAGCATGGTGTAAAGTATAAAGGAATGAGGTGAGTTGTTTTTATAGTTTTCACTTTGAGGAAAACTAATATTTTGGTGCATGTGGGACTAAAAGCCCAAAATTAGATTAGAATTGCTAATCATGATTAAGCTTTTCTAATCACAATTAGTGAATTAACAAGTGATTAATATGTAGGAGCCTTAGTCAACCGCTTAGGGTCAATTAGGAGGTTAGAATAATCATTTGATGCTTGTTGAGATGTTTTGGAGGTGAATGGGGTGATTTTGAGTGGTTGGAAGAGGATTTTAAGCCAATATTAGTGCATATTGACCAAATTAAGGGAAAATTGACTTAATTAGCTCATAATCACTAATTGTCTGTTTTGAAGAGGATTCTAACTTATGATTAATTGTAAAGTGGCATCCTGAATGTGAACGGGGTTACACAACCAACAAAGTGTTGTTAATTGGATGAAGTGGTAGGAAAAATTAGTAAATTAGTGAAAATTACTAATTATAATGGAATTGGCAAGAATGAGAGTGATTTGCATGCGTTTGGTAATAAGATTGCAAAATGGAATTTAAGTGTCTATAGGAAGAATGGAAAGTACTTTTCTTTCATGGAATTGAAGAAGGTTATCCTTACGATTGTCTTACTTGGAAAGTTCTAGGGTTTTCCAACCTCCTCATTGCGCCCATTCCATTCAAATTGGTTGGAACATTTGTTCTTAAAAGTATTTAGGAAGCATGGGAAAATATCAAACCATGGATTATATGGAAAGGAAATTCCTTTCGCAATGGCCTCTCCATTAACCAACACTCCATACGGTGGTCTCATATCATTCAGGGCCAGAATTTGTGTCTAGCATAAGTTTCTAGAATTCCTACGCTCAAACTCTTCAAGCGTGGAATTCAGACCATTCAATATTTGTTCAGTAAGAACACTCAATCTTGGTATTCCTCGATTGAAATCATAGCCCATTTTTGGCTCACCAACCAATATTATGATAGAATTACTATTATCATTAATTCTATCCTAGATTATAAGCTACACAAAATATCTTTGTGTTCTTCCCAACCTTGGTGGATGGACTAGAATTGGCTTATAGATACTCCATTTTAGAGTTATTCTTTCAGTAAGGGTTAACGTTGGCTATCCCCACACTTATCTATGGTGGAGAAACTCAATGCCTAGTGGGGTTTACATTCTTCCTCCTCCTCTTTGGGAATTAGATTTGATATTGTTTGTTTTGTATGTGTGGAGCCCAAAATTGCACATTTTCTTTGGTGTGTTTTGCATCAAGGTCTCCTTGTTGGTTCCCGCCTGGTTCAAATTGGCATTCAATCCCCCAAATGTCCTTTTTTGGTCATTTGGAAACATTAATGCATTTATTCTAGTTCTGCTCCAAGGCTCACTGGGCTTGGAATTGGATTCATTCCTTTTTCAAACCTCTTAGACCGTAGTGCTTCACTTGGCACCATGTTCTCCTAGGAGATAATCCCATATTCCTAAAAATGGTCTACTACATTTGGCATGTTTTCAAAGGGGAAATTTTATTATGGTTATGTAAATAAAGTAATGCTTTTATCTTTGTTAATTCTGACGTTGATCAACAATTCTCAATTTATAAAAAATCGATGATTCTCTTCAATGTGCTCCTGCAGATTCAAGTACGGGCCAACAAAGTGGCCCTGGAAGTGGAGCACCTACAGACTTTACTGCATCACTAGGGCATGCCCCTTATAATTTTTCCCATGAGCCACCATCACCTCCTCGGTAATCTCCGCCCCATGGTGGCCGTACCTGTGGAGGATGCAGAAACTGCTCTCGGCACTCACCACTCCCTGTGCAATATACTGCATAGGAGTGTTTCTCCACCTGCTTGCTACCAGGGATGGGACTTCCCTCTACCTCGTCAACAAAGTTAGGTCTCTTCGGTCACATCTGGGCCTTTCACACAGCATGGGTGGAACTTTCCACCACCACCCACATCACCTTCTGATAAATTCCTCAAGGTTCCTCTTTTCATCTCCCCCACATGGGTGACAACTAAAGTTGAAGAGGAGGTCCCTCCTGGCTCAAGTTGGGATGTCCCTAATAGGGGAAAGGATCTCTCTAGTAGCAGATGGCCCAATGATCAAAAATCTTCCATAATTGGAATGTTTGTAGCGGTGGCCTGATCTCAGATCTTTCCATTTTTGATGGTTTCCTAGGCTTTGCCTAGTGTTTTGTTGTTCTCCTAGGCTCAACCTAATTTGTTGTTAACTTTTAAGACGTGATCTCATACCGCCCACTTTTTTTAAACAATATTATTGTATCATGTTGCATTTATTATAATATAATATCCTTTTTCATCAAAAAATCAAAACCCTTAAAATTAATTTTGAGAATTGGAGAATGTCAAACAATAAGGGAGTTGGAAATAATTGTATAAAGATAAAGTATTTAGTTCATAGAATTAGGGTTTATGGAGAAACTAGATAGAAAATAAGTTTATGGTAAGGGAAAATTTGACATATTTGACAAAATATGGTTGCATATTTTGATCACTCTTAAGGAGTGTAAGGACATGAACATAATCAATGTTGATAAATTAGTAGGTTCTCTCTTATCTCGTGAGGATAAAATGAGATTATATATAGAAGATTCAATACAAACTTATGAACATGAACTTGCAATAAAGAAAATTAATTCAAAGGGGAAATATCAAGCTAACTTCACAAGTAAATGTAAGATAAACCTTACTCGTCATCATTGCAAGAAACCAAGTCATTTTATTAAATATTATAGGATATTGACAGCTAAAAATAAGTTAATCAAGAGGGTGAAAATAAGACTTTCCAAGTTGAACAAAGTGAGGATAAATAGAACTCATACGATTCATATTATTTTATGTAATGCACTCTAGTATCAGAGTATAGAGAGAATTTATGTTTTCTTGATTTGTATTTCTCAAATCACGCGATGAATCATAAACATGGTTTTAACAAGTTAGATGGTTCTTTTAAAAGTCAAGAGTAATTCAGATATTGAGAGTCCATCTAAGTTGAATAAAATGGAAACATGAAACTTAGAATAAGTCAACTATGGTATTAGTTATTCCCAAATTATATCCTAAGAGTGTGACTCACACTTTCATAGGATATTATGATGAAAATAAAACATACAAGTTTTATAATCCTTCTAGTGAATCTACAATTGTTTCTAGTGATTGTAATTTTTTTGAATATGAGATGTATATTGATCATGACCAGATTTATAAAAATATTAATTATATTAAATTGGTGCTACCTCTTGAAGAATATTTTTAGGGCTTACAAAGTTATACATAGGTTTCTAGTGCAGCAAGAAACAATACTAGCTCTTCTTAAGTGACTAGTCATCCATCTACATCAACACCAAGTAAGCACAAGAATTTTTTTAATCCATGTCCATAAAATTAATTGTTGGATGAAAATTATGAGAAGATGATCAAAATTATTTAAGATAAATAAGGTAATATTTTTATGATGCTTGTGATGAAAATACTATGTTTACATTATCACTTATAGCTAGTGAACCTAGAACTCATGCAAAATTTATTCAAAGGAAAGAGTATGTTGATACTATGAAAATTGTGATGGATTAAATGTTGAGGAATGATGTATGGGGTATTATTCATCCTAAAACTGATAAATATTCTATTGGAACCAAGTGGGTATATAAGACCAAATTTCAGAGTTATTGGGTTTCACTAGTTTCCAAATTTATGGGCAATCCATCATTGAAGTAGTCACAAACAATGAAAAGATTTTTTCGTATATGTAAGAATTAATTTTAATCATGGTATTAATTTAATAATATAAATTTTATTATATCTAATTGGATATAAAAACTCAAATTGAGGAGGTTTTATTGATGATAAGAAATCTAATTTATGATATTGTTTAGCATTGAGTAGTGATTTGGTTTCATGGTCATCAAAGAATCAAGATACAAATGGTTTAGACTCTATTGAAGCTGAATATGTATCTATTATATATTATTAAAAAACAAAATTAATGCGGTTGAGAACACTCTTAGTTGATTTCAAAGAGGCTCAACATGACCCTACACATATTTTTGTGATAACAATGGGGCAATAAAATTGTCCGTGGATCTAGTTTTCCTTGCTATAACCAAACATATATAACTCAAACATAATTTTATCAGAGACTTGGTCAATCAAAGTGAATTTTTCATTAAGTATGTAGGAAGTGAAGATCATATTTTTAATGTTTTCACTAAGGGTTTTTTACTATAAGTTCACAGAAGACTCAAGGAAATGATAGACATTTCTACTCTTTACATCAAAGAGGGGAATGTTGAGTATGATGAAAATATGTGCATTACTTAGTTACTGAAAAGTATAAGTCTTTTGTTTTTTTAGTTTTTATTTTTGAAAAAATATAAAAATATATTTTTAGAATTTTATTTTTCGACTGGAAACTTTCTAGTTAGAGTGGAATTAGTTTGATGTTAACTTAACTAAGTTTTATTCATTATCCATTCATGCCAAAGAGTTGGGGCACCCTTTCTATGTTATAATGATTGAAATTAGTCTTATCTTGATCCATTTTTATATTTAGAATAGATTGGGATGCCTAGGTTCACTAGGATGCATGATATGTGTGCATGTGTCACTTAACCTATTTTCTTCTTCTTGCATGTTGATCATATATTAGTAGTGGATGATATTTATCATCTTGAGACTATTTTTAGTCTTATTTAGCTGACTTTAGTCCAGTTATGAGATGTAGGAGTTGTTATTAGTGTTTTAAATTTCATGCAAGTTGAGACATTGAAATGGTTATATTAACCTTGTGCACTATTTATTTGTTTGAATGCAAAGTGGGGAATTTTTTTCCAATAAGTTTTAATTTTTGTAATGTGTTTAGCTATGATTTTATTTACAACTATATTGTATTTTATATACCAGAAAGATTTGGATTCATTACATGGAGTTATAAAATGCATATTATATTAGCAATCTCATATACAAACATACTAGTTTAGTTGTTGGTTAATCTAGGAAAGATTGGATGATCATCAGATTAATTTAGAAAGTATTTCAAATATGATTTTCACTCATTCCTCATTAAAAGAATTTTGGGTTTAAGATCTTGACCATCTAGTTTCTCCACATTTTTTGAGATAGACACTAGAAATAAATAGTGCAGTGCATGTCCATATAGTAAGGTAAACAAAAAATGAAAAGTAAGTGGAAAAAGAAACCACAAGAATCACATATTTTTCCATAAGTTCCATACCATGTTTCTAGAATCTATCATTGAAATTCATGTTTGGTTTGATGACTATGTTTTCCTTTTCCTAAGCTCCAAAAAAATCATTCAATTTTCTTAAATGCACTGTGAAACTATGGGAAACCACTCACATATCTTGGTACCCTATTGTGGCCCCAACACCTTATAAAATTGTAAAAACTAGAGAGAATTATTAGGGGTGCTTGTTTTATCCCTTAATTATTATCATGCCCCTAGGATTTTGTATTTTCCTAAAGAAAAAACATACCAAGTATAATGTAATTCAACAAGCAGTCCAATGTAATGTAAGTTTCCTAAAACCCTTATCACTTTCAATGACATAATCAATACAACAAGTAAATGATATTCATTCTTCTCTAAATTATTGCAATGTGCTTTTTACATATGTATTATTATAAAAATAAATGAGCTCATTTCCTTTCATACATGATTGATTCTCTATATGTGGTTTTTTTAAATACAGTAATGCACTGCGTATTTACATACTTCTTGAACTCAAACTAGGACTATATCGGCATGTTTCTAACACGTAGGAGCCATGAAATTTGACAACAAAGGAAAAAAATTAGAGATCCAAAACAATGGTAAAAAGTCTCATAAAAAAAGGTCAAACCCTTAATATGGCTCTAGAAAAATATCAAAAACATAGTAAATACAGAAAATGTGTAAAAATAGTGGAAGAGAGGTAAAGTGTGAGAGAGAAAAGAAATAATAAACAAGAACATTTTAAGAGATGTAAAGAAGAAGGAACATGAACCAACATGATCTTATGTAGAGAAATAATTAATAAACACATAAATACACCACAATAATGAAAAATCGTGACTTAAATAACTATTCTCATACCAATATTAGGTGTCTACATGATTCCCCACCTTGATTAAAGTTTGTGTGTGTGTAGACACAAAATCACACACTTACTACTATTATTATATCGCCAATTATGTTGTTTTATATATGGATCTTGCATAAGAAAGGTATTCACTAATGACCCATTCCATAGTCCACCTCATTTTTCTTGTTATTCTTTATTTTACTTTTATCTTTCTACACTTATCACTCATACACATAGTTCTGGTCAGGTCACAGGGATCCCTGTCCCTCATTTCTCACTCATTTTTTGTCACTTGTCCCTGGACACTAGCACCCAGGGCTGGACACTAGTGTCAGGCGCTCCTTGTTCATTTTGGGTGCCCATCTTCCTCTTTATATTTAATCTTATTTTTTACATTTAAGGCCAGTATTTTTAGTTTTCCCTCTCATCTCTCGAGGTAATAGTTAGCATGTCAGGTCATTAGTGTTGAAATTTGAATAAGAGATCCCTATATAAACCACAACATCCATACCAAAATAAGGGTTAGATAATTCTTATCAAGGGATAGCTATCTATATAGAGCAAGGGATTGCATTTGGGCACATTACTCTGTAAATACACATTGCATAGGAAGGGGAGTTCATTCTATTCCATCCACACATTTTCATTTTTATCTAGCTATTGCCCACTATCTTGGCATCATTAGCATGAGGGAGACCTAGGAACACTATTGTACACATAAACACACATAACTACTTGGGTTTGAGATGTAGTGCAACTGCTCAGTTGTGAGTCCATCGTTGTGGTATCTGAGGATAATTTGGCCCCTCATTTTGCATCTTTCTTTTTAAGGATTTTATGCTTATTTGAGGGTTTTGCAGGTCTATACTTCATTGCAGGTTTATAGGTATCTCGGCGACTCTAAGTGTGACATATACAAGTGATCAAAGGAGAGTAAAGTGTGAAGCCCTAACAATCCATAACGGAACTAGTGTTCTAACCTTTTTTATGTAGACCCAGGCACCCAGTAACAGGACTTAGGGTGCCCGCGAGTGCCTCATGTCCCTCTCCAAGTGCCTCAGTCCAGTTGTTTTCTCCTTTGCTATAATTTTTTATTGTTCATTGTGACAGCATTCGTGCTTCTGTTCCATCACATTTTCCAATCCAAACTCACTACGTAGGGTAAGCGAAGATCAGATAAGTACATTTCCCCTCCCATTTCTTTTCATAGTTACATTTAAATAAATTTATTAGCATTTATATTTTATTGTACTTCATTTACATTACAACTTTATACATTTATATTTTAATAAAATAATCATATTTTATTGAATCATTTTATGGCAAACCCGTAGCTTAGAATTTTTTTCCCTAGGATCCAATACAACCCTAATGGCTAAGAATAGCTCTTCTATTTCTCGGCTAGTCATGCCTCATGTGAGTGTTAAACCTATCTATGATGAGGCAACCATAACTGATCTTTGCACTTTATATCACAATGTATTTCTTCCAGATGATACCCAAAGACAGCTCTTAGATAATGAATGCAAAGTGCCTACTAGCTTTGATCATTCTACCATTAGCATTGTTTTTGATCTGATGAGATCTTAACTCTTTGTACACCTTGTTATATAACTAGCCACACCCCCTCCTCTTGTTGTTTCTAATGATAACTTAGATGACGTTATTCTTAATTTCATTCTTAATTCTCTAGATAATAAGGAAGAAGACTAATAAACATGAAGACATGATTCTAATATGTTCCTACTAGTTCAAGATAATTCTATAGCTACATCTCATACTCTTTCTATTTCTAAAAATCTTTCTCATAATGTGCCACATACCAGTTCTCATCCTCGCTTCATTATATGTTGTTGATACACATAACGACATCCTTGTATCTGAATCTTTGTTCAATTTTGATGAGACTCTTGATAGTCATGATTCTACTTCTTTGTATATTATTGAGTCTGAATCCCTCTCTCCACTTTCCTCTTCTGATAAGATTGTCTCTAAAAGCATGCATGATTCATCTCCTTCTATTACATCTTCTACTAATGATGTTTTCTAATGCTATTCCTAGTACTCCTATTGAGGTTCCATGTTCTTCATCACCTATTACCCATTTCCGGCACCCATATCTAGTGTGCCCTTAGCATCGATCATCGTCTATGTCCACTCTTGACATTCCTATGATCACTAATAATGGAAAATTACAATCCACTCAATACATTATTGTCATCTCCTACTATTCCTCCACAAGACGTCTTATCACTCATGCATGTTGTTGGCCTCTTACAATCACAAGTCCAATCTCTCACATTAGAAAGCAAGGCCTATTATGCTTCAATCAATAATAATTATTTACATGGCAATCATCATTCTGAAAGAAAATTCACAACTCAACATTCCCTAAGGATTTAATTATGCCCACACTTACATCTTTTGATGGTACCGGTGATCCACATCTACATCTCAAACATTAATGTCTAGCTAGGGCTTCATATTCTAATGATCAATTGTTACTTAAATATGCCTTCATTGGCATAGTCTTATAGATGACGACTCTTCAATGGTAGTGCACATCTACCCTTTGGATCCATTAGTACATTATTATGAAATATAAGAAGCTTTTCATTCATTGCTTCATACTCAATAATGGCCCTAAAGTCACATATGATCATCTACTTGGCTTACATCAGGGAAAAATAAAACCTATTAGTGATTACATTTTACAATTCAATGCTTACATACATCAATTAGTCTTCCAACCCACTAACTTAGAAGAATAAATTCATCTTTTGTTGTGGTTTTATTCCCACTCTAAAATCAAAAATTGCAATATGACACATGTGAATCATTCAGTTCTCTTGTGCTATAAGGTCATTTATCTAGAACAAGATCTCATTGTATGCACATGTTACAGATCCTTCTCCCATTATTACTACTATTGCATCACCTAGTTCTTCTTCACTCCCATCTATTGAGCATGGCCTCCAAGGTCTCCATTTCCTCCACCTCGCAAGCAAATTCCAATCTTCTCCATTGCATAAGTTTACTTTCATGTCCTCCTCTGTATACATGGCTACACCTCAAACTTCTCCTCCTATTTTGTTGGAGCCATTATAGTTTTCTAATCACACTAGACCTCATGATGTGTTGCAGTCCATTGCTTGAATAATCATTTGATTTCTCTTACCTTCTAATCAACATCATCCACCTCATCACTTGCAATACTAAGTGTGATCATACCTTACTGAAATTATCATCGTATCAATGGCCATTGCATGATAATGAATGTTGCGCCCTTCATGATCGCTTTTAGCAATTAGAAGATAAGGGCATCATTCCCTTAAGCTCTCGCACTTGTGAGAGGTATATGCCTCCACTCCCATGTAAGTGCATGTTGTTAATACTATGTTGATTTATCTCCTTCCTCTAGTTATAAGATTACTTATTCGATCCACCACCACAAGTTGTTGCTCATGCGCATTCTCCATCTCATCCATCCACCGCTGCACCATCTCATTTGTTGCATCATGTTATCACTACATATTGGCTTATACAACCCTCATCATATATGCTTCCCACCATTACATCATCCATCATGGTGACACCTCACCACTTGACATTTAGTTCATGGCTCCATACGCTCATGCTATGCTTTCACTCCACATGCTTCCACTGCTTCATGTCAGGCTTGGTATTTAGTAAGCGTTATTTCTATCACCTTACCTCCTTGATGACACACTTATGTTCTTATGGTTCTTACATGAATTTTGAGGAACTCTATTACAATAATAACCTCTCTTCACTCACTCATGTGTTATGCATCTCATCAATAAATACTATCTCATATACATAATCATATCATTTCCCAATGATGCACTCTTTCTTTACAGTTCATTCTTGATTGGTGAGGGGTATTATATAAATGAACCTCATCATCTATCCACAAGTGGGGGCATCGCTCATTATTCCCCCCCATTTTCATCACACTAACTTGTGCTTCACTACACCATTACGACCATCTCATACTTTTACACATTACTCATTTTTAGTTTATCAATCACCACAATGTTATTCATTACATCTAATACACTTTTTTTTGCAATCACATTACATACATCATATATTATCATATACGTTATATCATCATTTATATATCTATACTCAAATTATTTCAAATCAATTCAAAAAATACAAACATTATTTAATGCATCATGCATCACATATACCAACCATAATCAATGAATCATACGTCATCATCACATCAATAAACATTAAATACAATGATCATATGCCAATACTACATCTATATATATATATATATATATATATATATATATATATATATATATCTGTGTGTGTGTGTGTGTGTGTGTGTGTGTGTGTGTGTGTGTGTGTGTGTGGGTGTGTGGGTGTGTATGTATGTATGTATGTATGTATATATATTAGTCACCGTCATAGATACAAAACATCTCATCACTGGGGGGAGCACCCCTACATCAATAAATCTATACATATCATATCCCATCATCTCTATCACTATCTAGTACTATGAGAGTTCTAGAACTAGAAGCTTCACTTCTCACTCTATGCTACTAGTCACAGCCCCTATATCTCTCTATTTACATACGCAATAGAGTAAGATCGATTGACTACTCTGCGAAATGGCCCTCTAACTCAAAAAACCATGTAAATACATCTTGTGCTAGGGGACGACCACCTGCAGCCTCTCTAGCTCATTACATCTCCTCGTGTGCCTCATCTCTCTCACCCAATATCATGGTACCTGTCATTGTAGCTATTTTCATTGGCTCAAAAAAATGGGCATGATCACCTATAATAGCATCCACATGCTCTAGGATACCTCCACCTAAAATTACATCGATGGGGAACATTCTGCTTCAATGTGCGGATGGATGTGTCCACAATAAATGACAAATACACATCACCTACAACCACATAAAAACACATTAGATAACAATGAAAATTATGCAATCAATTAACCAATCATAAACATAACTATACAAATACTCACGTTCTTCTATCAATGTCGCTACACGATAGAGGGCATGTGCTTTCCCCTATGCTCCTTCTCCTATTGAACATTTTTTGATTGTGTTTTCATTGATGGAAAAGGGTCTCATGGTGTCATGTGAGTCCCCATGTGATGTTATTCAGTGGTCAAACATGAAGGTTGATTGGTAGTGTCATGTTTTTGTGAATTCAGTAGTGTCCTAGTGTATGGTTGAGTATGTTGAGTCATAGTACAAGGTCTCCCAAGCTGGTTGGAGTGTTTCAAGAAGTCATACATGGTCCATATGATGTGTTATAAGTATACATGGGTCTTCATTGAGTCATCATGGTCAAATCTTGGTTAAGTCAATTCATTCTAAACATGTTTCTAGCCCTGGAGCATCCAAAATGAGGTAGAGACATGAGATTTGGAGATGATGATTCTTTTTTAAGCATGGTAGAAATATATTGATAGTGTATCTAAATTTTTTGATGAGTTTTAGGTCATAATTCAAAGGTTATATGCATTTATGAGGTCATTGGGAAGTAAACAATCGAGAACAAGTAGTTTAACATGGGTAAGTCATTATGGCTAGAGAGTTTTACAAATATTTGAGCTATGTGATTATTGTGGTGTTGATTGGATATTTTGTCAAGTCAAAATATGAGGTTCAACCACAGTACGTGGGATTAAATCCCTCCTCAAAGACAGGTGAGGCTGCTTGTTTATTACTAATCTAAAACACAATAGAAACAATGCGTACAATATCCACACTAATCTAACCATTGGGGTTGGGATAGAATCCCGAGATCCATGTCCACACTATGTAAAGATGTTGTTTTTATAAATGGACTGGGTTGGAAATTATTATTATGGAAGAAACACAACGGAAAGGAAATGAGAGGAACGTATTTTCTTTCAAGTAAACACAAAGCACGAAATAATCATACGAGCTTTAGATAACAAATGTAATGTTTGAAATGATTAGAATCATCAAGATGCTAAACAAAGAATAGCTTAAGATTACGAACATAAGAACAATATCTTAAGAGAGATACATCTCACAACACAAAGTTTGCAAAATAGCATCAGCTTCTATTCCTCAAATGATTAAAACAAAACACAAAGTTTTTTTTTTTTTTTTTTCACAATAGTTCTCAATATTCCAAAAATCTCAACCTCTTTGGAATGCATAAGCATCCCTTATTTATAATAAAAAAAGTAGAGAGAAAATAGGATAAACCCTATAAACAGTGTTCTAGCAAGAGTCCTATTTTGCTTTGACTCTCACATAGGAGACCAAGTCAAAACTTACTTCCTATGTGACAAAACATAAATGAAAAAGACATGTCAATTTCAAGATTGGAATGACATGTCACATCAAGACTTAGTCTGAATCATCATCTTTTTCTTCCTCATCTTTCTCTTCTTTTAGCTGAGCCTGTTTGTTCCAAAATTATTGGAATTTTTGGATTATACCTTGCATCTCGTTTTCATCAGGCGCAGTGGAATGATCACTCAAGACTTCACATGTTTCATGAGTGTCACTGGCATTACCAGGAAGCTTTCTCAATCTTTTGTTGAGTTTTCTCAGGGCCTCCAAAGAATGTTCAACCTTTACAAACCTGTCAATGATTTCAATGCCAAATCCGTGAACTGGTTCATGCTAAATTGATTCTTGGATTTGTTTGAAAAGATCATCAGCTAGTAGGATGCCCGAGTTTTCACCTGACACTTTTGCATAGATTTTCAGTAGTTCTTCTTCCAGGTCACTCTTGCCATCAATCAATTGATCTCTTGATTCTCTTAATTTACCACAACCTTCGTTGAGAATTTTTACCCTGAATCTGATGGATTTAGTCATCTGAAAATGTTTATCTGCATGCGGGATGACGCCTTCTTCTACCAAGATGTGTGATGGGATTTGCTTCAGTACCTGGAGAGCTTCGAAAGTCAAATCAAGGTGTCCGATGAGAGAAATCATCATCCATCTTTTCCCCATCACTCTGTATATTCCCCAAGGATTGATAAACTTTTACGGTGTCTTGAATCACTTCTTTCCCCTGTTGGAGAAGCCTTTGGGTCCATTCATCGACCACCCTCCCTTTTTCATTAATCTTTTCAATTACAAGCACTGATGAGAAGTCAAACCCGATAGGATCAGAGGATGATGGTATGGACTCAAGGGGTTTTGAGAGCTTAAGCAATACCTCTGTCAATTGCTCCACCTTTTCTTTAAGCTTATCCCTACTGTCTTTTGTCTCCTTCAATTTCTGGCATAGCACGTTCATAGCATCTCGTGCATCCTATTGTGCTCCTTCTGTTGTCACTTCTCCTAGAGCCACCTTGGTTATCTGATAGTTAGAGGCCATTATATCCTCTTTGGTTTTGTCAGTCACAGGAGTGGCAATCTCTGCAAACTTATGTCCTGAAGTGTCCACTAAAACCCTTGAAACTATTTTGGGTTTCTTGGCTGATTTAGCAGTAGAAGCCTTGAGTGAAGTAAAATCAAAGGCTGGTATGGGTACAACCACCTTCCTTTTCCTCGGAGTTTTCTCAAGTAACCATTGAGGTGTGTCAGATGGAGTTCCCATTATTGTAGAAGTTGTTATCATACTTTCAGGGGGAGGGGGATCCACTGGTGGAGTGGGGACAGTTATCAGTGTGGTAGCAGATTCAATAAAAAGGGGTGCAGGGGGAGGCATACTTGTAGTTACTTTGGTCCCAGCAAAGAGGGGTGAGAGTCTAGAGAAAATTCTGGCCATGACTGATGAAGTGGAAGGGGAAAGAGAAGGTAGAAGTGGTTGTGAAGTAGGAAGCGCAAATCCTGACGCCAAAGCTTGGGATGCAAGAGATAAGGTCACTTCAGTTGGGCAATCAGAAAATGGTGAAACTAGGGGCTAGCTCACTTCTCTTTCTAAAGAAATTTCTCCTATTTCTGGTGGTGTTGGTGATTCTGTCACATTCACCATTTCAACTGGAGTAATAGTTGAAGGGGTTTCTTGTTCTCTTTTCTTCTTGACAAACTTGACCTTTGTAGGTCCCTTGGAAGAGCTTTTGTCCTTTTCCTTTTTAGAGGGCCCCGCCTCTGCTGCAACCAACTTTGAAAGATTATCTTCTTTGAAACTCATTCCCCAAGAGGCGAGCCACACCTTGGTGTGTCCGAGAATTAGGGCAGATCTATCTGTAATGGAGGATTTTTCACCGATAGACCAATCAATAGGTGGGAAAACATATTGATCTTCATTCAATCCATCATAGGAAGGATCTAGAACACTTTCATTATCACCAGTACCTTATGGTATGTCAGCGAGCTCGAGTGTCTAAATCTCTGCAAGTGTTAACCTGCTATGATATTTTCTTCAGACAGCAACCTCATCATGTAAATCAATCTAGATGTATTCTTTGCTTGGCACGTGCGAGTGCAAAGTTCCATATGACTTAAGGACTCCTCAAAAATCAAACCCATCTTGGGGCTTCATGTGCTTTTTCAACTTATCTTGAAGCTCATTTACAACATTCTTGGCTTTCACCACCGTTGAACAAGTATACCTTCCAATAGAAATTGGGAAAGATACAGCGGCCTTGTGTTTACTCTGTTGGAATTTGTGAAAATCCAACAATTGCCTGACTAACTCCATCAAGATTAGTTTGTCCCCTAGATATCTAGGCAAACAGAAAGGATCCCCTGGGTACATGACTACTCGAAGATATGTGAACTTCTTGAATTATAAGAAGACACAACCCCATTTTAAAACTTCAACCCATGCCTCATCAGAGACTCATTTTCCTCAGTTTGGGGTTTAACCTACAGATGTTCTCGTAAAAGAAGGCATCGTTTACCCTTCTGAATTGGTCTTCAGACCCTTTTCTTATTAGCTGAGGAAAATACCGATAAACATGCTCCATTGTCTTGTTCCCCTTGGTGTCTAATCTAGGATAGTTCCTCATTCTGACCGCTGCATAGGTGACATACGAGGACATATAAAACTTCCCCGTAGATAGGACTGTTGTCATTTGAGAATCTATCTCGTTACTGATAAGAGTACCCCAATCAATTCCTTGTTGATTCTTCTTAATAATGATCATGAATTGGTACATCCATCCTTGGAAAACATTTGATTTGGGGAAACCAAAAACCTGACTCAACAGAGTAATGATATCATTGATTTCCTAAATGAAATCACTTCTAGGAACAAGTCTTGGGAACCTAGAAACAGTCGGCTTGGATTTGATTAGGAACTTCTTATTCACGTGCTTGATACAATCCTCTTAATCATTGTCCCAAGCTTTTTGTGCTAACTTGAGATCCACATCTCCTTATTCCTCAAAATTAGGTAGCTTGAGAAGGTCATTGAAGTAACCTCCGTCCAACTTGATTACGACTTCTCCGGCCTAATTTTTCATAGAACAAGAAGCAGAGTCATAGTTTCAAGCACAGGCTAAGATGAACTCGGGGCACTGAGCGGACATAGGGAAACCTGCTACAAGAGGTAGACCACTGCCAACTATTGATTTCATCCATGGAGTTTGGGAAGAGCTCTTGACCCTGTTCCAAAAATCCTCCATATCTATGTTTCCGAGCTCTGTATCCTGGATGTCGTAATTACAATCAATGTAGGAGGGAGACTCCACCTTCCTAAATTTGTACTTCATCCTCCCTGATTTTTCAGTCTTATCTTGTGATGAACCAGGGTCCGACATGAGGAATTTCAAAGGAGGAGAGTGTCGGAGATCAGAAGGTGTTGAACACTTCAGAAAACCCGACACACTGGAGATGTTAGAAAGCTGGAAATGTCTGACACACTTGGAGATGTTGGAAAGTTTGAAATGTCTGACACAATGGAGATGTCGGGAAGTTTGAAAATTCTGACACACTGGAGATGTTGGGAAGTTTGAAAAGTCCAACACACTGGAGATGTCGGAAAGATTGAAATGTCTGACACACTGGAGATGTCGGGAAGTTTGAAAAGTCTGACACAGTGGAGATGTCAGAAAGATTAGAAATCCTGCTATCTTTGGAGGATGCCAGAATGTTTGAAGTGCCAGACACCTTAAACTTTCCGATACACTACGGGTTTTGAAAACTGCAAAGCACCCTGCGAAACCCGAAAAGAGGGAATCGGGTAATTGTTAGGTTGAAACATGTAAATTCTTCTTCACTGTTGATATTCCGAATACATTTTTAATTACAATGACATTTCGAGGAATAAAAAAAGTGAGCATTCCAAAGGGAGAACCCTAAAACACAAACTTGATTAGAAAACAACCCCAAAACGGAATAAATAAAACCCCAAAAACCTCGATAAGAAAAAGATAGAAACTTGGAAGAATCATCACACGATCATTTCACAAATATCAAAAACAAATAATAAAGGGAAATACCTTCAATCATAATGAAAAATGATCAAAAATGAGCAATGCAATCAGGCACAGAGGCGAGTCGGGTTTCTGGGTCGAAGATGCATGCATGAAAATCCACGAGGTAAAAAGTATGTCTGGTAAAAATGACATGGAAATCTGAGTATTTATAAGAAATTTCACATTTAATACACTTCAGTTGACATGTGTCAACTACCCGACAACTCAGCATTTAATGCCATGTCAGCATGTTTGGGGAGTCTGAGAACCCGACACAAAGGGTTTCAGAGCAATTCAGGTTTCGGGTTGCAGGAAGCAAGCGACATGAAGCATGATGCTTGATGGTCTCGGAAACCCGAAACAAAGAAGAAAATCAGGTTTTGGGAATCAGAAGACATGCGACATGAAGCATGTTTTGACGAAGGCATGTTCCGATGCTCGGAAGACCCGCCAACCCGAAACAAAGGAGTAAATTGGGTTTCGGGAATCGGAAGACATGCGATATGAAGCATGTTTTGACGAAGGCATGTTTTAATGCTCAGAAGACCCGCTAACCCGAAAGAATTACTTGATGCGGGTTTCAGGTTTCGGGGAACAAACAACATGAAGCATCCAAAACACATGTTGTCTTGCTATTGAAACCCGAAAACCTGATTATCTCTCTGAAAGGGCATTCTTAAGAAACCAGCTCAAAAATTTCTTAGGGTTATCTCATTTTGGGAATAAACACAAAAATGAGATAACATGTGGAAAGGTACAAGATGTTTTAATGGTGCTTATTACAAATTTTTAGGTCGTTCTGAAGGAGTTGCAAGTTATGCAAGTTTTGGAAAACTCGGATAAGAAACAATGTGTTTTTGTGATAAAAGTTGATCTTCTCATGCTCATTGTGGACTGTATGCTTTGCATGGGGACATGATATCTTTAGAATATAATTATAGGTTAGTTATTAATTTTCTTTTAAAATAATGAGGTTGTTTTATCATCATATTTTTATGAACGATCATTAAGAAGGTAAAGTGGTTTAAAACCCTATCTAAACCCTAGCTATGACCAGTTTGAAGAAAGTGAAGTATAATGTACTAGTTTTGATTGGTTAATTAAAATTGATGATTTTATGTTTTAGAGGAATCTATTAACTTTCTATAAATGTATGGTTGATGTCGTGATGATGAGTGGGCCCCACCTAAAAAAGGAAGTTTCTAAAGAAGAAGGTTTTGGGACAAGGTGGTCCAAAAGAGTAGCATGAAATATTGAGGTTGCATGATGTATGGGAGTTGATATTTATTTACATGGAGGTTTCAGTACATGTTCATACAGATACATGGTGTTTTGAGGTCCATGCAAGTTGACTAGTCAAATGACAGTTTTGGGGTCTCAAATAGCAAGGTTTAGTAAAATTGGCATAACTTGAGCTACATGTGGAGTTTGAAGATTATTAAAGTTTTTTTAGAAATATGATTCATATATATTTTCAGTGAATTTTTTCCTTCATTATGAGTTCATTTGATAGGGTTTCCATGTTATTCTTTGGACAAGAATATTTTTGGAAGTTTAAGACAGGATGTGGTCTGGTGCACATTTAGAGATTTTTTAAGCATGAGATGGATTGGGTGATTATTTATATCACCTAGATTGTGAATAGGAATTAATTTTACATCCAATTAATCCATTTATAGGTATTTAATGTCTGTAGAAATTTTTTTATGAGTTAACATTTGGAAATAACTTTTTTTCACAGGTTGATTTGGTAAAGGCAAAAGTAGTTGTGGTTTGAGAATTAGGTTGATTAAAAGATTATAACTTTCTTAGAAGTGTTATACAAGTTCTTAAATTTACATTTAGTGGTCATGTATCATGTTTTGGATCATTTTAAGTGATTTTGTGATCAAATGAATTTTCCAGGGTGCTGAAGGGTGTAGGAAACAACTGTTTTGATATTTGCAAAGTGAACTGGCCCATTACATGAAATAATTTGATTGGTTGAGATAAATTGTGACCATGGATGAATTTTAAATGATATTTTAATCATTTTTTAATTGTTTATGGATCATGAATATGTATGGTTTTTATGTAACGACATTTTTATCTTTGTGCCCATGGGGTTTTGAGCCAGTTTTGGCACATATAATGAGGTTTTTGCCTACGCCAACCTACTTGGGTCATATGTGACCTTTGTAATGATGTTATTTGATTGTAATGAATATTTATGGGTTGAATTTTTCATGAGGTAATGAGATCCTTTGGATTGGAGAGAATATTTGCATATAAAAATGAAGTTTAAGCTCATTTCGTGAGAATAGGGGAGCAGTGTGACCTAGAGGAGATTGATTTATAGGTATGAGGGTAGATTGTGAGATATTATCAGATGCATGCTAGTTTAATGAATGATTGATATCACGTGTGCAAGAGGTTAGAAGCAATATAATGTGAGAAGGAAGAAGATAGAGCAAGATTGAAGTCCTAGGGTTTGTGAGCTGAAATTGTGATCTCCGTCAATTTTGGTAGAAGGATTATTAGAGATCAATAATATTCATATGGATGGGCTGGTGCTTGGTCATCCTAGGTGGTTATGGCCTTCTTGTGTAGTGGGTGCTTCACTAAATTAGGGGTTGGTGTTCCTTATAGAGTTGGTTCTCTACTAAACTAGGGGTTGGTGACTCACTAAATGAGGGGTTGGTGCTCCTTGTGAATTTGGTGCTTCATTAAAAATATTTACTTTGTGTAATTTATAAGTAGAGTTTCAGTGGGTTTTCTTCCCCTGCAAAGCCCAATACAATACTGGTTATGAAGGGAAGGAAATTGAGGGATTTGTATATTTGATAGACTTAGCGAGCACTGACTTGGCTTGTCCATTTGTATATTTGAAGATGTGAAACAGGCAGCATCGTTGTACTGCTGCTACTCATTCTCGATCTCAACGACTACACCATCATATTTGTCTTCATGGTATTTCAGCAAATCAGGTATTTCTTGTGCGCGGGACTCGCTCACAAATGTGTGTGTGGACTCTGAAACCTCGTTACTTGGAAAATCCATTTTATAGCGTAAGTAGTTACCTGTAAAAACACATGTAAGATTTAACAAACATAGCAGGACTCGGGAAACAGAAACTCAAACAATATAAGAGAGAGCAAACTTCATACTTGTCGACAGTGACGAACGTGTGTAAAATCAGATTGAATTGTAATATATAGAATTGGAGGGGAATACAATTAGTATATATATAGTCACAGATAGATAAGAAGTAGGCTTCGTGGGTGGTGAGAAGCAATTGCAACTGCAACTGCAACTGCACATTCTTTTATTGATAAAAGAAGCGCGTGAGCATCCATGTTTTAAAAATTAAAAAGCTTCACGGCAAAGCGAAGCAATTAACGCGGCATGAAACACTTGTTAACGAAATCAGTGGCTACGGAGAAAGCTCGTATTCATGACAAGACAGATCTGTGGTTGGTGTTGGATTGAGGGACGTGCCACTTGTGCCAAACGGGATAAGAACAAAGTTCTAAGGAATAGTCATGAGGAAAATATGAAGAAAGCTCCACGAAATGACAATCGGAAAACACTCATAAGGACTTACTAAGAAGCCAAGCTATTGACAAATTCAAACTCCCTTAAAAAATGCAAGCTTAACACTCCCAAGGGGGTGTGGCCCGCAACTCTATCGAGGTCAGCTCCCTCAATTGGCGGCCAAGTATCCAGCCTATGTGTTCCAATATTTTATAACGTAATAGAAATAGGGGAAGATAAAGGAAGAGTTTGATAAGCAATAGGATCCAATATCCCATGATCTCCTCTTGCTTCATCTTCAGAAATAGAATTAGTAGAAATGAGAATACTGTCAGTGAAAGGTCCTGGGGAAGATAAAATTTGAATAGAAGAAGAAGAAACCATCCTTATATAAGTAGGAATTGAATAAGTAGAAAGAAAAGGAACAAACATATGAGGTACAATTGCAACAGTACTCACCAGAGGAATACTATGAATAGGACTTGTTGCTTATGGATTGTGTGGACTTGTGGTTGTCCCAATAGACCTCCTTTATTAGAGAGAGGCCCAAGTATCTTGCCGTCTGCTGCGTCTGGAATCTCCCTTATGTCATTCACACTGAGATCCTCATACACCGTGGGTTTCACATAGTATATTTTCACGTGTTTCTGGTACAGGTATGGCTTTATTTCAAGCATAATTGATTTGAACTATTTAATTGGCTTTAATTTTCTTTGTTTCTGAATGCAAATTCAGTTCTGGAAGAATTTGAGTGAGGATGAAATTACTAATTGACTGTTATTCCAAGTGCAAGAGTTTGTCGGATGCTCACAGAGTTTTGGACCAAATGCTTAGTCCGTGTGTCATCTCACGGACTGCTATGATTACAGCTTTATACCAGGTATGAACATGTTGAAGATGTTTTAGCTCTTTTAAAGAAAATGAGGAGAACATGCACTAAACCCGATCAATTTACCTTTTCTAGCATTCTCCCATCTTGCATGAACTATAATATTCTGAGGGAGGTTCGTGAAAAGATAGTTAGAAGTGGGTTTTATTTGGATTTGTATGTTGGAAATGCCCTTGTAGACATGTATGCAAAATGTGGGAATTTAAAGAAAGCACGCTCAATCACAAAATAGACATGTTGATCAAGCATTAGAGTTTTTTAATAGGATGCCTAATGGTAGTTGTGTTTCGTGGAATGACATGCTTTTAGTATATGCACATAATGTTTTCCTAGATGAGGCTATGAAGTTATTTGAAATAATGCCTGATCGAATTGTTGCATCTTGGAATGCAATGATTATTGGATATACACAAAATGGGCATGGGGAGGATGCCCTAAAGTTTTTTGAACAAATGCAGTTGGAGGGTTCGAAGCCAAATGTAATGACATTTTCCAGTGTTCTTCCAACATGTGCTAGCTTGACAGCTCTAAAGCAGGGTAAATAAATACATAAATAGATAACCAAGAGTGGGGTTCAATCGAATGTCTTTATAGCAAGTGCCCTTGTACACATGTACACAAAATGTGGTAGCATAGAAAATGCATTCATTGTGTTTGAAAAAATGTGTCAAAGAGACATGGTCTCCTGAACTCCAATGATTGAAGCATATATCATGCATGGCTCTACTCAGGAGGCCCTCAAGCTCTTTGAACAAATGTAATGCTCTGGTACAAAACCAAATCATATTACCTTAGTTGGAGTATTATTTGCATGTTGCCATGCTGGCTTAGTGAATGAAAGGTAGCAATATTTTAATAGTAGGAGTGCATGTTACCATATCATACCTACAATAGAGCACTATGGTTGCATGGTTGATATTCTTGGTTGTGTTAGGCAATCGGGAGAGAAAAAATATTTTATCAATGAAATGACGGTAAATATTGATATCAATAATGTATGGAAATGTTTGCTTGGTGCCTGTAGAACTTGGAGAGCGTGTGGTAGAACACCTTTTTGAGTTGGACCCCGATAATACCTCACCTTTTTTGCAGTTGGCAAACATCTATGCAACAATAGGCAGGTGGGATGGCATTTAGAAGGTTTGAAAAATGATTAATGGTAGACAAGTAAAAAAATTGCATGGATGTAGTTGGATTGAGGTAGACAAAAATGTTTATTCTTTTGTTGCAGGAGTCAACTCACAGTCACAGGAAACATAGGAAACATAGGAGCAATTGGTTAGGCCCAAAAAATGAATGTTTGACACAAGTTTGTAATGAATTCTGTCAAGAAGTGGAAGGATTGAGTTCTTTACAAACTAAAAATAGAAGCTAGCAATTGCATGTGGCCTTTATCTACACATCCCAAGGGACAGTTCTTCTGTTCCTTGAAAATTTTCTTATTGTATGGGGACTGCCACAATTTTTTTGCCCACCTTTGTTGGGAAAGAAATTATTAGGATGAATATGCTCAAATTCCTTAAGTCTTAAAAATTACTTGTCAGAAAGAAGAAAGTATTGCTTTACTTTCGAGACAAACTATCTCCACACCAATATTTTCAGCTATTTGTTTACCTTGTGTTAGCCCTCTCCCTATTCTTGTGAGAAGACGTTACAGAAGAAAGTGTTAGTGTATTAAAGAGAGAGTTGTGTTTGCAAAATGTAGGGGGTAGAGTCACCTCATTTTTTCCATGGCGAGGATTGTACTTGTTTTTCTTTAACACATTGGAACAAACTTATTTTTTGTATATGGACGTGTCACAACAAGAGGAGAGTTACTTTGTGGGATAATAATGTTAAGCTTATTTGGTTAAAAAGAAATTCAATGTCTTGAGCATTGCTTTGAGAGATTGGTTTTATCACTTTGGAGGTCTCTGGATACTTTACATTATTGGTGTAGTTCTTAAGCAAGTGCCAGTACTTGTGGCACTTACAAGACTAAAGAGGAATTAGCCATATGTAGCGAATCATGAGCATTATCAACCAAGATGATTTTTTTGTCAACTCTATCAAGAATAACGAGAAAATTTTGAGGGACAACACTCATTATTCTTCAGGCCAATTATGTGTGTTACATCTTATATATAGGTGGGGCTAGGGTTTGAACCCTTAGTTTTCAGGTCACGGGCTTTATGAGGATAATGACGACTAATTTTCTAATCTCAGTACTTACTAGCCAGTTTTCCATTTATGTTGAAGTTCTCTTTCATGATGGATATTATGCTGACATTCTGTTAGGCCTATTCCTCACCTGGATGCCTTTGACAACTTGTGGTATGTGGCTTTGGGATGAAAGCAACTTCAATGTATTCTCATTTTTCAGTATTTAGAGAAATTTGAAAGTTTATCATCTTCTGTTGTTGCTTGGATGTGCATGAGTAATCCCTTGTATGCATTTGGCACTTGGGTTCCTTTTCATCCCTGAATCTTCAAGATGGCCGGTGAGATTTTATGTGAATCAATTTGTTGATCAAATACATCTTGTGCATTTGTTTGATCAATTTATTTTACTCATACTCTATTATCATTACATTCCAATTTATTTTCTTCATAGATTGTGTTCTTGATTTTCAATCGCCTGTCCTCCCCCCTCATCCATCTGCACATTTCTTCCCCCTTGATCCCTTTCAGATTTTTTTTTAAAAACGTTTAATTTTTATGGGTGGAAAGACGTCGAATACGGCAGTTGTTTAACCTGAATTGTTTCCTTTGACGACAACATCAAACGGGTCGCTGGCTGGCAAGTGGAGGGATATCGAAGCATCCTGCGAAATGAGGTTCTAATTCAGGGGAGGTTAGAAATTCCAGTGTGTCGGTCACGACATCACAGTCTCGATCCCCGGTGCTTAGGGTCAACGGTGGTTTACAGCTTCTTCAGTCACTCACCTGGAGCCCCTCATGAAAAGCTGAGCAGAGGCCTTTCAGGTGAAATCCTGAAGAGCTGGCGAAAAATGATGGAGAAACCAACAAAATCATATCTTCTTTTACTGCTACACAAGTGCAAAATGATCCCTAGAATCATCATCCTGTTGTTTCTTTAGATTTAGAATGCTTCATTTTTTTATAATACAAATATAGATAAACCCTAAAACTTTTGTAATATATGCAAGGGCTATAGGGAGACAAGCTTTCCATTAAGTCACTACTATTGGTGACTAGCTTGGTGGCGCTCTACAAAATATATTTTATTTTTATATGGGGAAACATTGAAAAGAATACTCCCTAGGTGTCAAATGGTAGTTTTTATCTTAGTTCATTTGAAATGCCACTTATTTGGGTTTTCCTACTGATTCGAATTAGAGGGGGCATTATTTGAGTCACGCATTTTTGGTTCTATTTTAACTCTGCTTATTATGGGCATGGTAGGGGTGTAAATGTTGTCAGAAGGCATATAATTTGTTTATAATGACGTGTAACTTATTGCACAACTTTGATTAATCAATGTCACACTTCATGGAGCTAAGTCATATGTGGTTATCCAATAAACATGTATCCCTCATCTCAAGTTTGTGACTAGAATCTTGAACATTGTGATAAGTCATCATGGCTTACATTAATTTCTTTCACTTAAAGGCCTTATCACCACTTAAAACTATTCTGTGAATTTCTTTGATCGATGAAATTTTATACCAAAAATGTATTTTTCGTCTTGTTAATTGTGTTTTATGAGTTGCTCTGACATTGTAATATTTTCGCTAATTTTGTTTCTTGTTATTTATCATATAGACTTATAGTTTCCATTATTCACTATGGAGGTTATACTTCATTTGAGAATTGCTTTGAAACATATTTGTGTGTTTGAAGTAGATCAAAGATAGCTGAAGAGGATGTTTGGAAAAGGGTGCAAAAAAAGGGATTAAAAATATTAACTACATAGTGCACACCCCAGAGTACCATAATTATTATGGTCATCACCATCATTTCAAAAATGCCACCTCCTACATTGGCTTCACTATCACTACTATCTCAAATCACTATGATTGCACTTACCTTTGTGTTTTCCTCCATTGCCTCTCAGAATGTATGTTTACTGCCTATAGTCATAGGGGTGCTCTTATGTTATACAATTTTCAACTTTGAGATCAAAACAAAGTACTATGTTATGAAGGGTGAGTAGTCTTTAATGTCATCATTGATAAGATGACATGCACCAATGCATGCATGGTTTTCTTTGCACCCTCTTCCTCCAAAAATTATTGAAGTGACAGGTCTCCATCAATTTAAATGGATGATGAAAGATAAAGTTCCCACATTGGATGCCATGATGGAGGACCATGAAATTAGAAGACGCTATGATCATGACAGTGTCAATGAAACAAGCCCTTCTCCTGCCCTCATAGCGGCTAAAATTCAGGGAAATATTCCTAAATACTTCTCTTTAATGAACCACATCTACATATGTCCTCCAGACGTAAAAAAAACCTGCAACATTCATTCACTAATCAACAATGCCTAATTTTATCTTTTTCTCAATGAAGGAGCAAGTTATTACTGCCCTTGGTGTCTTTCTATAATTATTTTTGTAGAACATAGACTATTGTAAGAGGTTGCAGCCATCAAGAGAATCCATGCATTCAAAAACTATAATTACAGATAAATGAAAAGTATAATATGATTACTGGGTTTGTGTTCTCTTTAAATGTTTTTCTTGCATGATCCTAGATCATGTTAACATGGAAAAGCATAAATGTAGGTCCAATATTAATCTTGTGATGAACTTCCACCTGGTCTAATACAACAAAAAAGGGATGTAGGTCCAATATTAATCTTGTCAACATCAACACAACTCTTATCAACATCAACTACAAAAGAAATAACTATCCCTCTAAATCAAATAACATATATTGTTCGGCGTTCACATTGCATTGTCCACATGCGATTGCTAGTTGATATACTAATAAAATAATAATGGAAAGACTCTTGTAGTTCATAAATCAAAGTGGGCATTCATTATAATCTAAAATGTAATCAAATCAATAACATCATATAACTATGAGGAAGTTTTTTATTGAAGAGCCCAAAGAATATCGCCATCTTCAAATTAATTTTAATCGAATTAATTTACCGAAACTACTATAGACAGGTATATTGTATTGATTAAGAATATATTTACAACTATTTAATATAAAGTGTACTTGAGCTTCAATGAAACACATTTAGGGATTCAAGTTGACGTTTATTGAGCCAGTTTTATTTTTAAATGATGACCTCAAAATTTTATATGCTGGCATAACTTGTGCTAGCTAATTAAAGGTGTTTTCAATATTTTTTCGAGGCTAAAATCAACCATGTAAGGTCTAAAAATTAATTTTTATATTGTTAAGATTTCAAAGATTAAATATTTTTTATATCCAGGTGTAAACTTGAGCTCTAAGGCACCTAGGAGATTTATTTATACACATGTAGATAATAAGGGATAGTTATTAAGGCCATCCAATCTTT
Organism: Taxus chinensis; assembly: GCA_019776745.2. NCBI lineage: Eukaryota > Viridiplantae > Streptophyta > Pinopsida > Cupressales > Taxaceae > Taxus > Taxus chinensis. The sequence continues at coordinate 769,021,142 of CM034153.1, forward strand.
CTTGTAAAAGTTGTCCAAAATAACTATTAAAAATAGAAAGTTTGATTGGATTTAATTAGTTTTCTTATTTAATTAGATTTAGGATTACTTTTTACTTTAATTAGATTCCAAGTAGTGATTTATTTAAAGATTATTTTGTATTTCTTAAAGGGATAACGAAGAATAAAAGTGATTTTTTCCTTCTCAATGTTCTTTTGTACAATTTATACCTTGTTTTTTAATTGTTCCACTTTTAGATTCATCGTATGGTGTTAGAGAAAGTTTAAATTTGGGAAGAAATATTTGAAGGTAACCTTGTTTGTGATTTTTTTCTATGTTTCAGTTTTTTTTGGAAAAACAAATTCTATATAGAAGAACAAGTTTAAGCAAGATACCAAGAGGAAGAGGAGATTATGCTCAGATGAATAAAGATATGCAAGAATTATAGAGAAGAGTGGAATATCTTACATTGAACTATTATATATCTAATATAAAGGCATCCATAATATAGAACACATGAAGAATGTGAGGAGGAGGAAAATCATGGATGGAGAAAGAAAATACATTTAGAAAGAGGAGGAAGAACAAGAGGATCCATAGTCATTTGAAGAAGCGTTGATTAGGTCATTAGAAGGAAATAATGAAAAAATAAAGGTCCAATTTATAGAATATGGAGGCATTTTACAACCAAAGGAGTTAATAGATTTGATAAATAGTATAAATAGTATTTTTGAATGGAAGAATATGGTAGAGGAAAAGAAGGTAAAATTTTCATGCCCCAAATTGAAGGTCCACACTATGATATGGTGGGATTGCGTATATAAGGAAAGAAAAATAAAGTGTAAAGAAAATATCATGACTTTGAGTAAGACAAAGAATAAGCTAAGAAATAAATTCCTCCTTGTATATTTTGTACCACCTACAGAAGATTTTAGAACCTGTGACAAAGGAGTATAGCATACATGACTATATTAGAAGTGTGGAAGGGACACAATATATTAAATTTGGTATAGGCTCTAGGCTCTTTGAATAAAAAACCAAGCAAGACTATTACCCACAATTGCATCTACATAAACGAGAGACATAAAGAAATACCAACATAGATTTGTGGACATAAAATAAATAATATAATGTATTAAAGCATATATGTGAGGGAGTGCCATTGGACCTCCCCATATGAGAGTTAAAATTGACTTTTCTTTTCTTTATCCATGCCCTCTGTATTCTTATATAGATAAGTAACGAATTTTAGGATAGAAATCAATTACATCTTTAGGATTCAAAATAAAAAGCCCTATTTTAAGAACAAACTCTAAATCCATATTTGTATTTGTAAATGACTAATAAATAATTTATTATAAATAAGTATGGATAATTATGTGCACACACATTTGATTTATCCATAATGTTTATAGTACATGCACATATTACACTATGCAAAAGTGCATGTCCTAATATACGATGTAATTTGTAAAGGAAATGATGAAGCAAGATAACATATCTTGATCTTAAAATGATAAAGATGATGTGTGGACCAACTCCACCCCCTCCCAAAAAAAAAATTAAAAAATAAGAAAGTGAAGAAAAACTGTAGATATAATTCCTAACAATTTGGCCATGTTAAGAACCCATTTACCATAAGTATAAAAAACATAATACATCAAATAATGACAAGAGACAATGCAAAACTATACAACAACCTCACTACTAAAAAGTATTATGAATGTGTATGGAAACAATGATAAAAATAAACACATAACTATAAATTAACATTTCCAAATTCTACGTAATTAAAACACCTATAAAATAACCACATTATAAATCACTCACTAATAAAAAACCACATCTATCACTTTCATAGCTTCGGGAATATTAAAGAAGACAATATAAAAAATCTCCAAAGGATGTTTGTTTTAGCCATAACATTCAAGAAATCATTTGCAAGGTTAGAAGAGCACTCTTTTCTAACCACTCTTTGCAAACAACATGTAAATTGGTTTTGAAATCAAGAAAAAATAAATATATTCCCCTTAGATAAAATTTATTTAACTGTCAATATAAAGATAAAGAGAAGTTAGTCTTTTCATTAGGTTGAAAATATAATGACCATATGTAATTATTGTGTTATCAATTCCAAATGGGGTTTATTAGGTCAAAAAAATGTTTTAGCGAGGAAAAATGAATGGCCTAGTTTTGGGGAGATGAAATCAACATTTTGGTGATATATTTTTAGTAAGAAAAAATAAATTGTAATCAATGCAACTCAAACTTGATGCACATGATATCAAAAACATATATTTTTTTGGGGTATAAATTCCAAGAAACAAACATGCACACTCATATTATATTGTATATCCATTATAAAACTAAAGTTAAGGCTTCCTAAATATGTTTGAAATGTCCAATAGGTTTATCAAGATAACAATATCAGTTAGAAATATATTCATACTTCATACAAATTCTAAGAAGGCCCATTTGTAAACAGCTAAGTTTTGTAATTTATAACTTTGTAATGTCAATATTCTTAATCCCTTGAATCATGACTTGTATTCTTATTTTGAGCCTATATTTTTTATGTTACCTGATCCTTACTCTTATTGCAATAATTTCTTTCTTCAATTACAAATAGTCTTACATCAATCACAAGCAATCCACTTATCCTAATTTTCTTACACCAAATTTTAACAAAATGTATCTTCCTCTTAGACCAAACCATCCAACCATTTGGTCCTAATTTGAATGGTCCCATCTAGGACCACCCAACGGTCATTTTTAAACTTAAATATATATATTATGGGTTTTTATTTCCACCATAGGTTGTCCTTAATGTAAAATCATATCCATGAACCCCTATATAAGAAATTCTAAGGCACTCATTTACTCGCTTAGAAATATATGGCATTTACTTAGAAAAGTTATTTCAAATCACTCAAAAAACATACAAAAAGTCTCCTAATTTTCCCTAAAGTAATAGCTGATATTAGGAGCACACCCCCCCCCCCCCCCCAAAAAAAAAAATGTCTAAATAACTCCAAACTAGGTTCAAGATTCAAACTTCCCTAGCAAAAATCCATGAAAATCTACATCATACATAAAAAATATAAGACATTGCACAACATTATATTAAGTGATAGGGTTATCCATGCATAATTATGTCACAATTTTAGGTGGAAAACTATGTTTGATTTTAATCCTCTTTGAATTAGTGTATTTATATGTGGCATATGAATTACACTTCAACCAAACCAATAACCGTTTTATAAAAAAATTACCCTAGGTTAGGGTTTTGGGTCAAGTTGCACCATTTTAGAGGGTTTCACACATTTACAATACCTAATATTTCACAAAACAACATATTCTAGTCACTTGCATAGGTTTAAAAAATTTAAAGTTTCATTTTATACACATATCAAATTGTCTAATAGTAGAAAAGTGATCAACAATTGAGTTTGGAAGGAATAACTTCATTTTTGTGTGGAGTATAGCTCCAGAATCAAAGATGAAGCGTATAAAAGAGATTTCTAGCCATTTCATCTCTCTACCACAAAAAAATCAGCTTCTAGACCAATCAAAGATCTAAGTGAAATCATATTCTCATGTCCTAATCTATTTATCACATGTTATAATTTAGTTATCTTTTGTATGCTCCATATGTATGTTTAGGTCTAAATATTAGTGCTTGATTAATATTATGAATACTACATATTGTTTAAACCATAACTTGGAATTTAAATAATTAAAGAAACTCCTTCCTCATAAATCTCTCATTTATTTTTTGGGTTGAATCATTTAGTGAACCCACTTATTGATCGAATCCTTAAAGTATTTATATTGTGCCACCCTATTCCAAATCAGGGATTTTATCTTTATCCCTACTTCCCATTAGGGTTTTCTCTTTATCACATATTTTCAAGTATGCTCCTAATTCCAAATATTTATTCTTCTATTTAGCTATATTCATTCACCATGGCTTTCCCACCTCCTACAAAAATATTTGATGATAATTACATGAGGTCAATGGATCTTGTACCTCAAGAAAGATTTGACTACCATACCCTTAACCAAGTCCATGTCTCTCGTCATCTTGAAGGAAAAGGCCAACACTTCACTAATATGTCTTTATACTCATTTTTTACCACATCTATCTTCTCCTATTTCTATCAATGTTCAATTTGAGGTCATATCTATATCTACTTGATGTCAAATAACTTAAATGCATCCTTTTGTCCCACCTCCCTTTTTCTTTGAATATTTTTCTAGATACAATTCTTCCCCCACTATTATCCCTATGATTATATTTTGATTTATGGCCCATATTGTTAATACAAGATGAAGAGGTCCATCCATTGAGGGAAATCAATATATTCATCTAGTACTTTATATTCTAGTTTTTTAGACCTAGTGCTCCATAAATGGGTTATGACATATTGGATCAATTGAGAAAAACACCTGCTAATACATCCATCTTAAATTACTCAAACACTTACTCTCTTATAAAGACATTTTATATGAGGAATTATAATCTACTACCCTCCCTACCAAAACATGTAACCATCTTCCTTTTCTTCTATCATACACACATTCAAAAAAATATTCGGTCCTATAGAATTACCTCCTAAGCATACAAGGGATCAATGTCAACCCATACTTGTTACTAGACAAATCCATAGGTTTCTAATTATAAGGTTACTATTTGATAATGGATCCACCTGGAATATTTTCCCTAGTTCCTTACTCTAACAAATGGGTATATCTTTATGAGTACTATTGACAAGAGCACTATTTTTATTTAAAAACTTTAATAACATCAAATTGACCACAATTGGTAAAATAAATTTGGATTTCATATTTGGACCTAAAAATATCCACATTATATTTCATATTATGGACAATGCTCTTCATTAAAATACCTTACTGTGTCAGTTATGTATTATTTGTATGGAATTCATTCCATCTACTTGACATCATTGTGTCAAATTTATTCATGATGTATATAAATATATTATTATAATAGATGGTGAACCTTTCAAATATTATAAAATTGAAAATCCGACTTCTTTCCAGCCTATTATCAAACCTCTAGTATAGCCCATCCCTCCTGTTAAGTTGCAAACATATGTGGAACTTGGTGAAACAAGTAATTATCATGATACTAATCCTCTCAGCAACCACTCATTAAGCCTACAAAAATTCAATCAACACAACCATGTGTCCATATGGATGAGTTAAAAGTTAAAAAATCCAAGTGAGTGTAGCTTACAACACCAATTCCACTTGATTACGAAGTTATTCAAGAATTACCATTACAATTATATTCAAAAAACCAAGATGGCTTGGTTACCTATTACTATGAAAATGATATATATTTATATGATGACCACTTAATAAAGATAAATTTTAATCCTATTGACAAGGATGAATCTATTTTTTATACTCTATTTACATCCACTAGCTCTGGGCACTATCACATTAGTTATTCTATGAATGATGCTAATAACATGTATTCTTATAAAGTTACTCCATAAAAACAAGACAATCTATCAACACTTGTAATCTTGTTCACCTTGCATTTATTTTTGTGCCTTTGAGTTAATCATATGTCAAATCTATCATAACTCAAGTGCCAAAAGAGCTTCACATTACAAATTCATGTATTATGTGGCATTCTATTAATTTTAGTGATTATATTTCCAGTCCTAGCTATGTTACTATACTTAGTAACCTAGACACACCATATGAGCTCTTACATTTATTAATTGTTCACAAATTATTAATGTTACCTCTTAAATATAAACACATGTATAGAAAACTATTTATAAAGCTAGTTAAGTTATCCAAATTGATCTACAACTTAATGCACAAGACACTAATGATGGTGTTTAATATGTTATATCACTCAATTCATAATGAAAAAACTTATTTAAAAAAATAATATTATTGTAATTAAAAATGTATACGAAATGTAAAATTCCATAAGACATATGTATTGTCATATAGATCTATCTCGTTATTCAAAACAAGATAATTTATAGTTATACAATGGATAACATGAAAAGATACTAAAAGTAGAATATGAAGGGTTTTGGATGGGAAGTGATAGGTTATCCTACATGGAGACCATTCATATCCACATTAGGGTTGGATACAAAAAGAGAGAAGCATAAAAATCTAAAATCTATCATATTATTATTATTTTCTAATGCTCCTTATTGGAGTCATATCTCTAAGCATGTTGACCTAATTTGTGAACTGTAGAACCCATTGGAAAGATAACAAATAAAATCTCAAAAATTCCACGATGGACATAGTATTTTAGATATGACATACATTTCAAATCCTAGAAATTCTTTGAAGACCCTAATATAGAATAGATTTTCAGAAATTCTAATTTTGATCATTCATTCCTCCTTAAGAAAAAATGGACCTCATTTCTCCTAAATTCTGCACCAAGTGTAGAAATTACTTCTTATTTTAACTCTTGGTGAACCACTTCAATTGGTGTGTCATTTTCCCTACCTTCACTACTCAGTAAAGTGTGATATTCCAATGCTTCAAGACCTTGACAACCCTATCAATGATTTTATCAAAGTTTATTAGTGTCACAAATTTTAGGTTCAACTTTTTACTCTATAACTATTCAAAAATGTCAGATGTATTGAAGAGTGGTGGAAAGTATGGGTGAATTAGTTTAACATTAAAAATTATATACAACTTGAGGTAGGGTGGAAGATAAACTCAAATTCATTTTTACCAAAATTTTTTGTGATCATGTATGGTTTGTATCATAGAGGTATGATTTTCATGCATGGACCCTTGAGTCGCTCTTTTGGAATATGTATCCAAACCTTATCCGCCATTTAGAACTAATGAAGAACTCGATTGACATCGTGACACAACTTGTACTTCAAGTTGGTTCATTCCAAAATATCATGAACCTATTTCTTGATGTGTCAAATTTTTTCCACAAATTTGGTTTCCTTATCCACTTCTTTCTTCATATGGGAATATTATTTTTCCAACATAATGTTAAATGCTACATCAATGGGAGATAATGGATAAAATATAAGATATGCCTGAAATAGGATACGGATATGTCCCATGGATCTATCATTAGCATGGTTATAATTATGTTAGATATACACAATAATTTCATCACATATGTATGGATTTTTTTGTGATACGTCTGAAGAATATGCACAATCATGTGGTTGAAAAACTTTTTCTACCCATCAGTTTAGGGTTGGAATACACTAGACTTGTTCAATTTCATGTCCATCATGGACCATAGTGTAAACAAGAAGACCCCCACAAATCTAGAAGCAATATCTAACATTATTCTTCTTAAAATACCAAAATGAACCAAAACATTATTCTTCTTATATTGCCTTCCTACAATGTATCAAGATTGTCATTTTGGAGATCTTATCAACCACCACAAAAACACAATCATGGTTATGTCTGGTGGAAGGGATGTCTAACATAAAAACTATTGAGTTAGACTCACATGTTGTTCTTGGAATTGGAAGATGGTTGTAAAGGTCCTAATTTTGATTGGGTGGCATGGAAATTATACAAGTTTTACAAGACTTGACATATCTAGTAATATCCTAATGGAGCATTGGCTATTAGAAATACTTCTACAATATTGCCACTATTTTCTCTACTCTAAAATGACCTACAACCTGACTATAATGAGCTTTCAAAATAAATTTTGATGCTCCCGTATAGGAACACAGATGTGTCCCATGTGGCATAGAAACCTTTCTTGTAAATGATAATCTAAAACATTGTTATCCCTCAATCCCTCATATACACCTTATACATTTTAGGCCACTTTGGTGTATCATACCCACATGAAGCAAGGACTATTTTTAGCTAGGTGATAAGGGGGTCGACTAAAACAATTAGGAACTCAGTTGGCACTTCCCTCCTTATGAAATATGTTGATATGGAATTTTTGTAGATATGTGGAACATCTCTAGTGATGATCATTTTATAAATTACCTTGGTTATGGATGAATTAAAAAGTCTTGTGATCTCTATGTATGATCGTATCTTTTCCTAAAATGTGGTGTTTATGTTATTTGTAGCATGTCACAATATAATACATCTCCTTATCATATGTCAAGTAGCTATGCACTATGTCAAATAAGATCTCACTATGGTATGTCACTAGATTCATATGTTTGACGATGACTATGCTAAGTGCATATTATACAAATATTTTTCTATCTCAAATGAGTTTTGTAGCTCTGGATACCATAATATGTTTTAAATAGATTCTCTCTTTCATCTTTGTAAATTTCTTCTATTACATATTTTGTCTTCCATGTGTTACCTCATACAAAGGCCATATAATGTGAGAAAAACCAAGTATAAACCTACAATAGAAGTTGGTTATCCCTGTTAATCTAAAAAGAGTTTTTATAAGCTAAAATCTAAAAAGAATGCAGTTGCAAAAGAAATGAATACACACAAATGCAATCATCTTATTATTCATTCATTTAGGATGTTTTTGCATTAATATAGATTACATTATATAGCCTATTGAACTCCTTGTTTAGTAGAGTTAGCCATATAAAAAAAACCCCTCATATCTCTCAAGAATCACTCCAAATGCCAAGATATTATCTCACACTATATAAAGTTAAGTGAGTTGTTTATCCAAAAAAAACTCACAACTAAAATAATATCTCACACATAATGTCTAACCTATATCATTAATAATGAGTTGTATTTATAATTCATATTAATAAAAACATTATACAAACTATTATAACCCATAAAGCACTAATACAATCTATTTTTTGTAACATTCCCCCTAGTGTGAACATGGTGGAAACACATTCACACTCTCATCTACAGTATGCTCACCTCTGTAGCATGCCCAACTATGTGACTCATGACCTTGATCTAAAGAACATATCTCTCTCTTTACATGGTTTTAAACATGTTTACCACAAACCTTGGCATAAACAAGAATCCATGAAGTGTCCACCTCAGGATGGTTTTCTGGATCTACCGCAAACCTTTGCAAGATCCATGAATTGTCTTAGACTAGTGTTTTTTTCCTCCACAACATTTTTACATAAGGGAAAAGTGTAGGATATATTACTCACACAAGAGCTCACTTAGTACAACAATTAAACATGAATGATCATCTGTTCTTATTTTCAGACATCAAAAATAAAACACACAACTGAAACAAACTTCCACAACACCATTGTGTAACCCTGTCGCTTGCGACTGGCGAGAGGTAACTGATTGACCTCCTTTCTCTATTGCCTCTTGCCTCCATCATGATGCTTCTTAAATCAACAAGATGTAATTTTGAAACTCATTTATCAATATTACCTCCACAAGGTGAAAATCTTACTAGATGTCGGATTCCATTGAAAATGTGTATGTAAGAGAAAATGTTTTATTTTTAATTTTTTCAAACTCTTATACACTTTTGACAACTTTGACGTTAGGATTTATTACAAACACTTAACTTTAAATTTCACTTTTGATAACAAATATTACAATTATCTTGATTATTTATGTTGAAGACATAATGACTATTACAAATAATGTGTTGACTCTTTTGACTAATTACTATATATATTCAAATATTTTAAACAAAGGACAAATTGATAGACAGTTACAATATTAAACAAAGGACAAATTATTAACACAAATAATGTTGACTATAGATCTTGACTTCAACACAGTAATTTATTATGACAATTAAAAATATAATCTTAAACATAAAAATAAAATTAAAAAAGTCTTTAACCTATTAAACAAATATAAAACTCAAACTAAACTTACAAACCTAAATATTAAACCAAACTTATTACCACTTTTCAAAAACCCGGGAACTAAAACAAAACTTCAAAAGATAAAAGTGTTGAACCAGATACCATGTGTTTTATAAACAAAACCACTTTCTAAACTTAGAGATCCATTTACCACTTTGACCAAGCTAAATAAACCAAAAACAAATATTCAAAGGAAGTCTTCAAATTAAAAACACAACTTTTGGCTATAGGTTTGGCATGATGCATATGTGGAAGTAAGGGAAGATTGATGGACTGAAATTTTAATAAATTCATGCGAAATTTATAGGAAAGAGACTTGCATGGCAGACACTATGCACGTGGATCAATTGGGTGGACAGAAGGACAATTAGATTTAGATGCAAAATAAACATAAACAATAATTAGAGTGGAGATCCGTGCAGCAAGGTTGATAGCTGATAACGCAAATGAAGAATAATGTGTAGAATAGGCATGAGGCGAAAAAACTGTAGTCTTCAATGGCGCAGGAAGTAAAAACGATTTGATGATGATGAAAGCACCATTAGAGGATGGTTGTCTGATGAAGGCCACAACAATGGCGGCTACGTGGTGCAGGGCAATGCTATGCCAATCTTAGAGATTCAATGTACCAAGTATTCTCCATAACTGCAACTAACTTCGATCCATGCAAAGGTGAATTGGTCAACACTATCAAAGCGTTGCATGGATTGATGCTGGTCTATCCTCCAAAGGGTTTTCCAAAACTGTCACTGATTTTGTTTCTCAGACAGAAGCGTAGATGTGGAGCTATAAACAAAAATAATCTTGGAATGAATGGATCGACACTGTCAATGATTGACCACGGTGATTGCAGGGTACGCTAATCTGGTAGAGTCTGACCTGAACTGGCGTTGAATGTTCCCATGCTAAAACGTTGTAGTGCTCTTCGAACTTGAATCTCATTGTTAGGAATTGGCTCCCACGCAAAGATTGAAAGCATTTCACAGTTGGACAAAACCGCTCTGATACCAGATGTTAATCTGAAAAGAGTTTATATAAACTAAATTCTGAAACGAATTTGGATGCAAAAGAAATGAATACATACAAATGTACTGATCTTATTATTCATTCATTTCAGATGTTTTTACATTGATATAGATTACATTATATAGCCATTTGATCTCCTTGTTTAGTGGAGTTAGGCATATTAACAAATTTCTCATCTCTCACAAAAACCACTTCCAAAGATTAACATCTCCTATTTTAATCTAAAATAATATAAAATTACATGATTTGTTTATTAAACAAATTCAATTAAAATAATATCGGGTACATAATATCTAGCCTATATTATTAACAAGGTCATGATATGGCAAATGCTGCCTAAGTTTAAATTTTAAGAATGGAAAGAATAAAAATATATTTGGAAGGAGAAAATGATATGAATGAGGAAGTTGAAGATAGTTGAATAGATCATTGAAGAAGGTTGAATGAATGAATTTATATATCCTAAACTATATGAATCTTTGAAAAAATCACAAAATAGATAATCAATTAATATTCAATCTTAAATTTTAACTATACATAATGAATATCTCGGAGAAAAAAATCTCGAATATTAAACAATGATTGAAATCAATAAAATTGAATAAACTAGTTTAATAGTTGTTTAATTATATGATAAAATATATCTATTGAAGGAAATAAAGAACATAATAAGAGGTATTTGATTCTTATGTTTTCATTAATTAATATAATATGCTCTTAAAATACACATGCAAACATAAAAAATGCACGAGTACAATCTAAGGAGTTTTATATATTTATTGTCGTGAAATAAAATTTGTTTATTATTTTTTTAACAATGTAAATTAATTTTATAAAACTATTTTATATATTTATTGAAAATATAATACAAATTCAGTTGTAAGGACAAATGTAGCTAAAGCGCAATAGAATATTTTACCAAATCAATAAAATTTAAATAAAACAACACAATTTTCACATTGAACTTATTTAAGAGTCTTAAATTAGAAAGAAATAATTACCATATTTTCGTTGGCTCATTTTAATGTGCAAGGTCTTTAAATTCATGCCTTTTAGCATGCATTCATTTGTCTTTGAATAAATTACATTGTAAATAAAAAGCAACAAGAAATACGAAAAATATTTTAGCTGCCAACATACCCTTTAATCTCACGGATGAAAATGTCACCGAAATCTCTACTCTAGTCCAACTCAATACAGACAACTACCATAAAACGAGGTACATAGTTTTTATTAATTAAACAGAAATTTAAGCTAGAGTTATACAACTTTTGGGGAAAAAATGTAACCAAGAATGGGAATAGCCATAACCAGAGTTGAGATTTGACACCCATCCCAGACGTTTTTGCATGTTTTAACCGTATTTTAAACTTTTCCAAATAGTCTACCCAGTCCTTATTTGACATGAAGGAATTTGGAAAAACCTTCATTATCACTATGAACACATTCATTATAAATATAAGTGCAACATTACTTAATTATTTAAATAACATATTTTTCTAAAAATGTGTTTATATTGAACATATAATACCTAAAAATTACCCAACCCTCATAAATACAACTAAAAACAATGTATTTTTTAAATTATTTAATAAAGAAAAAATATTTGACAGAGATGGATGGGTTGTTTAACACCCTTTTTTTAATACTACAGGAGTTAATGACTTAGTGGCCTAACACACTTCATGGCACGCAAATGCAGGGTGAGTCCTCCCAACCGGCTATGTAAATGCAAGGATAATCAGTTCCCTAGGGCCTGGGGGATTAGCACATGTGTGGGTGGATGGCGAGCACTCAGGCCCCACCATCATTCCACAACTTCATATAAAAAATTGGTTTGACATGTGGGGTCAACAGTCAAATCTCATCCCTGCTCATAACCCAACCTGATGTGTGAAATAAAAATTGTCATGTGCACAAATAAATATGTAGTTGGGGATACAATAAGTTAAAGAACACTTGTATTGCACCTATGGACAAAAATATCAAATATTTATTTATGTGGAGATTTTGCATGTTGGAGAGAAAAACTATAATAAATGTGTATGTCAATGACTTGTTACTATAAATGGTCGAAGCCAACAAAGATTTAAATTTACAACTGGATTGACAATTGGTAATTATGCACAATAAAAATAAAATATTAGGAATATGGTATTTTGGAATCATGTTCCGCCATTGGCTAACAGGTCCATCTAGTTGTGCAGAGGATCCCCTTTTGTTGGTGTGATTTAAATCTGAGTGTGCATTGCTTGAGGAACCTGCCTAAACTGAATGGGAATTCATCTCAATCTTCATGTTGGAGATAGTGAACAAAAAATCCTTCATTAATTCAAACTCTACCTTCATTTCACACTTCATTTCTTGAAGCTCTTGGGTGAGACCATCCTTATTCACCATGTTATTCACCTTGTCCTAATGTTGGCTGACTATCTTTGATACCATCAAAGATGAATATTAAAAATGCATATCTTCCTTATTTAGATTCATTCTTGCAGTGGCTTGACCCTTCTCTTGGCCTCTAGTTGATCTCCCTGTCATGATGTAGGGTTTGAGTCTTGGGGTACAAGGATTTGGGTAGGAATTTAGGTTTTGGGGTTTCATGTGATTATTGAACAAATAGAGTGAAACATCACCCTAGCTAATTTTTGGCAAGATTTCTAAAAATAAACAAAACATATAAAAATTCTAAAAATTACAAGCTATGGAACAAAATTATGAAAAATCCTAAAATCGATATAAATTGTGCAAAACAAGTCAAAAATATTGAAATTTAGAGATAACCTTACTTGACAGATTTTGCCACCTTGGTTAAAATTTTACAGAAAAAATTATCACTATTTTTGATAAATTGTTGGATATTCAAAATTAGGGATATGACCTAATTTTGTCCCAAATTGAAGCTTTGATACCACTTGTAATGAAATTGCTTAGATATATCTTAATATTAGCAGCAATATAACACCAAATTCTGCCAAGATATAGAGAAATTGTCACAATATGCAAGTAAATGACTTAGCCTTTTCAAGGGGGCAATCTCCAAACCATACAATAAGACTCGTGTGATCAATATCATGATCATCTACGAACTATTGATTCCCATATATGTATATATATGTATATATATGTGTATATATATATATATATATATATATATATATATATATATATATATATATATATATACATATACATACATATATATACATATACATACATATATATACATACATATGTATATATACATATATATGTATATATATGTATATATATGTATATATATATATATATATATATATAGATATATATATATATACATACATATATATATATGTATGTATGTATATATATATATATATATATATATATATATATATATATGTATGTATGTATGTATGTATATATACATATATATATATATATATATATATATATATTACACAACACACACCCTACTATGTTATGCAAGGCACCAAGGTGAATCTACTAAGCATATGAAAGCATAAATGAATGTGACATGACATGATAAGAGATTATGTTAGCCACAAGTGAACAATCCATATCTAATATATGACCTAGGGTTAAGGGCATAGCATAATATATTTTAAAATAATTCAAAACAATAAATATAATATAATTACTTGTAATTACATTTAAAAATTATATGTAATTATAAATAATTTAATACTATGATTTTTTAATTTTTTAAATGATATTTTTTTGCCATTTTTGTGTCACTTAAAGTGGTGCAAGTGTAGGGTTCACATCATATATATTTGGCACAACCATGGCGGGAAGATGGCACAATTGTTATGCAATCGTGTTGTAAAGGTGATGCTAATTAAAATGTTTGGTCGCTTCATTTTTCCATAAAATTTACACCATCCTATATAACGTGGTTTTTAGAAAAGAGTTATGCAATAAAAAATCAAAATAGATCAATTCCTGACATAATTTTGACTCTAAAAGTGATACTTTATGTAGCAATGTAATATATATATATATGGGTAAGTGCACCAAGTTAGGGGGGCAAAAAGTGGACAAAAAACTGAAAATAGATGAAACGTGTACACGTTTTATTATAACGCAATCGCATTATATTTTCTTTGGTTTGGTAATTTCTAAACTTATATCATGTATGTGTTATATCTATTATAAATTACAATAAACTCTGAACCCTTATCATTTTTACTCCCCCCAAACGCGAGTTTCACAAAAAATTTGTGCCCTCACATTTCAGTTTTCAATTGGATATTTCTCAAACGATCGTGTCAAAATCGCCGCAAAGATCGGAATCAACAATGGTGCCACAGAGAAGAGGTAGTACAATTCTTTTTTCGAAATTGCATTTGAAATTTGTATATTATTATAGTATATTTGAATTGAATAATCATATTTTTTTTATTTTACAGTGTCTTTAAGCGTTCAATTCGCACATCAACCAAAACCAAACCCTGTTTATTCCTTACCATCTCCTAGCCCTCCTACAATTTCTCAACATCCTCCTGGCAGTCAAGAAATTTAGTCCATACCCACATGTTGGATACCATATAAGACTTGATATTTTGAGAGTTCAATCAAAATAATGAGGATTTCTTCATTCTAAAACAATCCCACGATGCCTCGTCTTGCGAAACCACATTGAGGCTTATTAGGTGGCTCAATGTTGATGCTCTATCCGGTTAATGTGGGATAAAATTGATCGTTAGATCATTCTTTTTATAGATGATGTTTGTTTAGGGTTTTATTATTCCAAAACCAAAATCATCATTGTGGATAGTAAAGTAAAAATAAATGTACATTTAAAGACCCTATTTTGTGCCTTATTCATGGACCCTCCGTAGCCTAAACCTTGCTGCTTCCGGTTGTTATGCCAATACGTTTTCCTCATCCCACTTAGTGAAATAGATGTTTATGATTAAAATACAATGAAGTTTTCTGGACAATGTGTGGATGGTGTTGATTTCATCATTGCAATTAACAACGATTGGTTGCCACTTAATTTTTGTGGGGAACTTCTATTGCATAATTTTATCTCTCTACAAGTTATTCCTGAACTGTCTTATTATGTTTCTAGAGCCGATGAAAAGGTTTGCACAAGTCTGACCAAAGTATTCGCACAGACTGTGCACCTTAATCAATCAGCAACATGTAGGTGATCTTCTGCACAGAATCCTAACCTCATCTTCTAGAGACGAGTCCTTCTCGTTAACAGTGTAAGGAGACATTAGTAGATTGATACTCCACGCGCTTCAGGCCTATCTTGTATACCCTTGTAATGACATATGAGGGAGATTTCTTATTCTAGATGCTCATGGAGGTAAACAGAGTATTCTCCCTCGAGGTTTTTAGTTACTAGCATTGAGGCCAACATCTTTGCTAGTCATGTGGTAGCAATATGTTTTGGTGGCCTGATGAGGATGATACTTTCATGCATATGGTTTTTGGTGACAGTTTGGCGCTAGGGTCGTGCACAAATTAATGTCACTTATGTCAAATGCCTTTTGTGATGTGATACATTTGGATTTGCATTCATTTGGCGTCACCTTCATTTAGGTATCTGTTATGTTTTTATTATGTGTTACAAAAATTATCGGTTTTAATTTAGTACTTTGATTTTACTTTTATATATTTGTTTAAATTTTTGAAATAATTGTATTTGTACATGTATTGCCTATTAATATTAACAGCACGTGTGGAGTGATATATCATGCCCTCAACCACAAGTGCAATTACCTGCGTTACACATACATTCATGATGGTTATTTTAGAATGTTTTTATGTAAATATTTCACATACATCACAAAATCTTTTAACTCATTAATATAGTTATGTTCTTGTATTGTTTCAACACTAATTTACCATATACATGGTTTGATAAAAAATTTTGGAACTTCACTAGACACCCAAACATCTCTATGACCAATGTAGAGATAATAGGTGGTTATTGTCTTGATCTTCATACTGCCTGCCAATAACTCATTTGAAAACAACATTGATTTTTTTTTGTTAAATTGCTCTTGTTAATATTCATATTATGTTAAATTATTCATGCTTAATAATGTCCTTCATTTATTGTATACACAGGATAGTTACCTATAAACACGTAGCAACCCTATTCATTCTGATTCACAGAAAGTAGTGGCTGGGTTGGTGATAAAATAGTTGCATATTGAATATTATATTACTTAAAATTTGTCATTACACATACATGTGACTCTAGTTCATTTTTGGCTAATTGTAGATCGTTTTGATTTTGTTGATCTTATGCTGTACTGTAATGGGAAATTCAAACCCCTCAATTTTGATCTCGATAGGGCACGGAATCCTCCTGATTATCATCATTTTTAACACTCCCTCATTTCATGCTCCTAGAGCTCCCTCTGTATGACTCATCTTGAGCGTGGGAGATGTAGATTCTGGTGCAATGACCGAGAGCTTATCTGTGTAAGTGTTTGTTGTATTTTATTGTAATATACTTTCTATTAGCATTGTTTTATAAATACATGTTGAAAACATATATTAAATTTAGTTTTGAAAAAAAAATTGTTTTCTTTTACCAGGTTCAGCTAAAAGTTGCAGTCATCAGTGAAAGAAGTACTTTCGTGTTAGCATCTGACAAGATGATTTGAATGATCTCATAGATCTCCATCTTTCGTCTATAGGGAGGGCCTCTTTCCTTAAGCATGGCCAAGAGATGGATAGATTTTGATGATTAGGATATGTGTGTGTGTTGTGGCATACCATGACAATATTTTTTGGATATGCTCTTCATGGTGCATTGGCATTGTATGTACACATAATATGGCATTTTAACTTGTATAGTATTTAGAACTCGATATTTTATGTCATGAGACCTTTATCATTCTGAGATTATTTTTGTATGAAACTAACTTGATGTTGCACTTGCATATTAAGACATTGTGGATTTATATACTTCAATTTATTGGTGATGTACATGTACTATTCGTTTTCAATTGCTGATTAATTGCATCAACTTGGAAACATCAATATTTATGAATAATGTATGTATATAAAGGGAAGTTACCTAGTCTAAAGTAATTATTCTTTTCAATTTTATCATAAGTGTAATAAAAGTATATTTACTTCTTACCCTATGCTTGTGTCTTGCTCATTCTCTTTGATATTGGTTCCCTTATCTTATCATGCACCTTTTTCTGCATTCTTCAATGCTCTTAGTCGTTTCCCTTGTTAAAAAAACTCAAAAAATCACTTAGACCATCACTATCTTGATTCATTAAGGCTCCAAATACCTATTGTTGTTCATCATTACCCTATAATTGTCAAACTATCCCCTGTAAGACAATGTTTTTTTTGGCAACAAGCATATGGATATAAGGATATCTAAGTGATACCCACCAAAGTCTCCAATGGCCTTCAATAGTTCAATGTTTCCATCCTAACCATGCTCTCCCAAAATATCATACTCAACTTCTCTACAACTCCTTAGATCTTTAACATTCACTTCTTTATATAGTCTCACTACTCTGCAAATACTAGAATCATATACACAAACACAAACCAGATTAAAACGTTGATCATGACTGAAAAAATCTATTTAAACATGTTTTAACAACTCTATTTTACCTTACTCAAACTCCAATCAAATTAGTTTCAAAAATCCATCTTTCATTATATGAATTGGTAAAGTCACTAAGATGTAGTGTGTCAACTATACTCCATTTTACTAGGCAATTGATAACCCCTGTGCTATGTTCTTAGGCCATTCCCCTATTGTTATGGATTGTTAATTTCCATGTCGCTTGAGGGCCTTTGATTATCCTTGTTTAGTGAGGTTAGGCATATTAACAAATTCTCATCTCTCACAAAAACCACTTCCAAAGATTAACATCTCCTATTTTAATCTAAAATAATTATAAATTACATGATTTGTTTATTAAACAAATTCAATTAAAATAATATCGGGTAGATAATATCTAGCCTATATTATTAACAAGGTCATGATATGGCAAATGCTGCCTAAGTTTAAATTTTAAGAATGGAAAGAATAAAATATATTGGAAAGAAGAAACTGATATGAATGAGGAAGTTGAAGATAGTTGAATAGATCATTGAAGAAGGTTGAATGAATGAATTTATATATCCTAAACTATATGAATCTTTGAAAAAATCACAAAATAGATAATCAATTAATATTCAATCTTAAATTTTAACTATACATAATGAATATCTCGGAGAAAAAAATCTCGAATATTAAACAATGATTGAAATCAATAAAATTGAATAAACTAGTTTAATAGTTGTTTAATTATATGATAAAATATATCTATTGAAGGAAATAAAGAACATAATAAGAGGTATTTGATTCTTATGTTTTCATTAATTAATATAATATGCTCTTAAAATACACATGCAAACATAAAAAATGCCACGAGTACAATCTAAGGAGTTTTTTATATATTTATTGTCGTGAAATAAAATGTGTTTATTATTTTTTTAACAATGTAAATTAATTTTATAAACTATTTTATATATTTATTGAAAATATAATACAAATCAGTTGTAAGGACAAATGTAGCTAAAGCGCAATAGAATATTTTACCAAATCAGTAACATTTAATAAAAACAACACAATTTTTCACATTGAACTTATTTAAGAGTCTTAATTAGAAAGAAATAATTACCATATTTTCGTTGGCTCATTTTATTGTGCAAGGTCTTTAAATTCATGCCTTTTAGCATGCATTCATTTGTCTTTGAATAAATTACATTGTAAATAAAAAGCAACAAGAAATACGAAAAATATTTTAGCTGCCAACATACCCTTTAATCTCACGGATGAAAATGTCACCGAAATCTCTACTCTAGTCCAACTCAATACAGACAACTACCATAAAACGAGGTACATAGTTTTTATTAATTAAACAGAAATTTAAGCTAGAGTTATACAACTTTTGGGGAAAAAATGTAACCAAGAATGGGAATAGCCATAACCAGAGTTGAGATTTGACACCCATCCCAAACGTTTTTGCATGTTTTAACCGTATTTTACACTTTTCCAAATAGTCTACCAGTCCTTATTTGACATGAAGGAATTTGGAAAAACCTTCATTATCACTATGAACACATTCATTATAAATATAAGTGCAACATTACTTAATTATTTAAATAACATATTTTTCTAAAAATGTGTTTATATTGAACATATAATACCTAAAAATTACCCAACCCTCATAAATACAACTAAAAACAATGTATTTTTTAAATTATTTAATAAAGAAAAAATATTTGACAGAGATGGATGGGTTGTTTAACACCCTTTTTTTAATACTACAGGAGTTAATGACTTAGTGGCCTAACACACTTCATGGCACGCAAATGCAGGGTGAGTCCTCCCAACCGGCTATGTAAATGCAAGGATAATCAGTTCCCTAGGGCCTGGGGGATTAGAACAT